>OX454268.1:10947295-11494054 GCA_949715065.1 Periphyllus acericola
CGTAATAATGAGCTTAGAAAAAAAAAGTTAAACAATCGCCCCGTGTATTTATGTACGCGACCTAGAACGAACGTGCGGTGACGTCTACATGCTCCTCATCGTTCCGCGGGACGTGTATTCGGAGCGAGTGCACCAACGTTCTTTTATTATATTATTGTAAGGTGCTCGTACGATTTTTATAAACGTAATTTTTATTTTTTTTCCCCTCTTTTAAAGAAATTTCGGACACAAATACGGTAGATACACAGCACACACACTCGATTTCAAAACAAACCCGTCGCGCGTAATGATAATATAGTATATATATATGAGAACCTTTTTTTCTTCTCTTTTTTTTTTCTCGTAAGCTGCACACTACGTGCTGCCTTATAATATGTTCATGCATATAATATAATATACATATATACATGTATACATATTATATTGTGTCCGAGTGATAGGAGGCGATACGTGCACGCGCGTCCGTCCGCTTGTGCACATACAAAAGAACGGGCGGCCGTAAAATATAGTATTTTATTGGACGGGTAGGTCAGCTGTCGCGCGCGGTTCTTTTCTGGCCGCCGCCGCCGAGCCGGAGACAACACGGTTCGCCGTTGCCGCCGCCGTACACGGAACACAGCACGCATCGGTGTGGGACGAGAATACAATAATAATAATAATAATAATAATAATAATTTTAATAATAATAATAATAATAATAATAATAATATACGTTCGAATGCTACCGAATTCGTGCAACTTACCGAAACGGCGGTAGTCCGTATCCATGTATATGTATAGTAAGCCATGCGATTGTACGGTTTGCAGGAGAAATTATTCCTGCACGTGTAGCCGTAATTGTATGTATACGTTCGTTTCGGTTCCAATTTTTCGCATTTGAAGCGACGCGAAATAACATTATCCGCGCCGCTAATCGGTAAAAAATTAGAAAAAATAAAAAATCGTCGTTTAGGATCCGGTATATGGACAAAACTGAAGTGGTTAACATTGATAAAAGTCGCGGACACTTAGTATGCGGTAATAATTTATCGCGGATGCTTTGATAATAGTGATCTACACCTTTTTGACTAACCCAAAAAAAAATTTTGTGAAATTCATGAGGAACACTTAAAAAACGACCGAGTTATGACCAAAATTAATAAAAATTGGATATGATTCTTGAAATAATTTTTTAAACTTTTCAATTTGAATAGTTCATACTTAACTTTTCAAAAACTTATATTCTATATAAATATTAACTATTATATAGCGTAATAATTGTAACATTATTCGTCTTGTGTTAATGTATAATACTGTTATTATTATTAATACTATTATTATTATTATTATTGCTATCTATTTTTCCAAATGTTAAAAATTCTGTATTTTCATTCAATAAGTTTAGGTGACAAAGTCAGGGAAACTTAAATAAATAATTAAAAAAAAAAAATTAACTACTATAATTTTATTTATTTTATAGGCATACTAACCGTTTGAGTATAAGTATAATAATACAATAATATTGTTTTTACTAAAACCACAGAACATGTTCTATACGGTATGGGACAAATAATACTTTCCGCTGTATTAAATGTTCTTACTTCCGTATAAACAATAGTACGTACGAATATTGTCTGCATGCGGTTTTCATTTTTGTTGGGTTGACCATACACAAATAAAATGTCCAAAGCTCATAGACGCTCGATATTTCGCTCCGTGTATAATATACATAGTTAAGTTAGTTAACTCCGTACAGTTTCATTCGTACAAAGCGTATACACTATACACGTTCAACGTACAATATCACAAGATTAGTGAACAGAACGATTTTTATTTCCGATTAAAGTATATCATATACAGATAGTTTCAACCATCGACGACGCGATATATTGCGGGGAATCGATATGTTTTCGAAACCGGGCATCGTCTAGGATCGAATCTTTCGTTGATGTACATTATACCGTGGGAAAAACTCTTGGGAAAACTTCGCAGCAAATTTTTTTTCGCGCGTTCCCGAACGTCCGCGGATATCACTCATATTTTCACACATAAACGCGTATAATATATGTATGAATATATATTTATACTCAGCACTCATAACAATCATATCGGTCCTTCAGTGCGCATGTAATTACTGCTCGCCCACTGGCCGCCGTTCAAAACAATAATAACCGCTTCATGTATATATATATATACACATAATAAACGTGTACGTGTGACAACTGTTTACGTATACTGCAGTTATGGTTCTGAGAAGTATATGATATACAATATTATGTAAAAATAAAATAATATAAATGAGCTCTTTGCATTCCGTGGCGCGTAATTTGCAGCTGTCCCCGTGTCACCCTTGCTTGTATATACACACGGTTTTTTCACCTCTACACCTTCATGAACACATAGGTACGCTTAGACGTGGCCACCCCGTCAGCGGAGAATTTGAAACCGAGTTGACTTTAGCGACTAATAAATAATTTTTCTAACAACAATAAAATAATACACGCGGACTACTTTTCGTGTGAATCACAATAAGCATGAAAAACATTCTTTATACTAAAACGTGTTTTTTTTTTTTCGATTATTTTAGGACGCCCGACACACGATCTGTAAACAGTTATTTTGATGGGTTTATTATAAAGTTATTAGTCATCACGGCGGCAATCGCCGGTTTCAATCGTAACGTGCGTACCACGTTACCGGGGGGTTAGCTGCGGAGGGGATCGGGGACCGGGGAAGAACGAGCCGCGTATTTTCTCGACGGACCACAACCTAGATTCATTACGGCCAATTAATGGTCACAGTTTCGGGGTCAGCTCTGAACGTTTTCCTACGCGGGCCGCCACTGCCGCCACAGGGCTCGGGTCGTTATTGCCGCCGTTTCGGGACAGCAATATAATAACGGTCGAACACATATTCGTTGACAAATATAGTACACGCGTATGTACGTACAACAACCGCACAAACCTATGTATATCCACGTGCACGCTCGTCCGGCTTTACGGACGTTATAGGTGTAGGTATAGGTCCCCGGAGGACTGCGGCGCGACTCGGACGACCGATAAGTTTCGGGGTAAGAACACTTGGCGCGACGATCGCCGCAGGACCTCTCCGCGCGCGCGTTACATATCATATACGATAGGTTCAAAACGACCGAAACGTCGACTTGCCGATCGCCGCCGCGTAAACGACTCCGCCGTATATAATACACGTACATGTACCTACGTACGGTGCGTGTATATATATATATATATATATATATATATATATATATATATATATATATTAGGTGTTTTTATTACTCGTTCGTGACAGCTTTACGACTCGATACTTTTTACAGCTGCCGCATGCTGCTGCTTCCGTTGCGCAGGTCACTAGCGCGGCCCGACTGAATTTTTAGTATACTACTTACGCGGCGTTATCTGAATCGCGACGAGCGGATAGGAAGAATATTCAAACTCGACCCGCGTGCGCACGTCAAACATCTCTATTAATTACGACGATGCGATGACCTGTGCTGCAGGATTCGGCGGTACGACGTGTATATGCAAATCGTCCGCCGCGTACGGCCATAAAATATGCGCGTGTGTATACAAATATAATATTCATCGTACGCGCACGTAGTGTGTATAATATACGAGATTCGCATTACGTACGTGTGTGTTATAGGGTCCGGTGTGACAGCTTATTCCGCGCGACCGATATTTTCGTACGAGAAAAAGATAAAACAAAAATTCCGGCACAATTCGCTCGAAACGGTTAATTTTTCGGATTGACATGTTCCGCGTGTAATAATATTCGGGATATACCTAACGGGGAACGGGTTTTTATTTTCTTCGTCGCCGCCCGAGTGGCGCGTGAGTTGGTAAAAATTTTTTTTATTCTCTCTCACTCCGCCGTACTACGAAACATATTATTGCGCCACTACTACACTACTGCTTCTACGGCACTATTACTACAACCATACTGCAGTAATGACACACGCACACACGTATATGTATACATATACACGCACATAATTCTGCGTTGACGTCGCTTCGAGTGCGCGCGCCGTATATACACTTACGCGCGCGCGCATACAGCATAAGTACTAGTGCTCGTAGAAAAATTTTAATTCCGTTTATACTTTATGTTATTATACTCGATATGACCATCTGCTTAATATTAGTTTCTACGCGCGAGCCCGCGCGACTCGTCTCCCGCCGCCACCGCCGCCACCGCCGCCGAAGAGCGTGTTCTATGTGAGCCGTGTGCGTGCACGTGATAGAGGGAAAAAAAACGACTTTTTTTATCTTCTGCTTTTCGCGACACTTTCCGCGCTAAAAAGGCCCAACAAACTGAATATATTGTGTAATACCGTTATAGTCAAAACAACGTGTCGCCACTCCCGCGTAAGGCAGTGTAGGTACTTTACTAGTTAGTTACAGTTCAATTTCGGTACCTAGAAAATAATGATGGTCATCCGCGGCCGATATAATATGAATCTTAATTGGAAAATGGTGCGCAATAAATAGTTGGTTATAAAAATGAATGTTGTTAATTAAAATTTTTAAAAAAGAACACGCATTTTGCGCGAGTTTATAAAGTGTTTTTATATTTTATTCATATCGCAGATTAATTAAAACGTTATTTAATCTGTGCGCATATCATAGCGCATAGTACGGTACTACGGTAGTCTTGTAAACTGAGAGGATTTGACCATCTTAATTATATTACGGTTTGTTGTTCACGCGCAGAATATGTAAATTCGGGTTTTCAAAGCGTATCTGCCCGCATTATGTATACATATTATACAAATTTATTATCGCGCCGATACATACACAGACACGCTCACACGCATGCTTAGAAACACTTGTTTCGGAATGATTCGAATGCACATCCTAATTAATAAGTTTATATACCGATGGTCGCACGATATCGTTTTTTTTTCTTTTCTTCGGAGCGCAATAGGGATAATTCATTCGGACAGCCGCGCGGTTTAGAAAAAAAAAAAAAAATGTTTTTTTATTTTTCTTCAAATCGAATCGTCACTACGTATAATAAAATGTACCCCCCGTACTCCAAGCACACTGGGGCATGGGGCACATTATTCGGTAGGTACACCGCATGTACGCATGGGGCGTACGCGCGCACAGGGTCGCGGAGAGCGAGGTTTCGTATATACATGTAGCTGTTACGAGTACAATTCACGTGAAAGGGCGAGTATCGCATCGGCTCCCCCCCGTGAGGTTGTGCACACAGATAGGTGTATACCCACACATTGTAGGTACCTGTGTATGTAGTACACGCATCGCGCGTATACGATCCCCTGCACAGTTTACGTGGCACGAAATTCGAAATTTATGGCCGCCCGTCCGACTAACGCGTCTTTGTCGGCGGCGGGGCGGTGGCGACGATGACTACACGCGGTTTTGTATATTATTGTACACGGTACATATGGGTACTTTGAAGTTTGATCATAACTAGGGCTGTGAAGTTGATGACCTAAAAAACATTAAAAAATGACCAAAAAAAAATGCAAATATGACGTAAAAATGACAAAAAATGTCCTAAAAAAATGACCTAAAAAATTATAAATATTTGATTTAAATTAACAAAAATACAATTTTTTTTAAATATTTTACTATAAGATTCTATATTAATTTATCAAAGCTTAATTTTATAATTATATTCACTACAAAACGATAACAGCGAATGTAATCGGCGAGATAAAGTCGGATAGGTACTAATCTTAGTCCGTGGTAATTTCCAAGTTATAAGTTATCGGAATAATGGTCAACAAGAAACGTTAAGAAGTGAACTAGTGTGAAATCAGTAAAAATGACTTAAAATGTGGGAAAATGACCGGAAAATGTCAAAAATTGACTTATAAAGTAAAAAACACCAAAAAATGCAAAAAAATGCAAAATAAAAATTAGTTATTCAGATCCACATGCTAATGAAACACATTTGTGGCCAGAAGAGCATCGTATAAAACGTTCCAAAAAAAAATGCAAAATGCATCAACTTCCGAGCCCTAATCATAACTTTACCGTCCCACATTTTTTATGTACAGTCCAGCATAGAAAATGAGTACGAATTCGTTTAGCGCGTATCGTTTCATATTTTTTTAATTTTTTTGAGGACACATAATACTATAGTTTACGGAATTGGAAGTGTTGTCGGATTTACAATAATTGTAGTTTACTTTCCATGCACCACTTCTTATATTTTTGTTGACGGTTTATTTATTTAAATATACTATATAGTCTATAGATAAATCGCATTATAGCAGAGATTTGACCGTTACACGGCGATAAACTTATAAATAAATGCACTCGGAAACTGTAATAGAATGTATAACTGGTGATTCCCCGATGGTCGGCTTGTATATATATATATATATATAATACGTGCGCACTCCGTATGCATATTTGTTTAGCGTGACATGATTCCAATGCGTGATATTAATGACGTTTGCTCTTGCTTTGTGTGCCCTTTGCGCAGGTTCGCTGTCGAGCATCGGCATGGGCGTCGGATCGAACCCGCTGGAGTGGACGGGCCAGGTGACCGTGCGGAAGAAGAGAAAACCGTACTCAAAGTTCCAGACGCTGGAGCTGGAAAAAGAGTTCCTGTTCAACGCGTACGTGTCCAAGCAGAAACGATGGGAGCTTGCCCGGAACCTGGCGCTGTCCGAGCGCCAAGTGAAAATATGGTTCCAGAACAGGCGCATGAAGAACAAGAAGAACAGCCAGCGGCAGGCGGTGCAGCAGCAGCAGCAGCAGCAGCAGCAACAGCAGCAGCACACCACCGCCAACAACAACAACAACAACAGCAACGGCAGCGCGAACGCCAATCACCAGCATCACATGCAGGTGATCGGCGGCCACCACGGCAACGGGCCCATCAAACACCATCAGTGACCGTCGCACTACTCTGGAGCCACGGCCGTCGTTCACCCGCCGCTGCACCACCATCTGCAACACCAACTCCACGCGCCGCCGCCGCCGCCGCCGCATCACCTTCACCACCATTATCCGATGCAATCCGTTTGAGAGACCCCGCGTGCGCACGTACGAGCACGAGGTACTCGCGACCCTTTAGGTACGTGATGTTGTAATAACCGTAAGCACGTTTGCATATTTCGGTCGGGTGCCTGGAACGAGCCCGGAAAACGAGTCGTACGCAGCTTTTGTAGGAAGAAAAATCAAAAAAAAAAATCCGATTTTCATTATTTCCGAGAACGCGCACGATGTGATGACGTACACACGTGTTGGTTAATACTTTCGAACCGCCCTTGTTGTTGATCATCGCGCGCGAACCATTTACGGAGGCCGTGGACAAAAAAAAAAAAAAAATGAAAAACCGTTCACGTTCTCCGCGTGTCGTTTTATCTTTGCTTTACTCGTTCCTCATAAGAATCGGGCTCGTTTCGCTCAAACGCGTGTACCGGGCGAGGTCTGCAAACACCGCAACACATTCCAAGACGGCGGGAAACGCGCGACCGTAATGATATCGCACGCGTATTATACATTGTGATGTTATATCGTTATACCTATACGTTGATTGGTGTGCATGTTATACATTTATTGGCTCCAGAGTGGCGAACTTATATGATGATATAGGTTTAAACGTGTACAAATATAAATAAAATACGATTTAAGTTACTATACATATATAATATATACTATTAGACTAAATACAGCATACGCGTACAGTGTTTTTACTATATACGGTGTACTGTATTTAACGAAACGTGTATGTGACGCAATATAATGATGTAGAATATAATATAAATTAATTGTGTAAAGTCCCC
Organism: Periphyllus acericola; assembly: GCA_949715065.1. Classification (NCBI taxonomy): domain Eukaryota; kingdom Metazoa; phylum Arthropoda; class Insecta; order Hemiptera; family Aphididae; genus Periphyllus; species Periphyllus acericola. The sequence goes on from OX454268.1 coordinate 10,955,067, forward strand.
CGGGTTGGACGCGTTCGAGTTTACAGCAGTATAATAGTATTATGTATTATTGGCTACACGCTGCATAGGTGTTATATTTATGAAAGATGATTTGTTTTTTTTTCTACTTAGCCTCTAACTTAATTAATAATACATATTTGGTAATAATATAAATAATAATATAACAGGCGTACAATAAATCGTTTCGTAAAACATAACCAGTGTTTTTTTTTCTTTATAGATGAAAAACTATCGATCTCCGTCTTTAATCGAGTTTTAGTGTTTTCTTTTTTAATTTTAAACATAATATGACGTGTACATAATATTATTAAATAATAACCATCTATCGTATAAGTATTACATATATATATATTAATATTACCTAATTGAAATAGTGTAGGTATATACGTGTAGTCGTTTCTTCGTCGTCCCTATAGTATATCTCATTTACATAATTAATATATTATACAATTATAACTATATATATACCTAGTTATTATAAAGCAATAAATTAAATAAGAAAAACCGTTTACGACGCGCTGCTTTTTTAATTTTTGATTCTTTTATTTTTATTTTCATTTATATGCTACAGCGTTATATTGCAAATCGCAATATTATTAATACCTACCTACATGTATCCACTTCAATTTCGTCGCAAATAATCTACCGATGTTGTACTACGGATTTTCATGAAATATATCCGCGGTATACACGTATATGTATAGATATTAAGATGTGTATTATAAACGTGTAAGTTTTGCCTTTATTTGTTTTTTTTTTTACGTTATTTTGTGTTCTGGTTATGTATGACTATTTTTGTTGTATTAATTCATTATCATTATTATTATTATTGTAATATTATTTTGTTTGGTTTCAACTTTAGTGTTTAGACTATATTTATTGGTGCCAAAATGTATTTTACTTTTTGTATAAAGCCCCCCCCCCCTCAACTCCCCATAAAAGCTTAAAACGTCAAGGAGGACGTCGTAAATACTATATAATAAATATATTTATTGTGACTTTATAATTTATCAGTAGGCATATTATGTAACGTATAAACGAAATATGCGTCATAAGATTTTCAATAATGATTGTAGATTTTTGAAAAATAAAAACATTATGTATATATTATATATTAAATTTAATAATTATTATAGATTATGGGAATAAAAAAAAAAAAAAACAAAAACAAAACCACACATTTACTGTATTTTAGAGAACAAATTGATTGCGATCGAAGTTCTGTTACAGACTTACGAACGATACCAAATATGCGTGTACATAATAATATTATATAATACACCGATGAACAGTGGTTCACCGACAGAGAAATGCGGTGCGAAAACGCGCCGGGAACAGAATGAGACATACGATTGCGCAATAATATCGGTTTGCATTATTACCCGATTACTCTGTTCGTGCGGAATATATAATATATATAGGTACACCTACCGTGACTATGTGTACATATTTGATTTTTTTTTTTTTTTTTATACAATAATACATGTGTAAGTTAGCGTAATTTTTTTCTAAAAGCAGTAGACTATTTAGACATACAATACTATTAATATTATTATTATTATTATATTATTATTATTATTATAATTACGTGTAAATGGAATTCTGTTTGGAAACTTGCTATTTATACGCGTACACTCGTAATAATATTACTATTATTATTATTATTACTATTCAACATTTGTCTCCTAAAATCTATTAATCCGATTTGTTATATTAGTGTTTTAAAATGGAAAAAAAAAAAAACATACAAAAAGTCTGTGTGAACTATCACGGTGTTGTTATTTATGTGCGTATGACATTACATTATAATAGGTACGTCGAAACGGCACCGGCGAACTACCCGGGGGGAGAGTGTTATGATGATAACAGTTGAAGCAATATAGTCGCATATCGAAACATAATATTATAACAGTACAGTATAGTAGGTGTACCACGTTTGGCGCGATCGAAAATGTTCGTGAAACAAAATCGTAAAATTTCACTCGAAACCAGCTGGACGTGTGCGCTCATGGTGTAGAACAGTGGTGGGCAAACTTTTTAATAGGGGGGCCACAAAGTTTAAGAAATTCTAGAGGAGGGCCAGAATTTATAGAAAAAATGCATTTTGTGTTAAAGCTTTGAATCATAATATTATAAAAACATTACAGCATCACACACAAATGTTACAAATTACCTTTTACCTTAAATAATAGTTAATTTAAAAACTATAGTTAAACTTGTGCACATAAGTACATCATACATATTATTATACGAAAACTACGATAAGTACGCTCCAAACCGGGAAATATATTAATATGAACAAAAATATAAGTTATACGAATATACCTATTATCATAGTGTCTACTATCTACCTAAACCACGCTGTGAGGGTACGACCGCGCACAATCCGCGCACAATCCGCGCCAATCCATTTATATATTTAAAACTATTTTCTTCGATCATTTTCAGAATATTTCAGGAATTTTTTTATACTATACAAGCCATATACTATCCATGTGAATGGACCCTCGGCGGGCCGGATTAAACACTTACGCGGGCCGTACTTTGCCCATCACTGGTGTAGAACAATCGCATCTAGCCGCCTAGATTTTGTAAGTATGTATATTACGCTGTATTGTATTACATATTATATATTATATTGCCCCACTCGCGGCCGTCATACAGACTGCCGCGACCCCGACGGACAATAACGTGTGGTTTTCGACTTTCGTTTGTTGGAAAAGTTCCTACGCATGATACCAATATTGTTGTTTCAGCGTACATAACATCACGTAACGGCTTACGATAACTTATTTTTTTAAATTACTTTTCCCTTCACCCAAGTAGTTATAGCCGTATCATCACTATTGTACCCATATAGTTTGTTATATATTTATGTACGGCAGTACGATACTTCCTATACACAGACATTTAAATACTTAAACTTACCTAAATGTTGAAGAGTCATTTCCAATTTCGTACGCGCTGGCAAAGCAGTTCTCATAAGCGTGTCTCTTGCTTTTGAATTTTTAGTGTGCTTCGATGTAGTAGTACTTCAAATAGGTCTTTACACATTCTCAAATGATTTTTGTATATCTATATCTATATCTATATCTATATCTTCTGTTCATCATTCGCTTGATTAACGAACCCTCGTATCGCGTCTTAAAGTCTTCGAGCTATCTTAGTCTTATATTGGCTTAAAATATTTTGTAGTTCACTTGATAATTGAGTACATATTAACACTAGTTGGTATAAAAAGATTTTTGTGAATTCGCCGTTTAAAAATATTACTAAAAAAAAAGAAAAGTGTTCGCGGGAAGGGTAGGACCCTATGCGCTTTATTATGAGACCGTATGATGACTTAAGAGTGTTGAGTTAAATATTTTCATATAATTGAACCGTGTGAACGATTTTTTCAAAGAAAAGCATCATCAGTAGAAATTAATCAGTTAAATGAACATTTCAACTGATACGTATGAACTCAGCTTTAGTTCATAGAACTATGGATCGGTCGTTCGGTGAATCAAAACTATTCGATTCAAATATACTACGCACACATTTATAACAATGAAGGAACAATAATATTATTGACACCGTACTTCAAATAGTTTTACGACCGACTGCGCAGGACCATTACGAGTTGAACTCGCCATATATTAAATATTATTAGTTGCCATATACAAACAACTACGGTACCGTAGCCACGCAGTGAAATCCATAGCTTTGGTTAAATATATAGTGAGCCAAATTGTGAGACCATCACTTCCTCATCGTCCTCCCAGTTCCCAAGAAATCCCGAACGTAATCCAGGCCTTCAAACGTTATTTATTACGTTTTAACGGAAAATACTGAACAATTTTAGACGAAATCGATAAACAGTAATAACCGTTAGAGAAAATGTATCATAAAACATAATTCTAGATATAGCGATAAACAATATACGTACCTACTTGTAACGTACAACTAAACAAATACTAAATACAAAAAACTAATAACAAATATTGATGTTTGAAAAATTGGTTTGAAAAAAATTTTGCGGTCTACCTATGTAATTCTTCTTAACTTCCAAAGTCCTACAATATTTAGTGTCTACATCACGGTGTACTATGTTAAGTCAATTTTGCTAAATTTGTAATAACTTTTAATAAATTAGTTTTAAAAATGCGATTTGTGGCGTGGACCGCAGAAGTGGTTTTCATGCATGCCTTATATGAGCACAACAATCTTTATTGCATTTCACATTTACCGCAATTTATCGTAATCGTTATTTTAAAATGCAATACATTAATGAAGTGTACCTACGATCATCAGCTCAACCGTGAAATGGTTGAAAGTAATGCAATAAGCAGCGTCTTAGATCGGTATAAAATTTCTAAAGTTAAAACGGCCAGATAAGATCAATGAATTAATCGATGAAATCAATAATTAATACGAAATGCCTTTTTTCCCCTCATCACCAAGTTTCCTTCGCCCCTATCATTTCAATCGGTTCGTCCGGCTTTCAGACGCTGCAGCCATTTGTGTTGGGCACATGAACCGAGTGGTTCTATGATGACGTAAGCGCGCGTCCGCTGTATCGTTACACATGCGGTCGTCTGCAGCGCCAACAAAAGCTCAGGATCGTATTTGTTCGTGCTGTGTTTGCTGCGAAGGAAAAAAAAATATGCATACATGTGTGCGTGATGGGTACGTGCGCGCGCATTATAATTATTATGCATACGACGAGTGTAATATAATAATTTATGCCTACGATATGATATAATAATGATAAAATTTGTGCACGGCCCTGGTGACGTTGGCGAGCAGCGTGCCATCGTCGCGTCGGTCGGTCGGTCGTCGTGAGATTGTTTCGCGCGCGCGTGCGACCGACCGGACCTTGAACGGACACGAACGTCCTATTATAATGTGTGTACCCGTTGAACACTTTCGTCCTCTACTCTAGCCGTCTCTCTCGCTCTATCTCTCACTCGCTCACTCTTATGCATGACGTATCCGTCTGTTTCTCTCTATCTCCCTCTCGATCACTCTTATTCATGACGTATCCGTCTGTTTCTCTCTCTCTCTCTCTTGCCCCCGTCTTATACGAGGTCTACATACGCGTATTTATACTAAGGCGCGTGCGTTGACTGCTGCAGTACTATACCGTGTATGTTCACGTGTGTTTTGTACGTTCTGCTAACGTTCGACGGGATGAACAATGATAATTATGCAAATTCACCGTCGCGCGACTGCAGATGATCGTCATATCGGCTATATTGATGCACGTACAAGTTCGATGTAAACGGTCAACAGTGCAGCGGTTCTCAAACGGTTTTGTTCGCCCGGCTCATAAGATAATATATGCCGCTTTATGGAAAATCCACGGTGTCCCAAGAACCCGGGAAAGCCAATTTTAAGCCACAACTCAACGCGCCAATTCATTAATGACCCTTTTTAACTCATCTAATACTGTCTTCAATATACCTATAATAATGTGTTTTTAAATTAACCAAAAAATGTTATAATCCCTTTACATGGGTAAAATCCTTTTTTAACCATTCTGGCTTTTTGATTTAATTTTTTATTCTATTTATTATTTTTTGTAATTGTCAAAATTAATTGTTCAAAAAAATTTCAATGAAAAAAAAAACCATAACTCATAAAATATAATGTATCGATGATTTGCTTTTTGACTATATGTTTCATTATAGTTCGTGTGCCGTACAATAAATACCAAATATTTAATTTAATCAAAAAAAATCCTTAATATACACACTTACTATTTAGCAATTTATGAGTTATAAATGAACGTGATTGCTGTCTCTCTATTCTCATCTTTCCGCGAGTTGTATAAAGAAAACAGAACATGCCGATCGTGCATAAAACGAACGATAATCAGAAATAAAATTAAAAAAGTGCCAACTAATATGTATTTTTCAGAATATATTTTATATTATATATTATAAAATATATCGTCTATAGACTTTGTAGACTTATCACTATCATATCCCAATATATATAAACACTTAATGAAATTATTTTTTCAAATTATTATAATAAGGCCGTTTTATTTCTTTTAGATTATTACATCGCAATACCTTTTCCTTATTTTACTATATATTCGTTTTTAGACGGTAAATAGTACTTGTCCGACGACGGATAAATATAGTTACGAGTTTCGGACGATAAGTTTGAAAATGAAGAAATAGCAGTACAAGATAATTGATGTCCTATGCTTTGTTTTTGAAACGGGAACCTGCAGAAGATTCGGTTGTTGACTAAAAACTATTGAAAAACTCATTCCACCGTTGAAACATTATAACATCTGGTGTGTACAAAACATCGTTTTTTTTTATTGGAATTTAGTCTTGTATCATTGCACCGATCTCTAGCGCTATCTGTCCGCAGTTGCCGACAAACGACGATGACAACGACTCGGCGACGGATATTATCCGAAAGCGGTAAGGCTGCACAGATTGGTCGTAAATCGTAATCGAATAATGTAGTGGGAAACGAGTACAACCGATAAAACTAAAAAGATCAGTACATCGAACGCATAACGTATATGATAATATAATATGTCGATATGGCTCGCACCTCGAATGGAATAATAACTGTATAAGTACAATAACAATCTCCTCTCGGAACTCTCACATGTAGGACAAAGGCCACGTAGCTCTGGAAAACCCTAGATGTGTAAGCACCTATGCGCACTTACAAGCCCTAGGAAATGAGCGCTGATACATATGCTTTTAACATTTATTTTTCCTAACCAGGGCCGCTCTTAGGATTTGCAAGGCCCGGGGCCAAAAATCATTGCGAGGCCCTCCTAGTTCTCACCCTCTACTTAAATACTTAATAATAAATAAAATGTTTTATTATAATTATAATTCTTTAATTTTACGATAGCGAAAAAGTAAATAATACATTTTATTATTAATTTATATAAATTATTATAATATTAGGCATTAACTTTATTATTGATGTTTATATATATAAAAAAAAAGTTGAATATTGAAATACATATATATAAATTTAAACAAAATTAATTTTCCTCGCTTTTGCTTCTGAAAATGTTGCAATGAAATCACCATAATCTAAATTCTCACAAATTTCATTTTCAATTGAAATAATGGCAAGGTCAGAAAGTCTCTCTTGAACCATAGTAGTCCGCAAATAATTTTTAATAATCTTCAGCTTCGAAAAACTTCTTTCGGCACTAGCTGTAGTTATTGGCATTGTAAGCATAATTCTTAAAGCTATAGAAATATTAGGGAATGAATTGCAAGTCGTATTTAAAACATTAAGACATTCCAATGAACTTTTTTTTTCATTTAAAGTGTGACAAAATATTTTTATTTCATTAAATAAATCAATACCATCTATGTCTTGACTTTTATTATCTGTCAGTAATATTTGTAAATCCATACAATGTTTCCGCAATTCCACATCATCGATGGACTTAAGTTTATGTACATCATACAAAAAACCAAAATTATTTGAGTGGTGATCTAATTGTTGAAATCTTTCATTAATTGAAACAATTGCTTTATCAATTATGGGAAGGAAATATTCAATATAGACTTTGTTTTCTGCTTCTTTAGGTCCAGTATCCATCGATTCATATTGATAAAGACGTTTTTTTTTTGAATGCCTAATTTCTTTAAACTCAATTGATATTTCATTTTCCTTACACAATTCTTGTGCGATATGTTTTGAAGATTCAAACCCTTTAATTCTAAAATCTTCAAGAAACGTTTTCAGGCCCCTCATAAATTCAACTGCAACACTCAACTCTATAGTCTCACTTTGAAGGGTTTTACTGACTTTATTTATTGAAAACAGAAGCTCATACCAAATAACTATACTTAAAACAAATTCATAAGTAAATTCATTATTTGCTAAAGATATAGCTTCACTTTTTATTTTTGGATCTTTTGTAGTATCACCTATTTCTATTAAAGCATTATATACTTGATCCAATTGATAACGAATTGGTTTAACCGATTCAATTCGACTTTCCCATCTTGTGGTAGATAAAGGTTTAAATGTAAAGCATTTAATGTTTTTAAGTAATATATCCCATCTTTCTGTTGATGCTGAAAATATACTGTACATTCTTTGAATAACACCGAAAAAAGTCATAGCACGTGGTACGGATGATGCCATATCTCCAAGTAGCAAGTTTAAGCTGTGAGCTGTACATGGTACAAAAAAGGCTTTTGGATTTTCCGAAATTATTCGAGATTGTACTCCCTTATACTGTCCTATCATATTCGCCCCATTATCATACGCTTGGCCTCGACAATCTTTTAAATCAAGGCCAAGTTCTTTAAGTTGTGATTTTAATTCATTAGTTAAACTAATTCCAGTTGTACTAGTTACATGAATAAAACGTATAAAATATTCGCGAATACTGGATTTATTATTATCTAATACCTCAACAATACGTAATATTAATGTTAGTTGTTCTTTATGACTTTTATCTGGAGTGCAATCTAATTGAATACTGTAGTATTTATTTTTCTTCGCACGATCAATTATTTCTTTTCTTATCTCTTTCGCCATAATACTTATTAATTCATTCTGCATATTAGGTCCTAAGTAATGATCATGAATTTCATTAGAACTGATTTTCCTTAAATGTTCGGCCATAATAGGATCAAATTTTGCAATCATTTGAATAAGACCCAAAAATTTACCGTTGTTTTTCGTATATAATTTACTGTTTTTTCCTCGAAATGAGTCGTTGTTTTCCGCTAAAAATTGAATACAGGATATAATTCTTTTTAAAACATCACGCCAACGTTCTTTTTCGGAATTAATATTTTTTTGAAAATTTGCATCAATAGTCGTATTGCATTCAAGGCCCTTTCTTAAATTTAACCATTTGTTTTGTGCAACAATGTGATAATGAGATATTTCGTGCTCTTTTAATCGATTTCTTATATGTTTCCAATCTGAAAAACCTTCAGTGGCCAAATTTGAATTGGAACAAGTAGACGAAGTTGATGGAAATAATCGACAGTAAAAACAAAACAATTTATCTTTTGATTTTGAATATACAAGCCAATATCTAAGTATTTTTTCGTTATTTGACATAGTTCTATGGTAATAAATTGGATTAAATTTCCTTCCGTTTTCATTTAATGGGAAATCAAATTTTTTTAAATAATTTGGAGGGCCACGTTTTACTAAAAATATTCTTACGGCATCAGATATAATATCAGGCCACTTACCTATATCATCGTCGAGTTGTACAGTGTTATTAATTTCAATATTGTGTTCATTACTAGATTCCACTTCGGCATTTTCTTCACCTGCTCCATTATTTTCGGATTGGTTGCTGTCACCAAAAATACTATTACTATATTTATCACTTTCAAAAACGGTTGATTTATTTTTTGGAATTATAATATTAGCTGAACTATTATTTTCATGAGAGTGACTATTTTCACTTATAACATTTTTATCTAAATATCCACTGTCATTAGATGTTTCTATTTTAAAAAATTTATTTAAAGAGCCACGTTGTGGTAATTCATTTTTTTCTTTAACAGCCTTTCTTTTTCTCTTTTCAGATCCGCTCAAATACGTTCTGTTTTTATCACGGTCACGACCACTCATTTTAAATAATTCAAATTTAATAAAAAAAATAAATACAATGGTTTTAATAAAATAATAACTACTAGCCCGTTTATACGTAATCGAAAGAACTTTACTAGTGATTTTCCGGTATTCGTCAAGCAGACGCTCGAGATATAGCTATCGTACCACCCATTATACTTGATATTTTTAGAAATTTTGACGAAACATCCCACTACATCAGTGATATATATTGTATTCGTGTGACCATTGAATGGCACGTATCAATAAGACAAAAACCACCACGGTCGTTCATAAATAATAAATAATAATCATAAGATAATATAATGAGATAATGTTGTCGGTCGATGAGCAATAAAAGTTATTACATATTGAAAAATGATATACTTAAATGATTTTACATTATATCATATTATATCTTTTTCTGCAATTCATAGTTCCGAAAAAAGTTTAACATTCAAGTGCGAGGCCCCTACAATGCGCGAGGCCCTGGGCATGGGCCCCGCAAGCCCCCCCCTAAGAGCGGCCCTGTTCCTAACGTAGTCGGTTTTTATCAAACAATATTAATTGCTTAAAAAACGTTTGACCATATACCATGACCGATAAATGGGTAAAACATATTAGAGAATTTGTTACTACGGCATCACCGCCACGACGACGAGGAGGAGCGGGAACTTCAAATCAACCGATCAAAGTTTTGATTAATGTTTCGACTGTAAAATATTTATGTTACAAAATGTTGTAACACGTGCAACGTACCTGTAGGTCTTTGGATTTTTTTGTGAAATATAAATGTTAAAAAAAATCCCTCTACGTGCGCAAGAATCTATGGATACATACAGTGGCATACGTATCAGCTCTTATCAGTCTAATTGAGTTAACGTGCAATCGATTTGTGCTTAAATAAATGTGCAAAAATATGCAACGTATAATATGATTACAGGTTTGGCTTAGTCGTAAAACCCCTTCCGGGCGAGGTCTTTATTTATTGGGCTGCACAAGACAAATATGCAAATTGCAAACGTCCTATACATATATACGTCATATATTCGTTGAACGTTGTATTACGCATCGTATTCGCGCATTACACACATCATATTTTTCGAAACTAGATTTCTAGTATTTTTCGAAATCGTCGTTTTCATCGGCCCGGGCGGGGGATTCGGGATTGTATACCTACACCGCAGCGGCGGCGGCGGCCTGTGGATATTTAATAGAACCGTTCGAGGAAATCGTGTGTCCTGCGACGAAACTCGAAATGATGATAGCAGTCGTCACGTCATGACGATGCCAGAGTGTTTAAAAATCGTCCGGCGAATTCCCGTCCAAAGCGCACACGTGTATATATACACACGCGCTACAAACGAGTTTCACGCGACGTGAAAGCCAAAAACGAACATAATCCTTTAATCCTAGCGCGCGCAATACACGCTCTCCGCGGCGATGGCCGTTTCTAGAATAATAATAATAAAAATAATAGCTATAAACATGATAATAATAATATGCACGTATGTATAAATATACGCACCGCCGCGCCACCACACGCGCGTACGGAGTTGGCCGCGGTAGCCCGTAGAACACGGAATAGATTAAATTTAGTACTTACTAAAAATTAAATTTAGTACCGACTATTACCGTGGTCGACTGCAACCTATATTACATGCATAATATGATACGTATAATATACTCTTATGCGTTATAATATTTTAGCTGAATGACCCGGCTTCGCCCGTGTGCAGTATAACTTTTTATCCTATTCCCTTTAACCACCTTAGAGGTTGAATTTCGGAAAATCCTTCCTCAAGGGGTCTCCACTATATAAAACGAAACTGCTGACCAAATTTCATACTCCAAGCTCAAGCGGTTCCGGCCAGGCGAATTTTTCTAGTTTCACCCTATTTACCCTATTTAACTGCCTTTGGCGTCGAATTTTAAGAATTGGGCGACGTGGCGACACCCAGGAAGAACAACTCTGTGAAAAAAAGTTGGAAAAAAGTTAAAAACAGCGTCGTCACAAAATGGGAACATAAAAAAAGGCCTGTTCTTTTATATATACACCGCACTGAGACGCGTTCTGTACGTTGTCACCGCATACGTCTGTGCGTTATGTGTTATTCGCTAGCTCAAACACAATATTATCATATTGTAGCTAATGCCTAGAAGGCTAATAGTGCCGTTGATTATAAATTGTAGATAATTTATAATCGATGATGATACAGCTAATGCACAACGCACACGCACGCACGGTACACTTGTGTACGACACTAACATCTTGCTGGACCTATTATGTAATAATAATCCAACGACGAACCGTCCTCGCGTACACTGCGCCTGTGCGACGAAAAACGATTAAATTAATGAACGAAAACGTGAAAAACACACGCGTTTATTTGGCGGCGGATTCCTTTTCCTTATTCGCGCAGTACGCTTTATGTCACCGCGATGCGTATTATTTGATTCTATTCATATTTCATAAATCGTCTCGACGCACGGATGCTGTACAAATCAACATGTTCGGCTGTGTAATGCGGTATCGTAAAACAACTACGATAGTTTTTATAAGTTTGGTATCAATTATTGTAAATACTTCTAGTACCATGGCTATAAATTATGGATTACCTTATAGGCTCTAATTCTTGAATTAACATATTAATAAAATACGCCGAGCGGGTGAAGGAGATTCGACATATCCGCTGCACCACCGCGATGACGCGTACTCCCGTATTTAAATAGGTACAATATATAATCATATGGGTTGTACGTATTTCCATCGGGCCTAACGTTTTCAAGTTTTCGCGCTACGCACTTTATTTTTAACAGCTATTTGTAGTCTGTGACGCATCGGTTCGTGATGAGTTTACCTTCTGAATATCGATTTAAATGTATTACGTATAGAACTAATTCTACATACGATGCGCATATGGGTTTGTCTATATAATACAATTTACCGATTGTGTGACTCACGTGAATACGAAGTCAATCCAAGCGTATGGGTACGACTTTCATTAAGGCCAACTGAATATTCCTTTGAGCCCTGCTGCGTGTATTTTATGCTTTTGATCAGACACGTTTCCATAGTTTGTCGATCTCATATAAGTCCTGGGTATATTTCGCGGCGAAAAAGTCGACTCCTGTAATCGAATGCGCTCGCCGTCCAACAGAAAAACCCTGGAGTGTATAAATTAGACGTAATAATATCTGGTGTAATACGAGTAAAAAAGCGACGAACACCTGTCCGGACCGCTGGCTCGTTATTATACCGTACACCACGGCGTTGCATACTTACGCGTGTATTATACGAATTAATTATTATTCTTATTACAGCGGCCGTATGCGAGCGTTTTCACTTAACGCCGGCGGGCTTGAATTTTTATTTATTTTTTCCATAACATAACGACGCGCGCACATACTCGACCCGGAAATGATAAAACAAGTGAGCAGCGGACGTGCACGCGGGTGACCACAACAATGCGACCTTACACGAATAGTAATCCGTCGACTGCAGGTCGACCGTCGAGATTCGTTCACATTAATTGTGATGGCTGCTATAACACGTCATAATAATAATAACAATAATAATAATAATAATAATAATAATAATAATAATAATAATAATAATAATAACAATAATACTGCTGCACGCGGTAAAAGGCGGGTACCTACATAATAGTACTATATTTTGCGCTATATGATTGTGTAACGCGGACTTGACAGCGTATGTACAGTTCATAAGCGTTTAGGCAGTGCATTGACTTGATTTATTACGGAATCTACGAGATCTACGGCGTCGTCCGCATAACGCTTTAAATAATAACCTTATATCGAACGCACACGAAAATCGGGTCCGGAGGTATCCCTTTTCCGCGTGAGCGATTGCGCCCCGAAGATATTTAGTTACTACACGCATTGCGCCACGAAAATATTTAACCTACACAGGGATTGTCCAACAATATTTTCTTCCTCGTCTACCCTTCAACAAGAACATCATGTAAATCCGCGGGTAAATGGACCGGCAGAGTCGTAATTGTTGGCGTCAAAGACGTTCTAAAGATTTTTTATTTGGGGGGAGGGGAATATGAAAATGTATTAAAAATTGAGACGTGGGGACTAAACTCACACACCCCCTTCCTTGTATAAGAACAACATATTATATTTTCTTATTAAAATATTGAATTTACAAAATTCTATAGGTTTTTCCTGATTTTTGAGCCAGAACATCCAAGAACTTCTTCGGAATCAATTGGGACTTCTCTATGGACGGCTAAATTTTGTCTACTTCACCTACACCATACTCTCAGTTATCACTTACTATATTTTTAATTCTAAACAACAAAACGGGAAAAAATGTTGTCACTTTATTGTATCATTGTTCGGTGGTATCATGAGACCACCGAATAGATGAAATTCTGAGATATATTCCGGGATGAGAGCATGAGACTATGGACATATTATACAATATACACTATTACATATTACACAAGACTAATTTATTCACGGTTTAGGATACTAGTATCGATAGCCTTGGCTTATATCAATATAAGAATTCAGATGATTATAAGACAAGAACTGCAACAATAAAGAATAAAGATATTAATCTGTAACCTCGGTCTATATTTCTATAATCTGTATACCAAAGGTGTGGAAAATTATATCGAGTCAAAAAAATATTTATTGATTATCACTAAATATCAGTTAAACATGTAAATCTATCTTACCTAAAAAAAAAAAAATGGCCATGGAGGCATAAATTCCACTCCCCTCCACCATCCCATTAAGAACGCCAATTTTCAATTTTTTCAAAAAAAAAAAGGCAACAATGGTTGCCGTGATATGTATATGTTATATTACGGATTAAAGTTAAGTTAGCTCGACATTGACTGAATAAATCTACCGATGTTATAGCTTATAAGTCATTATTATCGCTTATGCGATCAAATTTAAAACGGTTGTCCGTTACGTACCTCTATATACACGACTTCAGGATCGTTACTGCCTTTTAATTGTATCAGCTCTCGTAGAAAGCCCGGGACGCAAATCGTGTATACCGGCTATTCGGTTTTAATTTTGGGACGCAATTCGAATGCAACGATTATATCGATTGCCGTTTGGCATTGCCTAGCCATTGCGTTGTACCGGACGATGGTCACCCATCCGGTGGCATAGACGACTAACGAAGCGATATGTCTCCCATTTTATACGCTTGGCAGTAGGAGAGTGTTCCGCAGACCTATCCACTGACTTTCAACCCCTCCTCCCCTCTCCCGCTAATAACGAAGGCACCTGAAGTCTAGAAATACTGCGGGTAGAATGACAATTTGAGACGAGGTACACAAATAACGCACGATAAAGTAAAAATAATACACGTGCAAATCATAAAGACGACCACTGTTATATATCATAAATGTGGCACGTCGGCCAAATTTCAATGGCACTCAAAAAAAAAGAGAACTTGTTAAATTTTATTTAAAAAATATTAATTTAAATTATTTCACTAAGAGTTACTACTGACTACGCTGCTGATATCAAATTTAATCCGCTCAACAAACACCAACTCACATATAATAATATATAGTAATATATCTGTAATTATTTATTTTCATTCTGTTAAAATATATTTTTTGGGCACATGAAAAATTTTCAAAAATTTGATTGGAAAAAATCGGGCATTTGGCCCGAAAGAGGTTCGTCACCCCGGTTATTTCGTTGAACAATGTTTTCGTTTAAACTATGTATCGACGGACATATCTAAATATTGTATTGATTATTTTAATAGGATTCAATTGATATACCTATTTGTGTACGAATGTGCGAACCGACATTGTAAAATGAATATTAAACGAATATAATATTATTTTATTATTGCGATTCATGAATGTAAATCTCGGTAATTTATTATGAGAACGTCATGTTCATGCCGAATCGCACACAAGGTTAGGTTATTACTTGAAGAATGTAGACTATTCGAAAAGAAGTATTTGAATAATTTTTTTAGTTTTTTTTTTTTCTATTTTATTTTACTATTTATTCTACGATATTCGAATACGTATCATGAATAAAATCAACAGTTTTTCCCTATTATCTTATTAAATCTTATAATCTTATGTATCCTATAGTTTTATATGTAGTATAAAACATGGCTATTGACATAATATAGCAGAACAAAGTGTGTGCCACTCGTAAAGATTTTATGTTTTTTTTTTTCTTAATGCTAATGCTAAATAGTTTTTACTATTCAACATACAACAGGATATTCTACATTAAAAAAAATTACTAACCGTATCTCCCAAGACTCGTGGGGATACACAGAAAACGTCAAATATTCGAATAAAATTAATATACTATTGTGGAGTCATTTTTTATTTATTAATAACCGAAATATTATTTATTCCGAATATATTCTTTGAAAAGTATATCAATACCATTTTTTTATTTACTATACTATTTATACATATATATATATTCGATAATTGCATCAAGGTTGCAACAGTACAAGACGTATAGGTAGTATTCCGTATGTAATATTGAACATCTTTTTAAATATTCTGTTCTTAGAAACTATTCTTGACTATATAGTTAATATATTATATTTTGGTTGCTTCGTAAACACACGTGCATAGTTTATATTCATTAAACTCGTATAGTATTTCAACAGGAATGTAAAAAAGTAGAAATATAATGGTTTCATATAGATTTAATGAATTTAATCGTTCAACAAAAAAATAAATAAAAATATTACTATTGCACGCGATTTCTTCTAGTATTTTATTTAAAATACAGACAATATGCTAATGGGAGAAGGGTAATTAAGTATAATTTAAAAGTCAAATTTATAATATTATATGTAGGTAAACCAATTATTTTTATTTACTTAATTATTAAAATATTGTTGTACATTAATTTAAATGCATACTTCAATATACTTGTAATATACTAGTACTTCGATTACTTTTATTTATCCTTATATTCTATGGCTACGTTCAACATTTTATCTTAACTGTCGAGAAGAAGAAAAAAATCAATATTAATATTTTACTTACTTCATAGTTTAATTAAATTGTATAATTGTATACACTTGCTTGGATAAATCAACCACCTGGTCACGTTCCTAGGTTTTTGAAATGATTTTGAATAACATTGATTCCATTTCTTTCGGTTCGCAGCTTAATTATTTTATTATTATTAATTAACAAGTTTTCCGCCATCAATTATATACGAATAATCAACGTTCATAATTGGTTAATTTAAATAAAATGCACTACAATGTATAAACGAGATACTATAGTTACGCAACTGAACGCTCGTACATCAAAAGTAATATATTTATAATATTCTAAAATCATAATTATGTAAGAATATTTAATTTTACATTTTTGGCCCTCATAACCGCGAATTAAAGGAGAAAAAGTGGTTCATAATGTTTTTGCTCATACCTATAAAATGTTAAATCTATAACGGTTTCAAGTCTCAAATATATCTTTGTGTACCTACGAGCTTATATCGTATAGATATTGATTGTTGTTACAAGTATAATTATTTAATTAAGGGCGAGACTCCTAGGTCGGATGGAACTCCATGGTAAGATGTGTTAAAGCGATAGGTGAATTATACAGCTGTATTAGTCTTTTAAATTTGAAACCAATGAAAATTTTTTTTTATAAAAACACGATTCTGAGTGAGAGTTCGGGAAGATTTTTTTGAGCTTCCCCGGTAAATTTTTTTTTTTTTTTGATTCGAAGAAAACGTCTCTTATACATTATTCTAAATTTTCAAGTATTGAGTTTTGACATGGAAATGTCTATCAACTTTGAACTACAAAAAGTACGCAGATTTCGTAATTTTTTTGATTTTTATCAAAATTCCAAATTCAAACACTTATTTATAAAAATACATATTCTTGAGATTTTTTTACACGAATAATAAATATATATATGAGAAACGTTGTATTAACATTTTAAAATGTTAAAATCAACCAACAATTTTTGACTGACATTTCACGAAAAAAAAACTGAGAACACATTCAAATTTAAAATAGCTATAAATAGCCCACAAAAATCCAAAACTATTTGCAATTTATACCATCTTTAAAATATAGCCATATAAATATTTGGTGAAAATTTGAAAGCCAAATTAAGTGTGATCTATTCAACAATGAAAAAAAAAATCAAAATTGGCTATTGACATAATTTACATAATTTATACACCTTTCACTTTTTTTAAGGAATAATTGGGCAAGAGTACGAGACCTTAAGGACCTTCTTTTTCAATTGTATTTAACTTATGGAAATTCAAAATATTATACAATACTTGTACTGTTCAAATTACACTTGTTAACCTCGGTCAATTAAATTTTTCACGAATTACTGTAGTTGATGCATAGACATTTTTCTGCATATAAACCTGAATGGAAAATAATTAATTTTATAAGAAAAAAAGGCAATTTTATTTTTCAAAACCAGAATATATTCAGGTCCTACTCAAAATCGAAAAAGTAAGAAATTTATTCAGAATCATTTTTCGAATTCTACGTATATAATTATTAATTATCATCAGTGCTTTCAAATAAAAACGAACAATTAGCGTACATTTCCACAGGATATTTTCTCTCTTTAAATCCTCATGTGTAGGATAATTAGAATGATGACAGTTAAAATATTTTAGTAGAAATGTTTTAAAATTAAATTGCTTAGTGGTGGAACGTTTATACCGAAAATTTAATTTTTATTCACGTACACATATATGTCCAGTCTTCAATGTACTAAGAGTTAATTAAAACTGTTGAACATTTAATTTTTTTTTGCTTTTATACCAGAAAATATCTGCCAATTAGCAGAGAATTTAATTTATTTGGATATTATGCTTAAAATTATACTCAACTTAATACAGTAATTTCAATAGTTCGTTTCGTGGAGGAGTGTGTCTGTCCGGTTCGTCGAGTAAAGCGATTGGCTTTATATAATAATAAATTGTCAATATAGTCTTATCGGTTGTATTGCTAATGTTATACAATATTGTTATTATCTGGTATCTTATTGTTGCTATTAAAAAAAAAATCAATTTCAGTTGTCGTTATATTATTCATATTCCGCATGTAAGGTCTCTACAATAACCTAACTGTTAACTAGTATAAAATCACAGAACCTTCCTCGATAAAAATTTTCTAAAATCAACAAAATAATATTTGTAAATCGTAATAAATAAAATATAAACATTGACAACGGTAATGCGGACGATCCAGTCGGATTCGATCATTGTAGTGAAACACACAGTTAATTATGTTTCGGTAGTCTTTTCGTCTTGCACATTTTTCCTTTGTAATAATGTTCGTATATGTATTCAAATCGGTTTTTTCTTAAATAACTGTCTTGTACCATGCAACGTTTTGAGTATATCTCAAATGAATTTAACTTTGGTGAAAAATGTCAATTCGAAAAACACAAAAATAAAAAGAAATCAGGTAAGAGTACGTAGCAATATTTGCTTTTAAATGTTTTCGACGTCCAAAACAATTACGCGGAACCATTTCTGAGGGCGATGAATTGTACGCTATTTACATTAAAAGTGGTTTTAGAAAACAATATGGCAAAAAAAGTTGTAAAATCAATGGAAATAATTTTTTAAATTTTTTCGCAACGCATTTGGAACAGTTTTATACTTTTTAAGCAACTGCAGCGGTGGAAAATAGTGTTTTTAACCTCGGCATTGGCCAGTTGGAAGTTTCAATTGAAAAAAAAATTTCAATGTAAAAATCACCAAGAAACTTTACTATAGTTTTTTTTTTTTAAATCAACTCACTGCTCGTACACACACAAGGTCACTTTGCGTGAGATAGGCGTACTCGCAGGCGCACAATATATTTACAAATATTCACATATTAACACTCGTACTTGGTTTTTTATTTCACGCAGTCGTGCTGTATATCACATAGTATATTTCTACACGTCGCCAATTCGTCATGTTCTCGACGGCAATGTTTTAAAACTTTTTTTTTGTGTTTCGGCGACACATAGACTATTATAATTTATAATACTCCATAGGCACTCTGTCACGCACTGACATACCATGAAGAAATTAAGGCATTGGCCAGACTAAAAACCTACGAATGATATGTACGAGTATGTATTAATATTTTCAATTTTGTATTGTTTAGAAATAAATTGAAACAGCATTATTGAGCGCGTACCTACACGATTTCTAAGCAATACGACTTTTATTTCATTTCACCGAACATCAATTTTCGTGCCTATTAATATAGGTACATCTCGCGACACACGTCTCGGAAGTATCCCCGCGATACATCGGTACGACGCGACAGTGCTCGGCAGAGAAACACCGATCATCCGCTGGAGTGTTATAAATATTATAATATAATATTACAAAACGCGTTGGTATTGTTGTGTATCGTATTGTTTTATTTGTTTCACGCAGACCATCAGTAAAGCGCCAGTTGTATGTTTTAAAATGAAAACAATTTAGAATCACGGTACTTATAATACCTAATTGTGTATAATTATATGTATATAAACACACAACACTATCGTAATAACGCAGAGCTGTAATTATCTTGTCGTATTATGGAGATTTATTTCCCAACACAATAATAAACAGCTACAATACTCGAATTATATGGTTGGTAATAGATTATACCATTCCTCTCAAATATATTATAGATGGGCGGTTTGCGTTTGAGTGGATTTCAAAAAATTGCAATTTTGTTCGGGTTACTTTGGGTGATGCGTTTGGGCCAAAACGATTGTATCATATTTGAACGCCTTTTTTGTTTTAATATATCCTGTTTTATTAATTATTTTATCAACTCATTTTCCTTCTGGTTCCGGAAAACATTATTAAGATTGCTAGTATATTATTTTGTCTGCTAAAAAATCACGAATCAAGTTAAAATATCATCAAAATCATTGGTTTATTTAAACTTTATGTAGATTTTACGAGTTCTGAAAGTGTAATTTCACCTGACATTGAATTTTGTGTCGCTTTCTAATTGAATTTGTTGTAGCACATTAATTACTTGATAAATATAAGTGTGTGATGAATAAAACTGAGAGTTGTGATATACGTGAAATGATTCGACACTATAATAGTAGTGCTTGGATCATTTTTGTTGATTTCCTTGTTTATAGAGGAGGAAAAATAATCATCTGAAATCTAAAATACTAGTATATGTTTCAAGTATACAATCCGCAAATGCAGTGACTATTTTTGGCGCAATTGACATAAGTTCTAAGAAACCTTTATCTTACTAAGTACATAGAATGACGCAAAAAAATATTTTAGCCAAATACCAAGTTTGAATATTTTGTACCGTATTCGCTTAACATTATTTTATGTTTTTGCATTTGTCTAAAACTCTAAGCCAACATTGCCCTAAATGAAACTTACTGTAATTCGCCCAAGCACATTACGCTCTTGCAGATGGGCCACTGATTAAAAAAGTATTTAGTGCACATTTTTACCACATTATACCCAATTATATATAAATTGGAAATGTAACTATATAACTATTCCTTTATTGAGATTTTAGTAGATAATGCACGTATCCAATAACCTAACATATAACTCATCCTCTAGCACCTAGTAATAAATCAAAATAATTGATGTAAATACTAAATAATATTTATTTCATACTACATAATATAATGTATATATTGGACATAAGATTTTTATTATTTTAATAAAGGAAACCACAAATAAAAACATTTTAAAATAAAAACTCGATAAATCTATATATAGGCTTGATATTATCTCTAGAGGATCCTTGTGTAGCGTAGGCGAGCTCTAAGAAAATATATTACAGTAGTTAGCCTCTAAAGCGTTTTATTTAAATTCATCCCTTAAGCCCTAGTGCGGTGAAACAGGGTTTTCGAATGTGTCTAAAAACAAAGAGATAAATTTTTTTTTCGGTTAAATTTGAAATTTACTTGGCGAGTTCATACTTGCTGACTTATTATTGGGCTATTACACAATGTATCAATAACATAAACAAACAAAGTTCGTTATAGCAAGGTATAAAAGAAAATTCAACATTTTAATAAACACATTTCAAATGTGTTGCTCCTAAAAGATCCGGAACGAATTAAATACTATTTTAGATGTACCGTATGAGTGCTAATGTGCAATTATCTTAGCATACGTTTTTTTTAGTGAATACGTAAATGTAGTACTTATACAGTGTACAGCGTATCTTAATTAATTACAAGTTTCAACCTTGCATTTTTTTTAATAATATTTGAATTTATATCAACAGTAAAATAAATACAGGTGCGTATAGAAGGTAGAACCTATTTATAGTAAAAAAAACAAGCTTGTAGTCAATAGAAAAAAACATTTTCAAATAATTTAAAATAGTCAAAATTTATATTATTCTAATATTCTTATTCTAGTTGTTATTATAATTATTATTTTTTTTTTTGTAACCATTAACAGACAATGCGTAAGCCTCGAATCCAGGTATAAATGACGGTTAAAAATGCATGTATAACACCGAACACCGTCGGTACCTAGTCTCGGTCGAGTACGTGTAATATTATTTACTGTAAGTTTAACTTCATATATATATATATAAAAATATATTAATATTATTGTAATTACGTTGGTCTAGAATAATATTAGATATCAGCTACGATATCTAATATATACGCACTTCATATGGGCTCAATTGAAAAGAACACATGTGAAATAGATACTCCCGAAAAATGTAAATTTTTATAAAATAATGTTACATAATATACTATAAATTATGTGTAATATGTAAGTACTTGAATATATTTGAAATGTTTCGGTACTTCACAACAGTTTTTCCATTTTGGTAAAATCTTTTTGATCTTACACCGTTTTATTTTGGTATAAATACAATAAAATATAAATATAAATTTTGAAAAACGTTCTCAATATACGTACACCGCGTGCACATATTTACGTGTGCGTATTTGTTCACACGTATAACAAAAATTTAAATTGAAAAACATTACTTCACTGAGTGAAGCCGTTGCAGGTGTTAATGGTCATCGTCTTTAATTAAGTAAATAAGATATAATGTAAAACAGTTTTAATTTATTCAAACGTCTTAGAAATATGAATAAAATTATGCAAGGTTAAATTAATTAAAACTAGGAAGGCCTCGAAAGTTAGATTTGTATCTCATTCGTTAAATATTGTTCTTTCCGAATGAAGAAGATCAATATACCTTTATACAAAATTCATAATGAAATTTACAACATACAAGCATTAATAATTAGTACGTTATTGCGTGTGTAGTTTATGTATACCGTACACGACAATTAGTTGCAAAATCGGTATTCTTATATGTACACCTATTATAACTCATAATTCACAAAGTATGACGTTATACTCGTTCATTTGCGCGCAATACAAATATTTAAAAAATTTGCAAGGCATATTTTTTTAGTATAGTATTTTCTGGTATTCAAAGTTAGTTAAAAAACGAGAGCAAAAGTAACGGGATTCTCAAAATATTCGTTTGGTACTATAATTCATTATTATTATAATTATCATTATTATTATTATTTATATATTATAAATTATAGTATACATTTTATAAACTATAATAATCGAGTCACAAAAAAAAACAAAAGTACATGCATTCGTGCATGCAATTATATTATTATTTTTTGTAAACAATTTCCTACAAATTTTATTGTATTATTTTAGGTACTTTACGATTTTGTACGTCATGTATTTTATTGTATATAATATACTTTATGTTTGTTTACTGATTTAAATGTTTTAAATATTTATTTCTGGTCTTTGATTGTTTTCGTAACAGTTCTTGATATTTTCCTTATTAGCTTGCTTATTTCGTTCTTTAAAAGACTCGCACATCATTAGATCTTTTATAAATAAATTCATACGTTTTTTTTTAATAACAGATTTTGTTCTAGTTTTAATAATACGTTTTTTAATCTTTGCTTAAGTAGTATAACACATATCAATGTTATGTATGTCTTAATTGCGTTTAAATATGATGTTGTATGTGTGTGTTTGAGTGACAGGTGTCAGAATTAAGTATTCAGGTGCTTTTAAGAATTAGGTATATTTTGATAGCGGATTCATGAATAGATTGTTATGATATACAAATTACGATTTTAATTATCGTAACAACCAAAACTATAAAAGTTATTATTATCATTTCTTAGAGTGATTTTATCCGTATAATTATACTTTTAATTCATTACGTACAAATGCGATATGGACAATGTAAAATTATATATGTTAAATATATTTCGCCGTGTGCACGGTGATTTTTGTGCTACACGATTTCATACATTACATCCGTTGTTACTCCTATTATAACACCTAATAAATACAACATAAAAAACATAAATCTTATGATTTATTCACAGTTTTTATGTGATTTGTACAATGATCGTCGCACACATCGCGAATCCTACCTACAATGCGACTTGTACAAATCTTTACAATAAAATTGCACAGTTCGCGATGTGTAACAAAATCACTCTACCACATTGCGAAATGTACAATTCCGGACTTCGTACGTAATAACACGTACAATAATGCGACGAATATACCTATGTCCTATACGCATCTACACAAGACACTTTATAAATAAATAATGATTAACTGTGCATACATGTCTTGGTTTATGAACAACTGCAAACTATCAACAACAATGTAGATTACGATTTAAAATGTTTGGTGTATAATAAACGACAAAGGATTATCGGTCTGAGTGAAATTCGAAGAAAAAAAAGGGTAATCGAAAATTCGGAATCAATTTATTTTAATGATATTATGTAATTTAAAATTAAATACATATTTTTCTAAATGCCATCTCCCCGTCGTTAAAAAAATATGCACCGACGAAAGATTTTTAATTTTCCGTTTTGTTTATAACAGATTTTTCCCGACGATTTAAATAATGTCAACTTTTCGACGCTGTACACTAACTTACCCAGTATGTCTGTGTTCCATTGATGAATCGGAACATTCGGAATACCGACGATCCTAACCTCTGGCGTTAATTATAATAAATATAAATATAAATATAACCATGTGCGGTAACCTCTCGTTCGTGTCGGCGTCGCATGATGCCCTGGTAACCGGTGAGGCGTAATCCGTACGGTCCGACCGATTCCGTACACTCGATCTGCCTTCGACGTGCGTTGGTCCTGTCCGCATGCGATCCTGGTACCCGGCGAACGCACTACTTTCAAGTGATTCGCTGACGTCTTTTCGCACTTTCGCGTCCTTACACGTCCTCCCTTTATCATAAGTCATAACATTCGAAAACGCGCATTTCCACGAAAGCGATCGCGTGTCGACGGCCGGAAACGTTTTGACCGCGCTTGTTTCCGCTGCGGATTGTTGTAATTTATACATAATATTTTTTCACTTGGTCCGCGTGGATCTAAACACATCTAAAAAATGATCGAGTACTTAAGACTACTAGATTGACTACTTAAGAGCATATTAACATAATTGTATGCTAATTTTACGAAGAATTTATTCAATGGACTAATTAACACCTATAACAATAATAACAATAATTTAACCACAACACCAAAATATGTGCGTGGAAAGTTCGTTTCAAATTGGCTCACGTTAATTCTGTTCTAGTAACAAATAAATCCCGAAAGAAAAATTGATGAAGATTTATGAATAGTTTAACTAAATACTAAAAACGTTTTCCGTCAGTCCAACTACTCCAACTTAGTATATAAATAATGTCTATATATAGGATATATATATTTTTATAATTTTATAAATTTTTCATTTACAATATGTAGAGCTGAAATATTGAAATATCAATAGTTATGGTATTAAATACTATTTAAATAACTAAAAATACTTTAAAGCTCAAATCTAATGAAATTGATTTGTTAATAATGTTGAGTTTATTTTATACTCAACATGTGATTTTACTCGACAAAAAAATATAAAATACTTTTTCCAATTAAATGGTTTATAATAATATGTTAATTTAAAAACTTATTATTTTGAATTATGAAAGTTACCCCTTTTTGATTAGGAAACGCAAAATAACAACATTTGTGTATATGGCATATCTATTTTAAAGTTAAATTATTGAGAAAACCGACGTTATAAAAATGCTATATAATATGTGTATTATATTTGTCTGGTAAACGTTTTAAAGTTCCGCAAGAGTCAGCGACTCAGCGTAAGTTTCGGATGCAACTCAACACTAATTTTGAATTATAATGTCTTGCGTGATGTTTTCTTAGATACTTATACAGTACGCTCGTGTATAATTTATATTAACGAATAACTAACGGTTGTTGTTCTGTTAGAAATTATCGCGTTCAAAATACATTCTTATTTTGTATGTATAATACATGTTTATGGGTTAATTTAACACGAAATAAAAGTTTTTTAACGTATTTTACAATAATTGAATAATGTCGAAGTTATAGTAACAGTTTAAATTGATGATTGATGATCAAGCATTTCTATGGCATATATATAAAATATATTTATACAGTAATATTGTCAAAATTAACTATTTCACCTTTTTTTAATCAACACCAATCAATAATTAAAAATATTTGACAAAAAAATAGTAACAGCAACGATTCGGTATGCAGCGTATTAAATATTTTAATTAAATAGAAGAAGTTAGTCACATTTTTGTTAAGTTATTTTTCGTAATTATGTTACGTAACGAAAATTCTTATCTTTTGTACAAGTATTTATCGATTAATTTATTTGTATTGATGTTATTTTGACAGTGGTTCCCAAATGGTAGTCCGCGTGTTCATATTAGGGGATCCGCAGTTCTGTAGTGATTGATTCGTATAAGATGACATATACAAGAGTGACAAAAGGTGGACAGAAGACACGTTCTATAAAGGTATAAAGGTAATTGCAACAATGCTGTATGCATAATAAAGCGTGTTAAATCAAATAAAATCTCTTTATATTGTATTTTTTGAGAAAAATCTGCGTTTATATTATTGCAAATATGTATATGTAAATTAAAATAAATCATAGAAAATTTGTTTTAGAGAAAACCCTCGCTAAGACAGAAATATAACATGGTTAGATACTTAACATGACATTTATTTTCGTATTGTCGATACCCATAGATAATCGATTTACGATTTAAATATAAATAAATAAGTACATATAAATATAAAATTAAATAAAAAATATAAATTGTATGTATTATGTATAAACTGGTTTAAAATAAATATATAATCTTTAATTTAATTCAATTTTTTTTTTCGAACCCCGTCAAGACGGAAACCCCGTTAACACGGAAAAACGTCATGGTCCCAAGCGATTCCGTCTTATCGAGGTTTTACTGTATATATATTAATAATAATATTTCTTTCTAAAAGTATAAAATAACGTCGAGGCATTTTGTCAAAATAAAAAGTCGTCCATTCGTGCACGCGTTGGTAAATCACTCGACGCGGCGTAACAAAACTATGCGACTTGAAATAAAGGAAAAAAAAATTCTAAAAACGATCGGTTTGGGTCATTCCGACTGCAGTTCGTTTTGTCGAATATAGGTATATGGTCACGTTTCAGCGTTAGATAATTTTGCGTTGCCATAGCGACGCAGTTCATGCGACGTGAATAATGATTATTTTCATAAGTGTATAAACATGTAAGCGTGCAGCAATAGGTACCTAATTATGCACAATCTATGTGTACAGGTGTACCTACGAAAAGAAATCGTGTTTCCGACCTAAACGCGAATCGATATTACTTATAATTTACAAGGAATAACAATCAACTAGTAATTTTTGTTGCGGCCCGCGTAAGAAAAAAAAACTCGTATATGTTTAAAAAAATTGCCTTGATATTTATTTACAACTACTGCCAAAGAATATTAAATGTTTTACTATTGCTTGGTGTTATTTTTTAAATTTTTTTTTTACCCTTTCCGCGGAAGAATATTCCGTTCGGTATGAACATCCCAAACCAAATGATCTAATGTTGTCTGCATTTAATACGATGAAATTTATGCTCGTTATTTTGACACGGGCTAGTCAATATAAGACTTTCAGTAGAATTTAATTTCTTATATTATAATATATTGTATAAGTGACGTTATATGGAATAAATTTATGTACACAATATATACGGTGCGTCCAATTATGCGGGGTTGAGCATTTAAAGCAATTGCTTATATATTATACGTATAAGTCATGTATACGACATGCACACCGGATCTGTTTCCGTCACCTTCTAATCAGTTGTACACTAATTGTACGTATATATGGTGGCCTGAAACTTGTTAATTGAAAAAAAAACAAACAAATAAAATAGTCGAACGAATTTGCTCAGAGAACTTCGGGAAGAACTATTTGGAAAGGCGAAAATTACGATAGAGTTACATTTAACTACGGTGTAACACGCATCAGCGATTCTAATTCTCGACAATGCGCATTATGATGACGCAGCCAAGCGGCTCAAACGTTAGAAGAGCAGTAAAGCCGTGTGTATATCAATGTTTAAGAGAATTAAATTCAAGACAAAGAGCCGCTTCGCTGTAGGAATAAAATGTATCTTCATAATTTCGGGAGTGTATATGCTATTATGAAATCAAATACAGTATTATGGGCACTTTTGTGTACGGACGTTGTCGATTACATTGAACTATAGCCACCCTAGGGTCGTTTAAACAAAGACGACTCGTGGCAGTTAAAATAAAAAGTAATAAATTGGTCTTATAAGAACATGTTTTGCAATCAGTATATTATACTATTATTATACACTTTACGCGAACACTTACCGAATAAATAAATACATATTTTTATAGTCCATGCATGTAATTTACTAAGAATATTCCAATTTGAAAAAGTTCCTCGCACATATTATGCGAGCCGTCGTAAATGTATATTTTAAGCATGAAAATATAGATAGGTGCAGAAGTCGTATTAAAGTTGATTGTAAACGTCGCATTTATCTTTAAGGAAACTTTTAATTATAATATATTGTGTATAATATATATATATATATATATATGGATTTGTAGACTTAAATGTGTTTTATATTTTATTACATTTAAAATGTTCAATTTTTTTTTTTTTATTGCGCGAATAGGCGTCATAATGGACCGTACCTTGTATTATATCAACAAACGTTTTTCTCCGTTACAATTTTAATTAAACACCATATATTTTAAATATATTCGTCTTATGTTTTATATTTGCAGTTTACCTTACATGGCGAGTGAAAAGCATTCGCTCAGTAATATGTAATTGTTGTTTAGTACGTATACGTCATATAGATTACATACTAGAAAAATAGAAGATAGGGGCACGTGATAGGGACACGTGCGTATTAATAAAATTATGAGCACATACATTATTATACAGGTACCATGGTACTATGTATTTTGTTTACAAAATATATTATACGAGTGTATATACTATATAGTATGTATTATTATACACGCGTATTTATATTTTATATTTATTCGATCGTAATATTTTTCCAACCAACAGTCACGAGAAGATTCGTTTTTTGATTTAATTTTTTTCATGTCTATCATCAAACTCGCATATTTATCCTTGGTTGAAATTGCACCATTTGGTTTCTTCAACGACCGAGCTTTTCATTAAATCGAATTCATTTGAGTTCATTGTGAGCTATATGGAAAAATTTTAAATAATAGTGCGGAGACAGAAGTACCAATTCACGTGAATACGTGTGACTGTAAGACTATTGCTGAACTTTAAACGTTAGTAGTTTTACTGACAATCATAATATCAACACGTGTAAAACGATGATCTTGTATATGCGTACGATAAACGTACCGCAACATTGCCGTCACCGACAACATTGACTTCAGATCTGATTCATTATTATGTCGGACAGTAAAATAACGCGATGTTGCACGTATCCTGTACAATTTGATACACTAACGAAGTGAGCATTGGAAATGTATAAAATTACTACTTTGAATAATAAATTATATATACATTTTATAACCGCACGTTTTAGTTATTTCATAAATTATATCTGGAAATTCAAATTGGTATTATTTCATTAGCTAATTGATACAACACTTTAACCGTAACCTATATATATATAAATACGTATATACGCGCTGCCTTACAGCTACGGTTTGAGCAGAAACCGACGATGCTTCAATTTACGCGTTATGATGTATGAAGGCCTAGTGTAATTTCATGTTAGCATACGAAAATATTATTTTCACACAATTTAGAATATTATACGCCTACATTATGTATAATATATGTGTATATGCGACACGCATCGTACATTCGTAGGTTTCCGTGCAGTGTATGTATGTAATATGTATACAATATAAAACATATACAAATGTATATTATAATTATGAATCTGTTTAAACGCCGTACACGTGTTTAATATAATACAATCGTATAGTAACTGCGCTTTATCTTTCTATACATTTACGAGTAAATAACGATTGTGATGTTACTATTTAATGTACGGTAGGTAGTATATCTCGTAGTATATCATAATTTCGGGTACCCGTTTTCGCTCCACTCAAATTTTCGGTATACTCATCACTAGGGCTAGGGATTTCTCGCTCTAAAAAACCTTAAAAAAATGCATGCATTAAATTTAATTTTCATACCGTTCAAGAAGCAGTTAACATTTCCTGCAAACTATTCCGAGCCCGTCTTGTAAACCACTCTATATAAACTACTAATCCTTACTTTATACTCCGAATCCAACCCAGCAAATCCGCCTAGAAGGCTAAAGCGAACTGGAGACTAGGCCTGAAATTAAATCACCCCTGCCAGTAACTTTTGCCACTGGGTAATTGCTTCGTCATGTCAATTAAGCCAATATATAAAATTATAGAAAGTACCCAACATGTAATTATTTTTTTTAATTAATCATTCTTCTTTTTGAGTTATTCTTTACACAAAACAAAAAAAAAACAACGAACATTTTAGAATTATCATTGAAAAACGTGCATACTCCTATAAGTTCCAAGCCCTTATAGTCCATACTCATCACTAATCAACCTATAA
The DNA here is from genome assembly GCA_949715065.1 of Periphyllus acericola. Lineage (NCBI taxonomy): Eukaryota > Metazoa > Arthropoda > Insecta > Hemiptera > Aphididae > Periphyllus > Periphyllus acericola. Next base: position 10,985,627 of record OX454268.1, read on the forward strand.
GGTTTTATCGTTTAAAAGTGTGGTCGATGGTCGATTCCTTCAACGATCTTCAAGTTTTTTTGAGTCGTTGCAGTGGCGGTGTAAATTAACTTATTAAACGCGTACGTCATAATATGTACGAATTAAACGCATTTACAATATTCGACTTAGTGTTTTGCTCAGAGAACTACGGGAAGAACTATATGGAAAGACGACACTACGATAGAGTTATATTTAACTTAATTGGCTGCGTATTTATATATTGCTTGTTCCTATTCAACGTGTAATGTGCATCTATCGTCGTGATACGCAGGGGTCTCTCAGCGATTTCAATATCTCAGAGGTGTGCAACTCATTAGCGTTGTCAGAAATTTCAAATGAATTCTAGGTGAATAAGAATTTTTTTAAATGGAATGTTTTTCTTTCACTTTCCAAAAAAATATTGAACCATTGAGTGATCGTATATAATATGATCACTAGTAATCGTTATTCTACTGAATATATTGCACAATATAATATGGGCATGAATGATTGACTACGAGTATTTCTCGACATCTTAACCTCAGATATACTCAGCTCTTAATCAATATTTTGGTAATTTTTCTTCATTTTTACACCGTATATATGTTCTTTATCCCGTACCTTATTTCTATTTAATAGTAATATTATTTTTCGAATTATTTGTACATTTCAGGGAACATACTTGTATCAAAATGTAGTTTATGAGCCGCAGTGTACTTGGTCTGCAAAATAGTGCTAAATTACATATTCCGCGCACGGGAATTATATGAAAATCATACATAAATGTGCTTATCGCTGGTAGCATATATATTTAACATAAACAGGAATATAATAATTAATTTGTATATATTACAAATCTGTACGTCATAGGCTACAGCTCTTAATGTAACGTACAATAATAATGCTACCGTTTGAAACAGGGTTTTTAAAAGTTTTAGATTTTTTTTTCCGGGAGGAATACACAACGTATCATATGTAATTTTCTGAGCCGTGCAGTTTTTAGAAATATTTTTCCCTTCATTTATGCGTGTATACTAATATATGTGCACCGCAGCAGCTATACATAGCATGACGTTGGATATTATTTATATTTATGGCCAATCGGTAATTTTCTTTTTCACGTCGATTCATCGAAGTTAACAATTTCAGCGATCGCAACATCATGATCTCCTCATCGTGTACAATCACGCCCCCGGACGACGCGAGCGACCGGAGTGCGGAAAACGCGCGTCACTATAACACGTACGAGTATACAAGTATAAAGAAAAAGGGCACCGCGCCGGATCACGACAACGCCCCTCGGCTATTATTATGGACATGAATATGTAAAATCATACTCCGTACTACACACGCGGCGCTGCTGCAGAATTATGTATTATGCATTTTAGCGGGCAGACGCCTCTATGCGAAAATGATAAACGAGCGGCCGCGGCGCCTCCGCCGATTTACGATCCCTCTCGCGAAATTTAATTATGCCGCGGCGAGCAATCTCCCGCCGGCGCGCGGGTTGATTGCAACGTCCCCAGCGTCGGGGATTTGCATATTATATGCGTGCGCGCCGCGAAAGTGCAATATAGGTGCACGCGTATGTGCGCGAAATTAAGTATACACGTTGTACGCGTCCTATGACAGTCGCGCGTGGCGTATTCCGCTCTCAGCCGCCACACGTATACCTATATAATGTTAGCTAAGCGCGTCTCGTATATTTTATACGTTATTAATTTATTATTATTATTATTATTATTATTATTATTTTGCACGTATATATCGTAAAGTTATGAATATTTCAAACGCGCCCGAGCGCGACTGTTTAATCCGCCCGGCCCGTTACACTCGTACATATATACACATACGAGTACGTACGACGCACATTTTGATATATACATAATATATGAATATTATACATCGTGTGCATACGACGAATGCAGTTGCGGCTTCTACACGTGTGCGCACGATGACGCTACACAGCGCTGCAGTACGTACATTTATATACAGTATATATACCTACGAGGCGACGGGGACAGAGGGTGCGGCGCGCGTGACCTTTGATCGGTCTCGGGCGCAATAACGTTTTTAACGGGCCCCCGGCCAATGGGTCGCTCCCGTCGCCCTTTTTTCCTCCTTTTTATGGCGTATGTATATACATCTCCGCGCCGAGCACTTAGATGTGTATATACCCACGCATATTTTTATATATATATACGGTGTGTACAGAAAACCACCCCCGGCGAGCCGCCTAACGATATGTATACAGCGTGTGTCCGTATGTACAATACACTTATACGAATATATTTATGTGTGTGTGTGTGTGTGTGTAAGTTACGCGTGTACAGATATGGGCGCATGTATGTATACGTAGATGCAAGCAAGGGGGTAATTGAATTGCGAAGTCGACTGGCACGAGTTTAGATAAAAGAACGGAAAAACAAAAGAAAAACGCGGAAAATGTTTAAACGAAAACTCCTGTGCAAACAACTGCGTGCGCTCTCAGCAAGTCAAACTTCCCCCTCCCCGAACCTAATGAGATATTTACGTTGGCCGCCTCGACACGTCATCGCGATCTGCAGCGTTAGACGTTCCAGTGAATATATTTGCATTTTTCGTGTTGCTATAGAGTAGAATAAATTTACTATAAATACCGTCTGCAATTAGCAAACAGAATATATGGTAACTATTTAGTGTACGTAATTACCAGGTCTACGCATTTAATGCACTGTGAAATAGTTAAACATATGCATTATAAATTGGGAAAATATGTAAAAAAATATATGCTCTAAAAATCCAGAGTAAAAAGTCGAAACACAGTCATTTTAAATTCTATAATTGTATTACAATGAAATATTAATTAAAAAAAGTATTGTGAATAAACCTTTTTTTTCAACAAACTATATATGAATAATAAGAAACATGCAACACTTATATCTTTCAGGTGCTATTTTTACAATGAGTATAGAGTGATGGAAAACCACGCAGGGCAAGGGAATTAAAACAAGACGAAAACTGTGTAAAGTGCTTTATAATAATTTATGATGATTTATTCTTGGTGCATGTTAGAAAATACAACCATATGTTAAGACTTGACAGAGGTGGGCGAGTGTAAAACATTCGCGTTATTCTTACTCAATTAAACCGGAGAAGATAATAAGATCATAATATTATGTTCTTTGTCAAATATATTCGTTTGTTTTATTTTAAAAAATTAAAATCAAAAGCCGTCTAGGCAATGTTTTATATAATTACTTGTATTCATTATGTCAATACATTGTAACAGTGATATTTACTAAGATATAGGAATACTCGAAGAATATAATATGCAGTACTATAATATACGCTTGAAATCTTAAATATATGCAAACACAAAACTTTTCTTATTCACTGAATTCTTTCCGCGAGGTAACGAAAAAAAACACGCGAATTAATTCATCACAGTGTTGTTAATTAATTATAAAGTAACAAGCGCCCGACAATTATCCGTTAAAGTATATTACATATTCATAATTAGGGCTGGGATACCGATACACTTTGCGTTTTTTTCCTAAGGTTGTGTGTCATGCTCGAATGGTCAGAAATCCGTTGTTTATCTACTTTTAAACGAGAATAAGAAAATTAATTTTGCATTTTTTAACAATTTTTAGTCTTAAGGTTATTTTTTCTTAATTTTTAAGGCATTATAGAGTTTTCGGAGTACCTATTTTTGAAGTTTTTGAATACCAAATATGAATTTGAAATTTTATTTTAAGATTTTTATAAAATATCATGATCTTAATGTAAATTTAACAAATAATAAAGTAGTTAGGTAATTGTAATTCGTATTCGGACATGGTTGAAATGTCAAAATCTATATAACTTAAATCAGTAAAGCTGAAGTCCGATGATATCGTTTATTACTCTATGAGTTTTGTTGTTGTAACCACCATGTGAATTTATTTTCTACATTAATTGTTAATAAATTTAAATTCTAATACTATTGCTAATACTTGATGTGTTAAATACTATTTAAAAAACCAAAATTACACTTTTCATTTATTATTTACAATTGTTTAAGCTCTTATAAATAAATTTAAGGTAGTTTCTATAGTGCATTTATTGAGTTTTTAAAGTAATTTTTCAACATTTTTCAGATCATAGAAATCCCAGTTCTATGATCATAATGACATAATATATTTAATCCTAGTGTGTATATTTTATATATTTATTAACTGCGTTGAATTTGGTTAAACTAAGATTTTGAGTAACTGTAATTGTATATTATGCGGCATAATCTACAATCCATTTTAAATCTTCGGGGATATCATTATCGATAGTTGTAAAAATATTCGACTATCACAAATTATTCGCTTTTTTCCATTCTTATATAAAAGTAAACATTTTATTACAGTTATCTTTGTTCAGAGTCCGACCACTGCTTAAATAAATACAGCGTAACTCGATTTATGTACATATATACCTATCTATAATATGAACCGAGCCCAATTTTATTACAACATCCACATAATATATTACTATAATATAATATATAGCAATGCTTTGTAGATAATATCTGATTCTGCAGCTGGTCGCATTCGTCCACTGCAAAAATATAATGCTTTTTAAGCGAATATATTGTGTACTCTCAAACGTTAGACATTTACTATATATTGTATCTATGTATTTTAATTATATTTTTACATTTATATAGATCCGAATGATGATGTTGTGAAATATTAAGTCTAATTAGTTATTATCTATTAATTATATTTTTAGCTTCTTTCACCAAGTTTAATCTTCAAGAATAATTGATTGACATTTCTATATTACTATATGAATATACATAAAACCATAATATGATGTTATTTTCGAACCAGTACGAATTGAGTATAAAAAAGATAGCGCTGTAAATTAAGCAAGTTCTTCAGAACTCGTTTCATCGGTTGAAAAACCACCTCAAAACTCGACTCGTTAACTTGACATAATTATTCAAAGATTTGCGAATATTGTAATTTTTTCATCATCTGCCTTTTGTGACGATAAACATAAATAGTTAAATTTAAGCACATGAAATCATATTTATTTATTCAGATTTCGTTCGTGACTTTTTTACTACCCACTCATTTGGACGTAATAATTAACATTTGAAGACTGTACAGATTGAACGAAGAGTTTGAGATTGTAATCGTTAAAATAAATTAACAATACAGTATTATACGACTCAATTTTATTTTATATATATATTGCAAAGTATGTACTCATAGTGTGGATCATAATATAGTTTTACAATCGTCCGTCGACAACTCAACTTATAATCAGCAAGTAACATTAGTCTTTAGGAAAATAATTACCAACGCATTTTTAGAACATTTAGTAAATATCGTATGTTATTATAAATTAATATAAATATTATAAATTTGTACAACTATAATTGATGTTCGATTAATTTTTTTAAATAGTCAAACTAAATAAATATTCCTTCTAAAACGTAGGATATTGGTCGCAACTTGCAACTGCCGGACCAGTCACAAGCCAGCAGTGTTCAGTAATATTCGCGACGGATCATGGTTAGTAAAATCATGACGACGTCTTGATCTAAATCAGCGTTTCCTTAACTTTTCCTTCATCGGACCCCTTAGAGATAGTAAAAATGATCGAAGACCCCTTAAAAAAATTAAAAATAAAAAGCAACGATAAATAATAATTATATCAATTTTTGTTCTTAATTGTCTGAACTAAACGTACATAATATTTGATAAGAAATTGAATAAATAAAAAAAAATTGATAAATAAATATATTATTTGTATGATTTGTAAAAATAGGTTCAATGTGATGGATGGTGTTGTTTCTTTGATACTAAATCTGGTATTTTAGGATCTATATTAGAAAGTTGGATTCGTAAATCTGATTTTTCATTTATTTTTAGTATAAGAAAAATATATTTTTTCACAGACATAAGTTGTAGAAGAAAACATCAATGGTCTCATCATTGCTGCTTCTGATATTTCTGGACAGTTTTGTCTTAACTCAACCAAAATGTGGACGAAAGAGATTCTTTGAAAATTCTTTTCAAATTAGAATTTTTGTTTTTATAATATATTCTATAGCGTATGTATTACCTATATAATATTTTAAATTTACGTTCGCAAACCCCCTCCAGTATACGAACGGACCCCCTGGGATCTGCAGACCACACTTTGGGAAACACTGATCTAAATCATTGTTAACTTGGAGAAATTAAAAAGTCAATTTATATTTATTTATTTATCGTAATGATGGTGACGCTGAAAATGTTTCTCAACCGGTGAACGGTTGTCCTTAGCCCTTGTCCGTACCCCGGACCAGCTGAATCATTCCAATAAATAAAGAAATAATTTGCAAGAAATAATTGCAATTATTATTCGTATTGTTTTGTACGTGCATGCGCGTGCGACTTGAATACCAAATTAACAAGGACGCGCGTCGAATTCACACTCGAAAAATGCATTTTCTCTTACGGTTTTCAGATAAACCAGCTAAGATAAGCAGCTCGAACGTATGACACATTTTCACCGTTGTCCACCGATGTCCACATTATTAATGAACCATTCAAATTAATATTAGTGTTCTAAAAGTGTAGGCGTATGTGCATTTTATTGTTTTTCGAGTGAAATATTGTTATTTTAAGTACAAATGCTTTTATTATTATTATTTATTCCATAATCATTCCATATTATGGAAATATAGTCAGATTAATATCAATAATTAAGTTGTCTATCGAAGAATTTTTAGGTATTGGTATTTATCCGGGAAATTAATATGGCCAACGAAATTTTGTGAAAACTTTATTGGTAAATCTTTGTAATTTCCATAAAATATCGATTCAGTATTTATTTTTATTTTTCTTCCAAAATGTTTGTATTATAGAGTATATAATAGAGTATAGAATATAGACAATATAAACTTTAAAACGTTATTAATCTCTTTTTTCATTGGTTCATCGGAATCTTTGGTTTTTCTAATGATCTTCCAGTTTTGCTAAATTTTTTTGCTGTAGGTACTGAATGTTTTATGACTTAGATTTGTTTTTAAATTCTAACACATATTCGATATTAAATATATATGTATATTATTGCACCAAGTAGTTTACGTAAAATAAAAGTAAACAAAAACATTATTAAAAAATTACCAGATTATATTTATTATTATTTATTAATAATATGTATATAAGCCAATTTACCAATATATATTCATATTTAGATATCGTCATTTAATATCTAGTGCTTCATATTTTAGAAAAAACTGTTTATAAAGGTTGGTAATCACCGTAAAAGTAAAAAATAAAGTAGGCACAACAGATATTTGTAATCATAAATTTATAGTAAAAACGATCACTTTTATTTATAGCTGGACTTGTAAAAACTATGATAGTTTAATTATTTATAACTTTAAGTTTGTATCTTTAATAACTTCAGCTATTTTACTTATTATATATTGTTTTTAGTGACACTGTTTTATGTATATATATCATTAAATGATTTTTTTAAATTATTATTTATACTATTCAGCAGTCCATATAGTAATTATTACTTATTATATATGTTATATTCAATAGTCATTAGGTATGTTTAGACAAACTATACATATAGAAGAAAACATTTTGCGGTTTACTAATCTCAAATTAATTTTAATTATTATTATCATAAAAAATCATACGGTATTTCTTATACTTTTAACGATACAATATAATTGGAGACTATAAAATACTTTATAATAAAGTTATTAATTAGCAAAAGTGTCATACTGCACTCATACCTACTTAAAATAATATCGTGTGCGTCTCTTCGAGTAAAAAAGTGTAAATCCTTGAAATTATAAACGGAAAGTGTTTTTTTTAATTCCGTAACATTTGATTTACAATCATGAACAAGGTGCAGATATTATAACGGGAATATGTTCTTTTGGATTGCACACAAAGATTTATCTCACGGGCGACGTAGAGTGAAAATCATTTTGCATATAATTATGCACGGGGACAGTAATGTATTGTGTTTCAGGCAAATGACCGACTTTTCGAGTATATATCGTAGGTGCATATATTATCACGTTCACTGTATCACAATAAATATGTTAATAATCTGATCGTTGCTGAGGGACCAAATAAACCGTCGAGTACATGGCTCTGCAGGTTATCCGGAAGGAGTGGCCAAACGGGCGATAGCGAGCAAACAGTATTACACGCGCGACTAAAGAAATTCAATTTCCAGTAATTTGTTGGAATCGGTTTTTTTCATCAGCTTTATCACACTATTACTATTGATACGGGCTGTAAGTATAACAGCTGACTTGCGGGCTAGGCAATAATAATTGTCATCCCGTCCATCGTACCGACCATGGAAAAGAGATTAAACCGACACTCTGGTCGACGTCGATCTCAGAAACGTTTTCTACGAAAAATGTGTATCTAAAAGCTGTTGGGCCCGTCTCGGTGGCTGTGTGACGTGCGTCCATACCAGCGTTAAAAAAATGGTATTCTGTCGTCGCGTACGTATGTTTACTCGTTTTACGAATGACGTTTGTACACATATGTCGGCTGCATACAAACATCGGTGAACACGTAGGTGTATGCGGAGCGTCAGAATAGCCTTTACATATGTATGATGCGCCGTATTATGATTGAACCATTGCGTTTTACGCATAGTTATACGCGCGTACCGAGAGAAATAATACACGGATTGGAACCCGGAGCGGACGCGCCGACGACGGCGAAAAAACGAGTTGCCCCGCGGCCGCGGCACTCTCGGCGGCGCGCGGTGTCGTCGCGGGAGCCGGGCGCAGGGGAGGAGGGGTTGCATAAATCAACGGTTTTGATGGGCTCCGGTCCAACCAGCGCGAGGCGAACGCACGTCGCGGCGACGACTGCACCGGGTCCCCGAGAGAGGAGCGCGAAGGGGAGAGAACTGGCGAGTGAGAGAGAGAGAGAGAGAGAGAGAGTGAGGGGGACGGACAGATATTGTGCGAGAGGGGTTGCGTGCGTTGTGTACGAGTCGTATCGATGTGTACAGCGGCGGCGGACATTAAAAACCCGCGCGCCGCCGCCGTTTCGGTTTTTACAGCCGTCTCTCCTATGACGGCGGCGGCGGCTCCGCGCGTGGAATCGCGCGCTCGCGTATACGAACGGAGGGAAACGAATAAAAAAAAAAAAAACGTAAACGAAAAACCGGGGGGAAAATGTGTAATACAGGGGGTTGCCGTTTCCGCGCGCCGCGCTCCGAGAGGGGGTCGTAAAAAGGCCCCCTCGACGTTTTTGGATTTTTACGACTTACACACGCATACGCGCGCGCAAACTGGTCGCCTTTACACACACACACGCACCAAAACTCGCTCGTATCGCGTCACTGAGCACACACACACATACGCGACATACGTACATACACGAAAGCGGTCGCACAGAGAGAGTCGTGTCTTATACAACGCCGCTCGCGCATCCCCTACGGCCGGGTTTTCGCGGGGCTTCGATGGCGGCGGCGGCGGCGGCATCGACGACGGCGACGACGACGACGGGTTGCGCGTTTTTCCGCGGTCACCGCCGCCGCTCTTCGCATATACTCGGTTTCGCACCCCGGACGCGCGTGGACGCCAACCCCGATGCGGACCGTCGCGGCCGACTACGTACGCACCTATACCGATGCTGCTGCTGCTTCGACGGTTACCTCCGTGCCAGCGCGTGGATACTCCGGTCATCGACGACGAAGCCAAAGTGTCACGAGGTAAGTACGCACACGTTAAACGTACCCACTCTTTCAATACAATATAATTTTCAGACGTGTACGTATGTATACGCCGTTGTTTCGCTAAGTATGTATGGTTCGAAAGCCCTTTATGTGAAAGGGTCCAGTGATTTTTTGACGCGATTCTAACCTAATCCCTCCACCACTCTGTCGTCCATTTCGCTTTTTAGCCTGCCCGTTGTCTATGCGTATCCCTGCAAACACGTCCGCGACCATCAATCATCGTTGATCAAATATATGCAAAGACATGTTGGAGACCGGTGCTGCGGTTATTGTCTATACATAAGAGTATATATTATACATGGGCGTATAATATATACACAAAGTAGCTTTTATCGTAGTCCTTAAAATATACCGATAATTTATCTATTAATTATACTTTTTGTAAGCTCGACACACTGTATACAGCACACGGTTCGGGAACGCATTATCTCAATTCAGATTAATAATTGCATCATTGCACGTTACCGTGTTATCTCGATATAGAAATCCTATAATTGGATATTTTCCATAAAGGACGCACCAACTGTATCAAACGAGCGTAATGAATATTGAGTACATAGATATTCTTTAGGTACCTACTACATATTATTGTATAGTACCTCATTGTCGGGCATGATACTCTCATTTCTTGTAAGTATCGCACTACATTTATCCGTGTTGCAGTTCGTAACTTAATATCCAAATATTTCATTTTTAATTGAAAAAAGACAATTATTCAGTTGTGGTTAATAACTGTAACTTACATATTATCCATTAAAACTTATTCTTTTCATTTCATATTACCATCATGCGGCGTCTATATAGTATGTTAATTGTTATACATTATACCTATATAATGGTACATGGTATGTAGCTATGTAGGTTGTATAGCTATACAGAAACAGTAAACGTTACATTACAAAAATAAATTAGATGAATTCCATACATTGTGTATATTGCTCACTATGTTTGTACAATTGTACCTTAGAGATTAGAGCGTAATTAATAATTATTTTGAATTATCTGAGCAAGTTTTTCTTTGTCATTTTCTTTTCATTCACACATTTAATTTTAATTTATCTTATGAATAGGTAATATTTTAGATTTAACCAAATTGTTGTTCAAACTATCTTCAAATTAATAATTAAATGTATAAAAAAAAAATATTATTATTCGAAGTCTACGTACAGAATATTGTTATTTTTCTATCGTTGTGCTTTACAGAAAAGACTATATATATAGAGGCACATGTGGAATTTTTCGCGAAAATTGTATATGACCATCAAATTTATTAAAATGTCAAGAACAGATAGAAATAATTATTATATATATTATTATATTATATTATTATATTATATATATTATTATATATATAATTATTATAACAGTAAATATGTTCTATGTAGTCACTCATATTTGTTTTTTTGTAGATTTGACTTTGAGATATTTTACCTTGGAGCATGACAATATTTTTATTAATATTTTCATGTATTATGAAGGTTTAACAGTGTATGGTATGCATAATTGCAAAATATCATTATTTTCAATTACAAATTTCATTATGAACATGAGTTCATAATTCTTTCTACCTGTGATAGATGTACAAAAGTGTATGTAATTTTGGAATTATAAAGATTGGAAAGATAAACTTCAAAAATTGTAGCCGTTATTCAATCAAACCAATAAAACTCAAACTGATTTAATAAATTAAAATATAATTTTTAATTGAATATTATAATTAATATGTATTATATTTCCTTTTCTGTTATATATTATAAGTACAGGAGTTTGAGTAGTTTCAAGTAGGTTATTAATATTAATTATTAAACTTAGTATTATAATTTATAACGTAATAACTGATGTAATATAGTTGTGAACTGAAATTAATTTGCTTAATTTTTCTCTTAAATACTTATATTGTTATTTGGTATTATTTAAATGACAATTTTATATATTTTTTCATTTTATAAAAGGGTACACGTGCCGTCCATTGTGCTATGAAAATCTTGGCTTAAAACTAGGTCAAGGCAACAGACTATATGGACATATATGTGTATATGACATGAAAAGATAATAACATACATGAATGGTATATTGAAGAAGGACCTGTGGTCAATTTGTGTGTAAACGCATAACATATATGTATAGGTATATAAAAACTGTGTCTCAAAGAAACAAAAAAAAATATGATGTTTACAACAACCCCTACAATACATGACCCAAAACGCTTATAATAATATATTATATACTACACTTCTAATACAAAAGCCGCCAGAGAAGACCCAAACGGTGCAAAAAAAAAAAATAGGTATTCCCTTTCAAGTTAATTTATGATTTCATTTTTTGTTACATTTGACCCAGTTTTATGGTATTAACTCTTTCAGATTTCACAGCCACTTCTTTTATCAATTTATAACCGGTAAAGAATTCATACGTGATCAATGGGATACATAATATTATATCCTCTATGCGGTATTGAAATATGTAGACCACTATAAAAATAAAATCATTTTTGAATAAATAAAAAATCTTATTTTCTCCAAATTGTTGTCAAAAATAATACACATGATAATTTCACGTACATGGTACATGGTATACATTATTAATACGTGATTATTATAATTCGGATGTAAAGATGTATTGCTTTTCCTATAATACGATTTTAATTATCCATTCAAATATCCACCCATAAACATATGTCGTTACCAAATACTTATACATATTATTAATTAAAGTCTTTATATTTTATTTTCAGTTTCATTAATGTCAGTTTATTTTCGAAATTATGCTTTATGATATTTAGTATTAGCTCTTGTCATACCTTCTACACAATTTCAAATAATGCAACATTCACTCACAGTCTGCAATTTTTATAGAAATTTCGAAATTTTAAAACAACAACTGTAAGTAAAAGTTCATTTTCATTTGAAAACAATAATGATAACTAGGGCTAAGATCTTTTTTAGGAGATCTTAGACAGTGTAATCCAAGTAGGTAAATAATACATTTCATGTAACAGATACTTCAAAGGGGAAACACTTATTTTGCAATTTTCGATGTTTTTCTCTAAGAGCATTTTTAAAAAAATATTCGGTCATTTTGTTAGTCTTAACCCATATTTGTACATTACATTGTTTCAACATTTAAATTAAACTAATTTATAATATTATTTAAAGATAATTTCTGGTACCACCATCGTTGCCGCACCAAGTAAATTTTTTTAAATTTAAGTTTTTTTTGCAATAAATGTTAAATTTGTTTTATAATTTATATATGAGGACATGAGGTCCCGAGTAAAAAATTATACTTGAATTAAAAAAATAATTAGGTAATTTTTAACAGCGTTTCTGGCTATTTTGTAGAGAATTCTTCGATGGTTCTCAGGACATTTAAATCCGGACCCAAATGAAAAATAATATCAAACGAGTAGTCGACCATCTCCGTAAATTATGCGGGTATTGTTACTGCATGAAATATATTATATAATATACGAATATAATAATTAATAACCATCATGAAAGTAGGAGTGAATAACCGCACGGATGTATAGAAAGTAATAAAATCGCATAATATACGTAGATAATAGACAACCGATGTTATATTAGTTTACATGCATACGAATATAAAAAAGCCAAAGCCGTGTTTAGATTGTATACTTGTATTTATTCTGGTATCATAACATTCTATTGAAAAACTAATTTCTATCAGAAGATAATTTTTCTAATTTTTCTGATTTTCAACAAATATATTATATACACCTATTATACCCGTACATTATTTATCAATAGTATAACTTATACGACAGTACGAAGTCTATAAGAATTTCCTTTGAATTTGGTATTTAAGGGTTTTACATTTATATAAAAAAGTTTTGAAGAATAAAATGATCATATTCATGGAAAAGTGCAATTAAAAGGATCTGTATAGAATAAGGTACCTAAATGATTATTCTTTGATTTTTATTGAGTCTAATGATACTTTTAGGATTCAATACCATTACGAAAAATACAATTCCACGTTGGTCCTCGTCTTATACCGTATACATAATAGTTTACCATAATAAACGTTCCGACGAAATTTTAATAATACGCAATAATATGTGTACAAACGTAACGTGAAAAATAACGATATACCAAGGTACTATGCGTAATTATAAATCAACTTGAATACATGCGCTTATAAAAAATATGTTTGTTCAATACGTGCACATGTGGTTCCGCGAATACACGCCGGTCGGGAGAACAGGAAACGTTCGGTGAATTTTCGCGATCCGCGCGGAAACGGCAGTCGCACGTAAAAATAGACGGACGCGTTCGGTCGGTTTTTATTAAGCGCGTCCGTTATCACGTCGCGTGCGGTTTCCGTCGAATCGCCCATCGAGTCTCGACGGAGACGGTAACGAATATCGCAACGTTATGAAATGCGTATGCGCGAACAATGTGTGATCCCGTCTGTCGTCGCGATCGTTTCACACGTCCGTTTCACGCTCGTGGCCGTGCTATTGATGTGCACCAAAGCCCGTCCGTTTATTATTAGCATAACAGTGCGTGCGGCGTCGTAGCAACAATATTTGGACTGGCCGCGACGTGTCCGGACACTGCGGGCGCGCACCGAAAAACATAATCGTGCGCGTCAATAAACGTATGCAAACGGGCGCGCGGGCGCGCTACAGCTCTGCGTCGCGTCACGGTACCGTCGTATTCGTACACCTTTACCGCGCACACGTGGACAGCATGTACACGCGATCACGTAAGTTCAAGTCTGACGTCGGAACATCGTCTGGCGCAGCAACGATGGTACCACCGCGGACAATATTGTGTAACACGAAGCTCGTTCATCAACTCGCTGTCTTTTCTAATTATTCGGTCACAGTTCAAAGCGTTAAAGGGTGTTTATATACGGCGGTAATATTGAATTGAGTCCCGCAAATACTTTTAGGTTGTCGGGAGTTGAGTCCGTCCCGCGAATGCTTTTAGATTATCGGAGTTGAGTCCCTTCAGTCTATTAGCGTTGTCCAGGAGGACAATCCCAAAAATTGTGTAAAAATAGTATAAAGTGTAAAAATTAAAAAGTTAATGAACAAAAAAAATTAAAATATAATTATGCGTAATATAAATATAATATGATTTAAATAGCTGCCGGTAAAAATTTAAAAGATACAGACTTTAAAAACTCAAATCTGCAAATTTGTTTAGTAGTGTATTTTTTTATCTGTTCCCGTAAAAATTGTTCCTTTCCCAATGTATTTTTACATGGTTTCGTTGATTTGCTTCGTAATTTTATTAAGATAATACCCGGGACTCAATTCAAACATACTATGAGAATACCCGGTCTCAATTCAAACACATAAAAGTAGCATGGACTCAATTCAATGTTATCCGTTTATGGTGCTTATAGATTATACTGCGGTTCAGTTCTGATCTGTATATGCGCGCGGACTTATATATTGTTACCGACTCGGTCCGTCTGCCCCGCGTGCAGCCGTAGTTAAAGTTAGTTTAAAGTCCGTATACCGTTTGAGCATTTCGTACGACTGAGGTTTTTAAATTTATCAGTTATTAAAATGTACGTATCTATGTAGCTAACTGTAGGATATACCCCTGGGACACCCTGTTTAATATACCGCACGGATTCGGTGCTTCGGGTTGTGGGCCAACGTTGTAGTGGGTACCTATATCTATATTTTTCTATTCGTTACATAATATCATTGACTATAAATACTATTATTATCATTTATAAACAATGATGATATATCGTATAATCATAATACATGAATTAACTATAAGACCGGAACGGTTATTAAACGTTGAATCACGTGGTGTTAAAATGTGGGGTCTATGTGCGATGATACACAAGAAGGTTTTTCTTTAGTTCGACATCATTAGAATATTTATAATTTGTATAATGTATATTTAATTTATACAAATGTATATTCATGGAGTGTATAGTTTCTTTAAGACTCAAATTTATATTTCACGTTGAAATCGGTAGAATAAATCACCAATGTTGCGTATGTATTGCTGTTTGATTGTTATATTATACACCACATTGTTTTGAAACTGAACACGTGTGAAAACAAGAACTATAAGTAAAAAATAATTATGATTATATCTCATGTCGTAAAAAATGTTGTTAGTCCGTAAATATAAATTGTATAACAATTCTTGTATGATACACGCCAAAAAATTAATCGGTTTTTGATAATCTGTTATATTGGCATGGATATAAGTATATTTACTTATCATATTAATGGTAAGCAAAACATTTTTAAGAATAAAACGTATATATCTTATTGTGTGCTATATAGGTAACTTCATTGCTATTTTTCATATGATTGCTAAGTGTTATAAATTATAACTAATCAGGAAATTGTGTGCAACACCATGAACCTGAAATCATACCAAAATACCATTTTTAATTATTGAGAAATTCTTGATAATAATTATTTGATTCAATAACAGTATTTCTACGAGTTTGCTTATTTGATTAAGACTTCTTTGAAGATCATTAAAATTTCATAAAATTCAAAATGCCTTACTTGATACTTCAATAGCTATAAATACTGTACATGTATGACTATTAACTAGACTGATGATCATGATTAAATTAACAACTTTAATAACTATAGTTAGTATGCATGTTAGTAATAGCTGGTGAGAAAAGTTTAGAAGATTTACAAGGAAGGATTTTAATATTATATTTGGTCTCTACTTTGCGAATTATAATTGTCTTATTGTGCGACCGAATGCAGATTGAATAATATTTTTGATTGACTACCATTCACTGTAGTATATATACATATACAGGTTGACTTTTAAGATGTACTCACAGCTTTATATCGCCGTAAAATGCTTTAATTTGAAATTTTTTTTTTCAATGTTCAAGTTATGTAAAATTATGTATTGCACAAAGTTTTTTTTTTATGTCACCTTAAGTATGTCCTGTGGGGATATAAGGTTTTGTTTTTCAAATGGGAACATCCTATATTTTATCTGCGGTATTTCATTGGGATCATTTTTCTATACATTTCGGAGTAAAGAAATCAAAACTCGAACGAGTAAATTTGATTATTCTAAATTAAGTATTGAGAAAAATAGCGTTATAATAGCTAAAATTATAATATAATTTATAATTTTATGTTATCGCTAATTGCTATTAATTCGAGACAACGCAAATTTTGTACTTTTCTTACACAATTATAAATTTGAATAACTTCGAAAATATGCATCCGAATTTTGACTACGTTACATCAAAATGTCTAGAAAAACTAATTAAACAAGATTTTGCTTAAAAATATGGTATTCCTGTTTGAATAACAACATTTTGTATCATCACAGGACAAACTTAAAGTTGCATGAAAAAAAAAACATTGCGAGAAACATAGTTTTTATGTAACTTAAGCATTGCAAAATTTCAAATTTAAGCATTTTTACGGCCAAAAAACAAGATCGCGTCTAAAAACTCATTCTGCATATCGTTTTTCAATTTAGTTTATGTATATTCTTTTAGTATGATGGTTATAGTGACATCACTTAAAAAATTTTGACAAAATAATTAGGTTACAATAAGTTTGGTAATGCTAATATTTGCCATCTAAGGTTTCCTCTTTACTTATAGATATATTATCTATACATATTATTAGATTGACTTCTATAATCTAAAAAAGTAAATATTTATAAAACATCAAATAAACATATTTGAATAATTTAAAAATGTATAGGTATAGATCCTTTATTATTATGTATATGGCGAACCAATTTCCAATATCAAAATCAATGCTTATCCATAAAATAATCTTCTCTTACATACATAATTATGATATACATCATATCTATACACGTGCACTTTATTCTTATCCGAACTATAGCTCTGTTGCGAGTCTATCCTTCGCTTGATATCTTCCTTCTCCTCGATACTCATTCTTCCTCGTCGTATCCTTAATCAACAACTTTATCCTTTGTGCGAACTTCCTTACTAAATTTACCTTTTTTTCACGTATCTTCGTATCTACGAAATCTGTGTTAACGCATCTATGTAATTGATATTAATCTCAGTTATGTAACAGATTTGCTATAATGGTGTAGGGCGAACTAAATAATAAAAAAAAAATATGTACCCATATACATATATATACATTATACACGTATATATATACAAGCCAAGTTAACTGAAGTGAAACTTAGCGAGATCTGTATCCTGTTTATACGTTTTTTTTTTTATTTTAGGAATTTTTCTTAGAATTGTAACGCAAGGTTAACCATATAGTAGTGACATTGGTTAATTAGGTTTGATTAATCCATTAATTTGTTTTTAATGAACTCGTGAACCATAATAATTATTTTAAATGACGTGGAAATTAAGAATTAAATAAATCATAATTGCTATATATTATGGTAGGGTAAAAAAGTTAATGATGATTTTATTTTAACTCAAATCATGTGAATAAAATACTAAACATATCACACTTCGCATTTGTTTATTTATTTTTAAACTATTTGATGGGTCCTAAGTCTATTAATAAATCAAATTGTATAAAAACGAAATAGTGTGTTGAATTTATAAAACGCAGAACTTTAAAACTTCCTGTATTTTACATTTGATACAGAATTATTTTTATAGTGAAAGTGCATAATATATATGTTTATAAATAATAACAATTATCGTAGTAATAGCCCTTAAAAAGAATCGTCTATTAATAATTATAAGATTCATCCTCTTTTATTGTTAAAATAGGTTTATAAATAAACATTTTTAAAAAGTTAAAGTCAAGTTAATTTTAATAAAGTAAAATAACGAAATTAATTTTGTCTCCTTGCATAAGAAAGTATGTACTTAAAAAAAACCCCTTATTATAAATGTATTCAAAATCTATATTCTTAGCTTATATTCAATACATGTTTTATGTATTAATATATAGAATTAACAATAAATATATAATTGATCGTATTTTTTTTAAAAAACATACCTTTTTAATAAACTTTATTTTGTCAACCTTTATTTTAATTCATACAACAAAATAAATGTGTCCTGTGTAAAGGTTTTTAAATACATGAAAATAATTTTAAATGGTCAAACAATAACCCACCAAATACTATTGTAAGAAAGTAAACATTTTCTTGAATAATCTGTTATACACTAACAATAAGGAAAAAAACGGATAATTAATACGGAGCAGACTCGGGAAAACGTGGCACGAAGTTCAAATACGGGACGATTCCGTACAGGAATCGTAGTCATCCTAAACATATATAGAATTTGTGTCTACGTGTAGCCATTTGTTAAAAAAAATATTTTAAGACTTAAGTATTTTAGTATACTGTATATGTATGTGTTCGAGTTTTGAAATTTAACGCTATATAGTATCTATAGTAACTACTATATAGTGTTCGTTAACATTTCAAAACGTTTTACTTTCCTATGACTTTCTAAATAACTCTATTTCAATAAAAGTAATGAAATAAAAATTAATAATAAAGCAGATAATATAACCTAATGTACGTATTAAAGTATTATTATATATACCAATAGCACTGGCATTGCGTGTTTAATCATGTCCATATATGCGCATTACTATCACGAATAAAATCCAAGGCAATATTAATTATCTTCAGCTTTAAGTGACAATTTATTGGTTCAATGAATCTTTTTCAGATAAGTGATGCATATAAACTGCATTATGTATGTGTGTCGTGTGCTACGGTGAACAGCATGTTTTCACAGCATCTGTTCAAGTATTGAAGTCCGTCTTAACATATAACTTTTTCTACTATCTACACTATTGTAGATATAGTACACACGACTATGGATTCTGACACACGCAGACTCCGCAAAGCCCTTAATTAATTTTTAATCAATGCCATAAGCGTTACGGGCTATTTTAATTTTTTATTTGGCTCGATAACATTTTATCGTCTAATTACTCTGATTTATTATGGGATCGATCTCGTCGACGTCACGATGTTTGACCTCACTTGATCGTAGTGGATACATGGGTACATTCACTTCACCATAACCGCAGCTGATGCATAAAACAGTGATATTTATATGTGAATTTGTATATGAACGCAGTGCGTCTGATATTTGAAGCAATACATCTCCATTTGGGATATTATGCAGTAGTGCGTTTAACAGTATCGATGTAATTACAGATATTGGTAATTGATATTCAACTCTGCAGGACCAACGAGTATTTATTGTACAGTTGGAGCTACTACATAAAGGGGTTATATAATTTAATGTTTTCTGCTTGTGACCGCTAGGTAAAAGTATTTTATTCCATACCTAGGATGCCCAATTTTGTTCTTAAACGACGCTTCGATGGAAAACGTATTTGTCTCAAATAGATTTATCTTGACAACGTTTGTATAAACGAGTTGCATAAGGTATTGCGGCTACTGATTTGGTAAAAATAAAATACTTTATTCGAGATTTGAGTCTGAGAAGTCGTATAAGCAAAGGTGAATGTACACATTTGATGTGAGGACCATATTTTTGGGTACAAAATGTATTCGATAAAAATCACTATTATTTAACAGATGATAAATTGACGATATCGACATTATTATAATTTTTTATTATAATTATTCCATTTAAATTGTTCTGTCGTATTATTAATTAATCATCACTATCGAGTTGATCCGAACGCCCTGCAATGGTACTCGACGTGATAATATTATACATCCAGGTTCGATACACGACGAAAAATACGTGTACACGTATAAATAATATGAAACTCGCGTTGCCGCGTTGGTATGTATAATGTGTTCATATATGATGCGGACCGAGGAGAAATGAAAAGAACGACAACATTACACCTATATAAGTTTAACTGGATTTTCAATAAAAATAATATTATTCGTCCGTTTGTGTATTCGTGTTATACGACGTGGACGTTAATCTCTCTCTCATTATGCATACTCTCATCTCGTTGCACGCACGACGACGACCGACCGATCCGAAGAATGCTGTTAACAATCCGGTTTGTGTGGCGGCCATTGGTCGGCCGGGGACAGAGTTTTGACGCGCGCACACTGTGTCGACGAACCCTGTTAGATCAAGCATGTACATTGCACACATGGAATATAATATACCTATAGAATAACAATGTGCGTGTCCTTGAAAAGGTTAAGCCTACTGTAATGTATGTGTACCATATTATATGATGCGTACACGTACCTGTGTATACGTTATTGTTTGTGCGCGTGTTACAAGCACTTACGTATAAATACGCCTTTACTCATACTATACGCTACTCAGGGCCGTCCTTAGGGGGGGGGGGCGAGCAGGGCCCAGGCCCTGGGCCTCGCTCTTTTTGCTTAAATTTGGGGACACGCGTTTGAAAAAAGTAGTAAAATTGGTTTTTATTTTCTGATGTGTTGAGTTCTGATAGTGTCTGAGGTACCTACCACATTTTTTGTGTGATAAGAATTATTAATGTCATTATAATATGTTTATAGATAGATGGTTTAATATCTAAAAGGTGCTTAAAGTATTTTCGCCCTGGGCCTCGCAAATCCTAAGGACGGCCCTGACGCTACTGTAGCATATGTGGTATACACACGTACCGATGCTGTGTACGTGCACGATGAAAATATCAAAATAGATGTTACACTCGATACACATTGTGTCACACTCGAATAGCTTCGGAACGCATTTATTCCGTCGCCGCGTGTAGTGTCCAAATAATTAAAAAGGATTTTTACGACGCACACGGATGTAGCTGCCAGCTGGGTACCGGCTGCATATACTTTATATACACATACATATCCTACATAATATAATATATATATATATTTATGCTATATGTATACAAGCTATATAATAGACCGATTTCTATTCCGAAACCATCGCAGATAACCCTCGGCCGGGCAAGATTAAAATTAAAAAACAAACTATAAGTTTAGAAATAACAAACATAATATATTCGTATACCTATATACATATTTATTATGGAGCTTAATGAGTAGGCTATATGCATCATGCATATGTTTTTATACAATTGAATCTTTTAAATTGTCAGTTAAAAACAAAATAGTTAGATTTATAAGATAAATAGCTTTGGAACATATAATCTTAAATTAAGACTCTAGTTTCGTGTCATATTCTTAAACCATAAAGTAATATTATCCACAATTTAGATACTATATAGTATATGATATTAATTATTAATTGTTGGCATAATTTATATTTATTTTTGCTTAACGTGGTTCTTATTATAAACAATAATTAAACATAATAATTTAAATTTAGATAAGTTAATAAGACTTATTAAATTAGTCGGTTTCACTGAAAACTTTATATCCATCCCACTAAACATTTTATGTTTGTAAACATATTAACTTGAATTGAAAAAGAACAATTTCTAGTAATAACAACGTGTTTTTAAATATAAAATATAATTTATAAAACATACTTTTTAAATATTTCTAACACATTATCAAAAAAAAAAAAATGAAAACCATATAGTTATAGTAGTTTTGATGTAAATCAAGACTTAGAAATATAATATTAAATAACCAAAACAATGTTTACATTAAAAGTATGCTTTTATTACTAGCTAATACTTCCTACATGAACTGTAAAACGATTTTATTTTTCATAGAATTTATAGTTTAATTTGTAATTTAAATAGTTGAACTTCGATCATTTTGATGAAATTTACAAAAAGTGAGTCGTAATTGAACTGAGATCTTGCGAAGATATACAGATCAAATGTATTCACCAACAGCTGGTCCAGTCGGATTGTCAGTGATCTGAAGGTTAGACGCTATGTTATTGAATTATATGTTGACTAATTCGGCATTGATTAAAGAACATACCTAGCTCACATGAATCCAGGCAAATTCGCATATTGAACTCTGACTGAAAATATGTTTATGTGACATGAATGTTTGTGTAATGTTTGGTAATTTTCAAGTGATTTTTTCCACGTACCAGTGAACACGCACTAAATATTCTGGACCGCTCGATCGTACGTCATGTCTACAATATATCGTCTATCAGCTATTACATATTGAATGGGACGCGGATTTGTATATAATAAAATAGTCAAAATATGTAAATATTTACGTTTTTTACATGTAATATAGTACATGTACTATAAAACATGATATATTTAACAACAATTTGTTATCTTATTCTATTACTACTTTTAATAATTATATTGATCATAAAAAAGATCTATTGCATAGATATAGCCATGTATAGGTTTATTACGAACATTTTATTCATTCACCTTCATTTTTATCTTCTTGGAAACAATTGAATACGATTTGGAGATTTTGCGATTTGAATGTACAGCGTGGTTATATTATGTTTAGAAATTGATTTGTAGCGTCTGAAACAGTAACTTGCAACGCTGCGTCCGTCGACCAAGGGTAGCGGAGCATATTTCATACTTGATATCATATCAAATAGTGTTCACTCTATGTACATTGTTGCGCTTTCATTTTTATTCAGATGAATATCTCTATTCTCTAATAGTTCTTATGATATTTTGTGAACCAATATTTTTAGCAAGTATAGCTACGTAATTTTATTCTTTTTTTATTTGTACGCCTGATTCCTCCTATGAACTTGATTCAATTTGTCTTCATCATTTCATACATCACATGACTTTTAAGCCATCAAAAGTTCTCCATGTGTAACAGGCTCTATAGCAATTAGTTTTGAAATTGTTCGTGTTACACACTGTAATAAATAAGTTTGAAATACATTTTTATAGCCTTTGACGTTATATATAGGTGTATGCTGCTGTTAAAGATGAGCCTATTATTATAACTTCTGAACATTTATTTAAATGTGTCAGAGAAAAGATGTAATTTGTTCCGTATTTGCAGAATACGCAAGCCAAAATTCTACGAAATTTGTTTACGAATAGATAAGTGTCTTCGTATAAGTCCTGCAATAGAATAATATTTCATTAAACGCTTTCAAATTCCGTACAGTCCTGCCTACGAGTATACGAGTTTTTACGCTTAACTTTTTGTGCTACACAATAAGTGCATACAGCAGTGTACTCACAGTTTTATACGAAAGTACGTCGCAGTAATCACGATTTTATACCAATTTAATATAGGCTCGCTGCAAGTGTGCATTATAGTGTACAGATGATGTTCAAGTCAAAAATCTTGTGTTTTCGTATAATCTTTACGACGCGGTTTTCGATATCGCGTATTGCCATACGAAATGACAACGCGCGCCAAGTGTCCGTTAGATTTTGAAAAAAAAATTAAATAAATTAAACCATAGAAACGATAACGAGCGTCCTCTTCTCCTCGTCGAGCGGATAATAACATGTATAGCATATAAGGAGGGGCGGCGATGCGGAATCATGAAGGACTCGGCGTCGGCGCCGACGACGACCGGTGACGAAAATATTCGGGTCCATTGGCGCGGGCGGCGGCGACCACGGTCGATCGGTCGCGGGCGCACGTTCGAAATTCGTCGTCGGCCATGGATAAATGGGCGCGGCCTTCCCCGTCGGACGACGCTCATAGAATTCCTCCCCCCCCCCTCCCCACCCGACACAAACACGCATACCGCGTATACCCAGGTCACCGCACAACCACGTCGCTGCAGTGTCTTCCGCATAATATCGTAATAATAAACGTTCTCGTGCACCATACATAAATGGGTATTGCAAAACGCATATTTCCAATAATATATACTACTGTTGAATTATGCAGTTATGCAACTTTACACTGCACCGTTGGTGGTACTGCAGTTCATCGATGACATGAAATATATAATATTGTACAGATGACCCAATCAGCAATGTGTCCCATTAGTATCTTATCAATTTTTTTCTACGTTAAGTAGATCTCTACTCTCCCACGCAGTTGAATATATTGGTCCTTATACTTGATCAAAGATCCATAACATCATATCCGAATTAAAAGACTAGCCCTAAATAATCGCCTAATCATGCTTAGGTTAGAACCCTGATTAATAATAATAAATATACTTCCTTAAACATTCAACTTTTTATGTACAAAACTCTATTAAAACCAATATGGACATACGGACTCTAGTTATGGGGTTAATGCGAAAAAGTCAAACATTAATGAAATACGAACATTTCAAAATATTGCCCTTAGGAAACTAACAAAAAGGAGGGATCAGAGATCCTTACATATCGCATTCATACAGATCTTAAACTTAAAACAATCAATGAGGATGCCAAGTTCTTTTATAAAAGATTTCACAACCGACTAGATTCGTATTCAAAATCTACTCTCGGCTACGATACTTGGAAAACTCTCAAGACGCTTGCGGCGCAAGTGGTGTCGAGATCCCAGTTAACAAAATATGATTTTTTCAAATGAAAGTGCCATCAACGGGTGACTGCTTTCTTCATTTAAATTATTTTTCTTCACGTTATGTTACTCTTAGCTAACGTTTTTTTTGTGTCATATAGTTACATATTGTATACACCCTTTAATAAATAAAAAATAAATAGACTCGATTATTTACAGCCCAGATGTTCTACGTACGTGTCATTGTTATCACACGTGCAGTGATTCAAGTTCCACGTGCATTTTAAAAAATATTTTTTCAGCCCATTTGACATACATTCGCTTTTCTTCGTAAAGGTTTAGTCTCATCGCGAATAACGAGTGCATAATTGCAGTACCTATATGGGAATATTATATACGACAGACGAGGGTTTTCATTTTTTTTTTTTGGAATTTCAAAACCGAGTCGGCGATTATGACGGATATTGTAATCGAGATAATGGTCCCACGTGCACAATACATATATATCAAGTGCCGAAAGCAGTAAAGCATCGTCACGTTAAAAAAATAAAAAATAAAAATAAAAATAAAAGTTCTGTGAAAAAAAAATCTAATCATCCGGCTGAGTCGTATAATATAAAAAAATTGTCGACACACGTTTGAATATGAGAATCTATGGAATGTTATTCGGGAATTTCGGCTGATCGTCGGACCAGCCGAAATTCCCGAATAATCAGTCGACACTCGGGTTCTATGCCAAGGTGTTCGCTCGACTATGTATAATAAATGTAAGACACTGTATGGAATAATGCGTCATGGAGACGAGGATACGTCCAGAACGGGTCCGATGCGATGTTTCTGTGGAAAGCTTCGTCCATGTGTCAGGATCGTCCGCTAGATGGCCGACACCTAGCGCTCTCTCGGGGAGACCTCGCAGCACCCGTCGTAATAACATGCGCGCGGCGCGGCGTCCCTTCGGCGGAATCGTCTGCACAATCGAAGGAGCCTTTCCGCGAACGGTCTAGAGACAGTGAAAAAGATAAGTCTGCGAAAATAGCGGAACGCTTTAGTGTACAACTCGTACGAGCAGGTACATCGGTGCTACATATATATCGACTGGTTTTCCGCTATTCGCCTACGGTTCGATATGTGCGTACGATGAATCAATATTATGAATAGCGTTGGATTTGTGTGAAATGCATCTCTACTGTCCGCGTGCACTCGACTTTCATAGAGTTTTCCTGCAATTGTTGCAAAGTATTCAACATAGCGGTTGAAAACCAAGTTTTCAACGGGGGGGAGAATGTTGCCGCCCGATAACGGCAACAAGAGCTTCGTCGTCGCGGTCACAGTGCACTGTTTCTCGGTCTACGGCTATTCCGGTGCACCACAGGCCGACCAATTAACACCACACACACACACACACACACACAAACACGTAGATTAGGTTAATATTAAGATTTAAATTATTCAGTATATGTTATCGTGAATTATTATATAACCGAAAAACCAGTGTGTGTGTATTATTGCAATTATTCGTGTGTGAATTATAATTTTTCTTTTGTCGTACGTGAACCATCGTTGAGTACTGATCGCCGTCCATTCTTCTTTCAATTTATTGTGCGCTAATCGCCAATAGCTTATTAGTTTATATAAGGTCTTATACCTTTTTATTGTTATTATTATTGTTATTATTTATATTGTTGTGTGCGCTAATCGCCACAACAGTTTTTTATTATTTATATTTTGTGTGCGCCAATCGCCGCAACAGCTTTTTTATTATTTATATTTTGTGTGCGCTAATCGCCACAACAGATTTTTATTATTTATATTTCGTGTGCGCCAATCGCCGCAACTGTTTTTATATTATTTATATTGAGTGTGCGCAAATCGCCACAGTGATTTTTATTTGTGTGTTTATTTAGGTATAGGTAGCGGCTGGCCAGTACGCTCCACAAACTGTGAGTTTTATTTATATATTTATTTTTATCTGTTTAATTAATCACATTGTTCAATTATTATTGTTGGGCCAGAAGGGCCGTTATAATATACCACATTTTACCATTGTTTTTTTGCATTAATAGTTCCTATTTTATAATATAGTTTTAAGTACACACAAAACACAAAACATATATACACACACCTAACACACTCACACCACCACATAGGTCACTAGTAATTGCGCGGCAACCCCAACCATTGCTAGATGAGCTATATACAACACGACACAACACAATTACACAACATTGGTAGGTCGGTGGAACCGACCGCGCGCATTAGTCGGTGCCCGAGAACAGTGCAATAATATTTTGC
Organism: Periphyllus acericola; assembly: GCA_949715065.1. NCBI lineage: Eukaryota > Metazoa > Arthropoda > Insecta > Hemiptera > Aphididae > Periphyllus > Periphyllus acericola. Next base: position 11,012,896 of record OX454268.1, read on the forward strand.
ACACTCGGCCCAAACACCTAGCTACCTGCCTCCTGTGCTGCTCCGGAATAGTTACTGAAATTTGCAACAATCGTTTTTAATGAATTTGTGTTTTTAATCGATTCGTAAGATTGTGTCCAATACCGTACGTGATTATTGCACTATTATGGATAGTCAGTTCAACATAGACTACGCACGGACATGAAAAATGAACTCTACCGTGTTCAAACCGTTTTGAAATTTTTAAAAATTTTTTTTTTTAACAATACTCAAATCACACAAACATTTTTTATCTAAAAACAGTTTTTGAAACTATATAATAACGTTTTGAGTTTTCAATTATATAAAACATATTTCTGTACAGCACACTTATTTTCCATAACACATACTTGCAAACGCGCAATTATCAATAATGCTTAAATAATCCATTCTGTTTTCTTCTAAGATCATCTAGAGTGCGTTTTTTTATGAAAAGTCGGATACTACATAAGTAATACGCCATAGAGTTAGCAAAATGTTTCGTATACTAAATTATACATTTTTTTTTTATTTAAGAGCAATATAAGGTTTCAACACCAATGGTTAAGTTAGCCTAGCATATGGTTTTACATTGTGTTACATATAGTATGCTTATATTTACGTTCAATATTATATGAGATTTTACAATTACAATTTATTTATAACATTAATGTTGGTTAGGAAGTTGGTAATCTTCATTGTGTGTGCTTCTTCAAAGGCTTTTGCTATGTTGAGGTTTGTTCGTGTTGCAGTATATTTTGTACATTCCTAAATTATGTGTTTTATAGTTAGTGATTTAAGCATGTGTCGCACATCGGTTGGTACTAATAAATTATACATTTGTAGAACCTTTTTTTCCCCCTTGTTTAACCGGGGAACATTTGTAGAACCTATATTTATTATATATACGCTGTAGACTGTATGTATAAAGTACTATAGAGACTGTAGAATGTATAATATATACTACAGCACTATATGGCAGACCGACAGAACAATGCCATTGCGCATCTAATAATATACTGTTATACACATTATTCGGCTTATGTATTTATACATAGGGTGTATGTTAATATCTATTGTACATTTTATATAGTGATTATATACAGTGGGACTATTATAGGACATATAACGAAAATTATTCTCCAGAAGTATAAACCTACGGCGCTTACATTAGAAAACGCGTTTACCATAACTACGTATTTTAACTTATAATCAAACGGATACTCCGGGCAAATTTGATATAAGAAAATTGAAAAAAAAATTAGACGATCATCTCTAATTATAGCGTATCTTATTCATATTATAGTATTATAAATATATATCTCGATAAACTCGAATTGCGTGGTGTTAATTATTTTTTTCATAACAACATTTTTAAATCCTTGCTCCTTGAAATTTTTTATACCGTTACAGACCTCGGTCAATTTCCACGATTCCCCCCCGGGCCCCCCCCTACGCGACCGAATAAATATATAGGTGCTTATATATAATAATGTACACGTGTATTGTGCGTGTACATACGACATTCGGTGCGAGGCGGGAGCGTAAGACTCGCGCACACGACTATGCAATATACATCATATACCTACATAGCCTATGGTAATCGTCAATGACAAAGCCGCCGCCGCACATATAGGACACACACTAAAATGATTTACGTCGTTTTTTGACGCTGCACGAACCTGCAGCCCGTGTAATGTTTTGCAAACGACAAAACGCATATATATATATATATAGCCTCTTTTGCACACGCGACGTTTTGCGTGTTTTTTCCATTTCTCTCTTCGCTCTCTCCACCTCTCCCCCTGTGTTGCCCTTGCACGCACGTTTGGACATTCCAAGATTTCCGTTCGCATGAAAGTCCAACGCGATTCGCTTATACTTGTAAATATGCGTACGACGAGTACGTATAGGTTCATGTAACTAATCATACAGGCAGTACAGGCTGCTTCAAAAACCCTACCGCCGATATACCACTAAGGCTTAATATACACGTCCAAATGCAATATATGTGAATCAAGCGTATTCGATGCCTCCGTGGCCAGTTGTAAAATACGATGATGCTTGACAATCAAATTTTTAAATTTGTATTCATCTATTTACTTCAAGGTCGTAATCGTGGCTTGTTTTGGATAAATCGACCCAATGAAATGTTTTCTAAACACTACTCATATAATACAATATCAACCAATGACTATATTGACTATAATAGGTGTACAGGTACTCGAACGACTCGCGGCCCGGTTTAAATTGCACATACAAGCCGGTATGGAGCGCAGAAGCATATTATTCAGAGGAGGCTGAATAGATTTTACTGTGGGCAGTTGTACATTAGTAGCAAACAGCTTTATTATTCTTCTTGTAGGCACCTGCGTGTATGTATATTTATGTGCGATATCAATATGTATGTATGTATAGGTATGATTCCTTGATAATTTTTATGACCTTTTGAAGTTTAATATATTTATTGTAAGTCATTCCAAATTTTTATATACATCCATACATTTACCAATATGTGTGTTTTAAGTATTTGGTATCCATGACTGTGTTAAACGTTAGGCATATATACCTATAAAACATTATATCTAAGAAATCTGCCAAACTGCATATTAAGTTATTTATTATAAAATAAACATAAAATACTAAATATAGATATCGTTCCGATTTACTGAATGAGATTTTTCGCGCTTTATATTATTCTGCAGTTTAGCCGCATACATTTTTGTTCTGTTTATTATTTCTAATGAATGAACGCCGTAAATTCACCGCTCGTATATATTATTATATAAGTATTTGTTTTATTGCAGCGCTAATTGCATTTGGGCGATATTTATGAGTACACACAGATCCGTAATGGTTTTTATATTGCCTTCATTTAGTAAAATTTATATGTTTATAATAGCGAACCATTTTATAGTGTGTCACGTTGTAAATATTATGCACCGCGCGTTATTGTGTGCATTGCGTTTGCAATAAAATTTAATTTCCAAAAAATTAAGCCCAATTATCTGTGTACAATTATCACTAATTACATTGAAGGTACCTAAATACATACAGAATATGAATAACACGAATTATGTAAAAGGTCATCTCAAATATATATTTTAATATTCATATCATTTTTTTCACTCCTTTCCGAATCTAATTGTATTCACAAGATTATACCGTGTGGTTTCTCATTAATTAATGGTATAAAATATATAAGCGAACAAATACGCTAGTATGATTTCGTGTTATTCGTCAAAACGGAGACACACGATTCGAAATATTATTAATGCGTGAGAAAACAGCATACAGATAAAAAGCTGGTAATTTATTTTGTATAGATATAAACGTATATGTTTATAGCGTGGGAGCAACGGAAATCGATAAAATCGCATGTTTTATCATATATTAATGTATAAAAAGGTACATACATTCAGTATACCATTATGGATGAAGATGAGGGCTGCAGCCATCGTTGAGTGTATAGCGAGAGAAAATTATATTAAATGATGATAATCAACTGTGGTAAAAATCTCGTTCCAATCAATGTAATATATATATTTGTATGTGTGTGTGTGTGTTTGTGTGTTTATGTGGGTGCGTGTGTGGGTGTGTGAGTCTAAGTACATATATATATATATATATACCTGTATCCACCAAATATGCATATCACTTTTTATATCAGAATTTAGAGCGTATTATACATGTATCTACGTATGAGCATATAGATTCAAATACTCGTGTATACGAGTACAAGATCTATATATATACATTAGGTATAATATGAGGTACGCATAAATGCATAATTTATTTCGACGACGCGTCGTAAACGCGCGCACGGAGCCCCGTGTACAATGTATTACGCTCGTTCGGTTAAAAAAAAAATGTCTGTACGATTTAATCAATCGATTCCCTTTTAATATGTATATATATATATATACGGTGATATGTGTATACGTTTGTTTTATTTTTTATCTCCTCGAGTCGTTGAAACGTTGTCGTGATGTATTTCTGTCGAATTCCATGCCGCGCGCATATAGCGCGGTGCTCGGTCGCGCGCGCCTGTGTAAATTAAATTTTGTTTATTTTCTCTGTTTCACGGCCGTTGCTTGTAAATTGCCTGTTTAATGAGAAACACTATAAATTATTGCCTTCGCCGTCGAATGGCCGCGGCGGCGTGTAATGAATTCCGTTCGTCGATTCTTATACGTACATATTATTCTTATTTATTTTTCGTCGACCCGGTAAATCACTGCGGCGCGGCTGTTCCCACCCTAAAAACACACTCGCCTCGCTGCGTGTATACATATTTTCGGGCGGATACATAAATGAAACTTGCGTCGTTTTCACGTCGAAGGCGAACGGGATATAATAATAATATGTAAGTAGCGTTTTTATGTTATGTGACATTGTAATTGGGATACCGCTTCATTGACCCTACAGTACGTATATATAGTTTGTTGACCGTTGTCGTTGTAGTGTGTATATTTTAATGCATATGTATATAGCCGAATATGGTTGAGTTATAATACTTACAGAATGCGATGTATGGTCTAAACTCGAATGTATATTGAATAGGTACAATGTACACTGTACATTATGTACGAATGATTCATAACCCATGTATAATATGTATACCATTTTATGTCACTTTCCTCGGTGGTTCATTTTTTAACAAATATAATCGTTGCACCGTACATTGTATTTAATTTAATCCACCCCATAGTTATAATTATAACACAAACGAATATTATACAACGTGTAAACATGTATTCACGGCGCCAAAAGGATGTCAATCAAATCAATATACTGCGCAATGGTTGTTCGTGGATTAAAAAAATTGCATTTAAACCCCTTTTATTCTATCGCCGCAAAATGTACTATGACCAATCGATAACCGAACAAATATTATGCTTGGTACGACGATGCGGATGCGTAATACGCGGTGTGGCCTCCAAGTTCACCCGTGAACGAACCTGAGCAAACTAATCATGACGGCCATTGTATTCACATACATATTGTTAGATCAGTTGATCTGCAGTTGATGGTCGCATTATACGAGTATACGTATAAAACATGTTCGAGAATCGTGTGCATTCGCAGCCGCAGTTTTCGTGCATAAAACGCGCATATTATTATGCACGATGGCGGTGCGATGACGAGAGACGAACTTCACATCCTCTATTATAAAAAAAAACTTCCTCGTTGCGGCGGAGGAACGGAAAATATATGTACCACTCCCGAGAAGACGTCCGTGCCCGCAGACATTTGGCAATCGTTCGCCGCGTAAATTTAGAACCTATCGCGCCGCGCCGTAGCACGTCGTACTATATTATTATTATTATTATTATCACGATACGCACCCGTGTACGTTTATTACGAATAATAATTTCGCCTCCCGCGTACGGTCAACCGTCGACAATATATTATAACGCGTTGTAATAATTTTCGGGATTATCGAGATTATACACCGTGCTCAGCTGCACACGCGACATTTCCGTATGGAATGCCGTACGTACGTGGTACGCATGCGTGTAGCTTAAGCGCGCAGTGGCATTTAGTGTTATAACATGAATATGTATCCATAAGCCTGCGACGTCGAGAATTTTTTATGCATTTCTCGCGAAACGTTTTGAGGATTAAACGCGCGTGTGCACATATTGCAATATATTATAATATTTGTTATACGTACGAGCGATGGCGAGAAAATCCTGTTGTACAACGTATAATACGAGAATAAACCGCGGGCTTGGAATCGTCGACGAAAAATCACGACTGCGGAAAATCGAAAAGAAGAGGCGACGAGAACGAGAGAAATACAACTGCTACTATTACTACTGCTTTAAAATGTACACGGTACACGTGCAGCTTACACGAGTGGATCGCCGGACGGAGGATATATAATGCGTAATCTTAGATGTTTGATTCATATTAAGCCCTATAGCTACCGTTATACACGCGTATACTTTATTTTTGTCAGACGCTGCAGCGGCAGAGTTACGCCTCCGCCTACATACCACCCTGCAGGTATACGTGCGAACGGCAGGACCACGTTAACCATAAATGTTGTACCAATACATATGCATATTTCAATAAATCACGGGAGTACAATCCATGCGACTCTACGAATGAATCTGTGTAATCTATTTATGTAATACATGTTAACAGCAAGTTGTTGAATCTGGCTTACTACAAAATACCTCGGAACATTTATATAATGACTTTGGACAATCTGTAGAATGCCGAAACTCATGCAGGAAGTGTATACAATTGAAATAAAATTATAGTATACTAAAATATATAGTTTAGGTACCTTAGTAAAAAGTGCATTCATTAAATATTCCGACATTGTGATCAATAATAGTATTATCTTACCGCTGCAGGTTTTGTCAAATGCACACGCGAAAATGTCGAACCAAAACAATATTTTATGAAGTTCAAAATGTCGCGCACCAACTGTATGGTGCAATAAGTGAATCAAAAAATAAATCAAAAAAATAAACATTTTTTGATTCAATATTATTTTTAAATTTGTACTTTAAACATATAACACATAGCATTGGAGTTTTATAGAAATCTTATGAATTGTTTAGATTGCACAGGTTTGCGATATAGGAATGATTTAAAACAACGTTAAAATCGAATACATTGCCAAATAGCACAAGGGATTCTAAAGAACGCCTTGAGGATACTATAATTATTCAACACATTGCCGGTAACATATATTTATACTTAGGACCTTTTCGCCTTGATGTATACTCACATAACATATGTGTACGCGTAAATACGTATATGTATAAATATTAAATCATACACGTGACGTATCAGTATTCCAGTAATTAGTCGTATATCACTCCTCTATGTGTGTAAAACATGCCGCCAGCGGAAACTCTGATTTTAGTCTGCTCCTCCTCCTTATACATGTATAATATTATGTAATAATATGTTCCTTTTCCATGCGGGCACCCGACGAAACGTGTCCTTCTCGAATTCGACGGTCTTAGCACGCACACGCACAATAATATACAGTACACGCGACGGGCCATTTGTACGTTTGTTACACCCTCGACGTGAAGTGGCCATTTAATATTTATGCATATATATAGATATAGTATATGTTCGCAACTTTTTACTCGAGAACCGCATACATAGACATGATGAAATCGAATTAAAGTTATAGTGAAAAACCTCTGTTCGTTCGGAAAGTGCTGTAATATAGGATAGATCAGAATGTACGCATAAAACGCCTGTTTTCAATGTTATCGCAATCGATTGCGTGTTTTTTCGATCAACCGTACGTTTACTGAACGAAACTTTCGAAAGTTGGCGTGCTGTATACATATTATAAGTACTATTGTAAACGATAATCAACATGATTATCGAAATACTGCTCCAAATATTACGATAAAAATATAGGTATTCTGAAATATTATATAATATACTGTTTCAATAAGATACAAGGTGTTAAGTAAAAATGAAATATATTGTAGTGGAGTGAACTTGATAATTCATGTGTTTAATCTATTAAAAATGCGTTTTTAGCGACTTTGAATACCATGTTAAATGACAACAATCTTATAATATTTATATATTATTAAAATCACATTTTTTTTTCGTTAATAATACAAACAATGATATGTTATAAGAAAGACAATCATTCCGGCGCAGGATAATTATTTACTTGGTTGCTATAATATATCTCGACTTGTTACGGTTATCTATTATAATAATACATACTTATTAATTATAATCCTTTAAACTCAATATCCTGTTACACAAATCGATTGTCCTTTTTCTCTCCTTTATTTGTATGCATATATTATATCAGTCTGTATAATAAATTCTTGCCCACATAAGTACTACAAATGTTTAATCCTATGCTTATTTAAATATATTTTTTTCACTGTTCAATACTCACATATTTATAAAATAAATTAAATGGGTAGACCAAATAAAGTTTTGACAAATCCTCAATAAATTTTTTTTTCGATTCAAGATTTGATTAAAAATAAAACAAAATGTTATAAACGTATTATAATCCAACAAAAAATAGAAAGTAATCAATTTATTCATGCATTCGAATATTTTGAATGTATTAAAATAATATTATTTTATATTTTATAATTTACGATTATAGCTAAGTTATAATACTTTTAAGTTTACAGAAAAAATATAATTTAATAATATTTATTATTTAAAAGTTTAATATTATGAAGTTCATATTTCAACGATAAAACTAAACAATTTAAATATTAACCGATTGTTAATTTATTTGAAATATTCACTTAAGATTTATTTACAATGTTCAGTTTTGCTATGTTAAAAATGTTAAATATGAAATGTTAAATTGGACGTATTAAAACAGATATAGATTTTATGTATTTTCTCATTTGTTGATAAAGTCTAAATTTAAAATTATTATAGTTAATAAACTTAAGTCCTATATAATATATTTATGTGCATAGACATTCCCTGAAAAATAATATCTTTGACAATTTAAAACGATCGTTCATCGGATGCACTGAAGCATTTGAATATCGAAACTTTATATCATTTTAACAAATAAAAAAGAGTGATAAAGTTATTATTATCAAATGTACGAAGAAATGTAGTAAAATATATTGTTAAAAGTTTCTAAAACTAAATTACGAATATTTCTGGATACAACTATATTGATTTAATTAAAAAATAAATAAATTCTGCATATTAGGTGTAAGACACGCATTTGGTGGTGCCATATTCGAGTAAATAATATGAAATTTATATACTCGTATATATACACATGAAACGCTTTTCATTTTTTTTTCTTCTGAAAATTAATTTTATATCCATGCCGATATCGTGGCTGATCGTAAATTTAATTATTTTGCACGCGCACTTTAAATAGATACACTATTTATTCATACGGTATATATATATATAATATATTATATACGCGTGTATTATCCGCATTTTTACATTATCTACAGCAATATTCGAGCACTCAGCAATAGTACACGGTCGACATTGGCAACTTTACCAACATTATATAATTCGACGTTTATTTTTTTCTCCGATTCATCTCGGTGGTCATTACATACTACACATACGTACCTATACAATATTATTTCGATGAACCGCGTGCAACGAACTCGGCTCGTTTGAAAATCCACTTGTATTTCATATTATAATTTATTATATAAGTACCTATATATATATATATATATATAGGTTCGACGTGCGCGAGTGAGCATACGGCCAAAAACGTTACCTCGTGGTCCGTATAATGCGCAGTACATATGATTTTATTAAAATAATTTATTCGCGACACCTTATAGCCGTACACAAAACTCAAGCCGGTTATACGAGAGTGGTATTATTATGTTTTTCCTAGTCCCGCGCCGGTATTTTCGTATCATTCGACCGGTGGAAACACATTTTATGCCCGTCTTCGCCGATAAATCTAGAAATATTTTAACTGACGGGGGCTGCAGCGCGCGGAGAAAATTACACGTGTATTATAGTAGTAACTATAGGCGTAAATATTATAATGTATGCATATTTTATTAATATTATCATTCGGGTTTGTTGCGTGTGTACACATTATGCACATGTTACGTGCGTACAAGACCTGTAAATACCCGGACGGTACAACCAATAAAAGCGCGCGATCTGCAGCAGCGGGTAACCATCATTATATTATTATGTTGACAATACGTATATATATACACACATATTCATATATTCAGTCGGTCGCGCGACAACCGCGGGACATAATTTCACGAGTATATATATTATACACCTACTATCACTATACGAATCCGCAGCGCACATTACGTTCGCTAATCCTTCGGTCTTTACACGCGTGTGATAATATATTTTATACCTGTACAAATTTGTTGTTATAAATGTATATATATATATTGGCGGCAGCAGGTGTTATATAGCCGTATCCTTTATTGTATGCGACGCGATAGTGTAAAAATACATCAGTCGCGCAGGTTATATTAAATATTATATGCACGTGCCTTTGGGCGTGATTTGTGCATATAGAATATGGATACACGTCGCTACTGCGTGATGTACCTGTACTTAGATTTGGAGAACGTGTGCTTTTAAATCTCTTTCTCGAAAAATAAACGAGGAAATTGCGCAGACGCTTTAGAGTCGTCTGCGTATAGTCTACACAATACGAGTATATTATTATATTCTACATGTAGCAGCTACACCCGGACAATTTATCTTTTTATCGCGGCAATTTTCTTTGAAAACTTGAAATATATACATATATACATTTACTGTTATCATGAGCATTGTGCAGTGTTTATATTATTATACAACACGCGTTATACGGCACTTTTCTGTCGTTTCACTAAAATTAGACGTCCAAATATAAGTCGTCGAACGCACCGAGCTTGACGCGTCGTCTGTATGTACTTAAAAATAACTGTACACCGCAGAGATTTATATATACGAGTATATAATATACACGGCATCCATGTAACGTTGATTTTTTTTTTTAATTGGTTCTATCCAAAATCGTTTTGCCGCCCCCTTGCCGGCAAGAAGATAATATATAGTTGGTAATATAGACACGCCGAGGTTTTGATGCGAGTAGGATACTATATATATACCCCAACTACGAGTGTTGCAGGAGCGGCTATATATTTCAATAAGGACTATGGAGGGCTAACATTATAGGAAGTGTGTAATGCGTGAATTATAAAATAGTCATATAGTGAATGAGGTAATATAATAGTATAATATTGCTTTATAGTGTAGAGTGTAGACTGTATTACAACTATTGCAGTCGTATACAAAATTATCTTATTTTTTGAGGGTACCTCCTACCTACATACCGCTTATTCCCATTCCTTTGACCCAATCCTCTGCTGATATATCATATGACATATAACACAGCTATGTATGCTTATAATATTATTTACAAGTATATATTATATTGTATGAAAAATTGATAATGATAGAATGGAGATGAGTTATTCGGTGGAAAGTCATCAAATTTTTTTCTGGTGAAAATCAATTTCATCTTAGTCGGAAAACCATATTTTAGTAAAACAGAATCGAACTTAAAAATCGTGTTCTACGTGATCGTAATCGTACCTGTCCAGTTTTATATTACAAGTATAAATTAATGCTTATTTATATGATACTTCAGTAATTGAATAAGAATTTTTATCGCATAATTTAAAAATAAGAAAAAAAAAATCCGAGAACAAATAATTGTTCTTCAGTTATTGTGTTTATGGTATATAATGTGGAACGTAGGTGATAATTGTAATTTATAACGCTATTTATGAAGGGGTTCTTAGGTATTTTTATTATATTTATTTATTTTTAACTTTGACTACTATTCTTGAAAAATGTAATAATATGTTTTATTTTTATTGCTGTTAAGCACTTTGTTAAGGTATATGCTTTAAAAAATAATTGAACTGCAATTATTTATCGATAAATGGTATAACGATCCATGTATAAGTACCGCATTTAATATATACATGATATGTTCATTTAATATATAATTAATAAAAATGAAATTATTTTTTATTTAATACTTCCAGGACATTAAAACTAAAAAAACAAAACATTTTGATTACTATATATAATATCAAAAAGAAATAATAACCAGCAGCTGTTGAATATAGTGTTCGAGTACTGATTTTGCAAATAAAAGTAAGCTTAACCAATCTTTTTTTTATAACTCCTTGTTCGTAGAAGAGTCGTGAATACATCATACTGCACATATAGGTAAATATTATGTACCGTATCATGTATGCCTATAGAAAATCGAAAAGGTTAATACTTGAGTAGGCAACAATGGGGTGCCGTACACCTCGAAAAGCGATGCACTCGCGGTAAATCGTTTTTTTTTTTTTTATAATACATATTATATGCGTGAGAATATATAAAATGGACGTAGCGTGCAAATCAATTTTCCAGCACGCACGCACACATACACACACACACACACACGCTAACGCACACACACGTACATAACACATTTACTGTCGTGTACATGCAGATGTTAATTTCGTTTTTATAACTCAATTAAAGAACGGGCTAGGTGCCATTTTTATGACCAATTAAATTTTATAAACGAACGACTTATCGTCGGCGTGGTGTTATCCCTCGCTGCTGCTGCAGCAACCACGGCGCCTATACACATATATACATTATACACGGTACCTACTAGCATACGTGCTCGGTTATTAACTGTAAATGTATTAAAATATATTAAAATGCGTCGAAAGATATTTTTTACCGTCAATCATTTGCCTACCGTGAAAAAATCGATTACCAAACGATAACCATCCGCGCGCGCGCGCGTGTGTATGTGTTGCGTAGTGATATTGCACATGCGATTATGCAGTATGTATAATACTATTATTTATTAAGTAGCCGCACAAGTTATAACATACGTGCATCATAAGATATCGCGTGGACTATACCCCCGGTCGTGTACGTTCACATTAATACGGTCGCTGTAGGAGGGCCGACGACGATTGCGTTTTTTTCCCTTAAAAAATATTTCAATAATAATCTTATCGCCGCGCGCCATCGCGGTCGGTGTATACGTAGTGTTCTCGTGGTACGCGCTCATATGTATTACGTTACACCGTACGATTGATATGATGACTATTTGCTGTGCGCGACGACGGCGGCGGTCGGAATCCGATACCCGGTTTCCCTTTAATCGACGACGACCGACGGCCGAGGAGAAGCATAATATTAAACGCGTCTCGTGGGTACGTGTGGAACGTGTACAGGTCATTATGTTATATTTTGTTGTTTCTCGTGCATAATAACACTATTCATTATTTTGCTCTCTCGTCGTAGGATATTTCCACGCTATTGGTGCGCGGCGCGTATATACCTATGCACGGGGTCGTTTTGTATTAGTATATATTTTCTCTCCGGTCCCTCCTCGCCGATGGTCGTCTTGAACCTGGGAGGGGGTCTGAAAAAAATAAAACACTCTTAATTAGGATATATTATTACGCGCACGCACACACGCACACACTTGCTTACACATACCACCAGAACACGTATGTACGGTATATTATACGTAGGAGGTGCGCAGGACGTATAAAATATATAATAGCCCCTGCGCACTATGGGTGGCTCCGGTTGCCGGTGCAGCAGTCGTATACCGCTCCCGAATGCCAACGTTATGTTTAAGTATATACACGTGTACGTTGGAATAGTCCGGAATGGAATTAAATATATATATTTATATATACGTAAACATATAATACATCTATACGAGTATAATTACGGAGGACGTTTAAGACAAAAACCGTTTTGGTTGACAGATTTTTTATTTATTTATCCACCAGAGTCCGAGTGCGTTTAATCAGGTTTATATATACGATGCATATATACTGTATGCATAATATATAGGTACAGGTACTGCTGCCGCAGCGCGCGTTTAATTTATTATACTTAGGTACGTTCATATGTACTGTTTAATATAATGCACTTATATATACGAACCGTAATGTAAACCTTATACATATATATGTATCCATGCATACATGTTGTTATAATAATATATATACGTACATAACAGTGTACCGTGGCGTTAGCGATAATGCCCCATGACAGTTCTCAGCTCGATTTTGTACACAATTTATTTTCCTTTTTAATCGAACCCCAACGCGTCCACTCATATAACTATCACATATTATTGTACACGCACGTTCATAATTTCCCAATGTCACTACTGCATGCGTGCACGGCGAGCACCGCGATAGTTTTTCTTACTTATTAATGCGTCGTCGTCACGCGCCCTTCGGACGCGATACGTGTCGGTTTGATATCCACGTGACCGGAACACTCACTCACATAATATATGTAAAATATCGTATTAATATAATATTATAATTTATAATATATGTGCGGCCGGCTTATTGTTCGTCTCGACGCCGTCTTTGGAATAACCGAGCGCGCTCGCCACTATACAATATACGTATTATAATATGAAACTGTACTATATATTATTACAATGTGAACCAAATATCTGACAGAGATCTAACGGAAAACTATTTAGAGGACGCCACACCCGGATGTGTTGTCTCCGTCTTACAAACGTACGACGTACCAAATCTGCGTTCAGTAAAATCATTTTTGTGTAGCTATAGCCTTACTATTAGATACATTAACTGACCTAATGTCGAGCTTAAAAGGATAAGAGCATTATCTGTGTCTTCTCGTAGAGGTTTTTTACGATATTTTAATTGTTAAGAGAGTGATGGTATTGTAAAATATTACGATTAAATAAACCCATAACTCGCTATCTCTCACTAACATCCTAAGAAACCTACGAGAAGGCTCAGATAATGTTTTCTAAAATTTGATAATAAATCAGTTAATATTAAAACTCATCACACAAAATTAGTTCTACTGAACGACAATTTGCTATGTTGCACGTTTGTAAGACGAATACACCCTTGCTGCGGTGTCCTTTTAACAGTCGATGGTTCTATTGTTGAAAATTCTTTTTTTTCCATCAAGTCCAACGCAAGAGATTACAGCGACTTCTCGCGGCTTCGTCCACGTGGGTCCTGTCCTATTTTAACGATAGCTGATGACGTATCTATATATTATTCTAAGACCAACGGTACCAAATGGTACAACTACGGTAGGCGTGGAAAGTGTGGAAAAAGTCGGTCGCGAGAAGCGCTCACATATATATATTATATATGTATACATATTATTGTGAAAATATTATGCTCGCGAAACTGGACGATAGCCTATTTATTATTATTGTGATCGTTACAAAAACGAAAAGGAAAAAAAAACACGCAGTAGTCCTCTTATACGTAGCAGTAGAATCATAACTTTTAAAATCCCACGGTCTCGGATTGTTATTGTTATCTTGTCGAGCTGTGTAGATGCCCCGCCGCACCTCCGTCATGGACCAGAAACTGTTTTGAAATTGTGCAGCCGGAACCTGTAAAAAAAAAAAAAACATCCAAATATTAGTAAATAAGCAGCGTGTGAGGAAAATATCTGACTTGTGAAAAACATAACACAAATTATACATGTAAAAATTAGTTCTGTTACTCGCTGCGATAATGTATTACACAAAACAAAATATAATATTGGATTAGTGTCTATTTATTTCGCAGTACTGTATTTATAGGTATGTATCATGAACAAGTGCTGTGCACATTTAAGTATAACACATACACGTATGTTTACACGAACTATCCTGAAGTGGTTTTACACGTTAGACGCGATAGTTTGTTTCTTATGATGCTTATACGAGTATTGTATTATTTTGTTCTACTATTTTGTTGTGACAGCAGCATAATAACCATTGCTTACTAACAGTTACATTATAATACATAAATTGTTAAATTAATTAATAAATATAAGTGGAATTGTAATAACTAATAATCATGTTTAAATCCTAATTAAATTACTCCCATATCAAACTGTATATTAATAACGCTTATACATAGTATTCCGATATTATCATTTTTAATTTTATTTAATTTTGCCTTACGGTTTTAGCAAAGCTGTTACATATTATAATACCTATATACAACATATTAACATAGGTACGTATATCCAAATTAAATAAAACATTCTAAGAATTTAGTGTATGGTTAAGGATATGACCGAGTAAGAACAGGAATTGAAGAGGAGGAGGATGACCGTGGAAAATTATAGCCAATGGAGTTAATTTGAGAAGTAGTAAAGCACGAGAAATATAATATCGTTTATATTGATTATAATTAATTATTATTTTTACAAGGCTTTCGAAAATTGATAAAATTATTGTTAAATCAAAAAAACGGCTTAATTAAATTTGTTTTTTTATTATTTCCCTTTCGTGTCTATATAACTGACTAGTTGGTATAATATAGAAGATGGCTCCAATATAATATTATCTACTTTTTACGATTTTATCTAAACAAGATGGATTCAGAATAAAAACTTTATTTTATTTTTTGTAATTTATTACTCTATCAGACTTATTACGTTCATCGTCTATATAAGAATATATATATATATATATATATATATATATATATGATGTGTACTTGTGTAGGCATTGGGCTGTCGGGGTTGAACCCTCAAAGCAATATCCTTAAAACGCCTTTCGCGTTCGGAAAACGCCATAATATATAGCGTGGAACCTATAATTTCCATTCATTTATGTCGAAACGATTTTTACTTACATTTTTTTCGTTTTTTGCCCGTTCGATTTTATTTACTACTGGCGGCGTTGATAACCTACATTTGGGTTTTACGACGACCGCAAAAGAGAAAAAAAAATAATAATACAGTGAAAAATAAGTGCGCACCCGGTTTGTGGCGTCGGCCATACAATTATATAAATAGCTATTTTTTTAACTACATTTAAAACTGTATTACTGCTGGCTCTGCCGAGTTGAGGAAAACTATATAATCAAGTTAATATATATAGAAATGAAGAATATTTTCAATTTATTTTTACAATGTTGGTAAAATGTTTGTGAGGTTTTAAAATATATTTATATATGTGTAATTATAAAAAATAGCAGTATTTTTTAATAATGAACATATTACAGTTTATTATAAGAGCGTCAAGCGTGTATACAGAAAGCGTATAGCGGTTTTTTATATACTTTTCGTTTTCAAATGAATCAATTGCTTATTTTCAAACTCTGTGTGCGCATATATTATAATACGCGTGTTAACCGGGTTTTATTGCAGGACGCACGAAATATAATTAACCGATTGCATATTATTTTCTAATTAGTATGAAGTCAAAATATTTATTAAAATAACATATTTATGAAGAACAGCCACTGTACAACTGAGAATCATAATTTATTTACAGATATATGACTGAAACTCTTCCGTTAATTTTTCTAAATCGTTCAATATATTTAAAAATTATTTTAATCAACTGTACATATAATATACGACGTCCATCGGTTTAACATTCATTTTAATATCGAATATATGTTATTGGAATTCATCATTGCTGTTGAATTTTTCGTAATATTCAATTCAGTTTTCTTATAATTTTTATGGCATAATTTCCATTCATCTTTTAAGCGCATTAACGAGTACAATTGGATGCGCTGATAGGAATCGTGTTTAAAAGTAATGTTTCAAGGTAAATTTTTGTTATTTTCAAACTTTTTAGCATACATTTGTTACACTCTCTATCCCTAACACAAGCTCTGCTCGAAAGACATAGATAATCATAATATTGTAACTATCAAATGAATGTATTGTCAAAGACGTTTCATAGAAGACATCATTGCATTGCAATTACACATGTACAGTCCTCCGGGGGCACGTCTTTCATACACGCGTGGAACGCAATGTTTGCGATGTTCCGCATTTCAGAAAAACGTCCTAGAAATTGGCGGCACGAAAGATACCGCTAAACAGCGACGGACTGCCAACGGTATAGGGTCGAAACGAACTGGTAAAATATCGCATCACGGTACGCGCACTCACTGCGATTACAATATTGTGCGTACAGCAATTTCGATTGGCGCGTGCTATGTGATATACGGTCTACATGTTGTACATGTTTTCACGTCGGACACGTCGGCCAACGCTTTTTCTCGTATCCCCCGGTCGTTGTTTTCCGTGAACTGTTGATGGCCAAACACTAACAAATCGTTACGGTCGTCCCTGCGATAAATAAACTTATTTTCGGCGCGCGCCTCGTTTTATTTCGATCGTTACATCGGTTCCCGAGGTGCAAAAAGCGTATACGAGTCGAGATCCGCCGTCAAATTGTTTTCGGAAAGCAATTGTTTACGCGCGCGCTCTCGCTCTCCATCTCTCTCCTCTCTCGCGAGTCCCGCAGTATTATTATAAACGGCTCTTAAAACACTCGACGACGTGATGTTTAGATTGAGACCACCACCATGGCGATTAAAAATAAAGGCGTCGGCGGCGTCTACACATCGCAACGCACTATATAATACACGCGCACATCACGTGTATCACGGTGTACGTGCACGACGTTAAAACGCTTCGTCTTTCTCTCCGCCGAAATCGTTCGGTGCGCGGGCGATGACACGTTCTATTTCCGTCGTGTCGGACGCCATGATGATGATAACAAAGTATGTATACATTATAAAACAACAATGTCCACGGATAATGCTCGATATTCATATCCGTGCCACGAAAACCAATCCAATCGAATCGGTGGGGATCGGTGACCGGTGGGTCGCAACGGAATCAGATGCATATAAAAATATAATTATAATACATTTATACTCGTATTATATGCTGCAGAGAGCAACACAAAGGTTCCAATCTATTCCGCATAAATATTCAACTATTATCATGGCGTTTCTCACATTTCTCTTTTACGCACCTCGCACACTGCACACGGTATAAGTTACCGGTTTATCTATACGTAGGGAGCCGTTACAACAGGAATCGAACGCTCGAAAAATGCCAGATAATATGATCAATTACTCGATTTTGGATCGCCTCTGGACGTTGATCCACTGCGCGCATCAATAATATTGTATCCTTGTTACGAAAAAAAGTATTCTGCAACTATCAGCAATCAGTTCTCGTTGATATTTCGCATTCAAACTCAATCCCACGTAATTCACCATTTCGGCTTTACCGACTTTGACGTAATCTTGATAAATATAATATACTATGTGATACATGATTCGTAACAAAAAAGACAATAGTTGTCGTGTCAAAATAGTGTTATTGCTGTTTTTTCAGTCCGTCCATCGTGTTTTTGTAAACATTTTTTATGGACTTGCTTACTCATGATATGCGTACTTATTGCAAAACAAATGTATTCAAATTTCATATAGATTATTAGATACATATATTTCTAATTAGAGATAAATAAACTGACGCATTCGCGTCAGTGCTGATATAATATATCTAAATAGTATTAAAAACAAGCCTTTATGGTTGTAGAAAAACTAAACGCGTTTAGTACATTCTATCTGTATGAAACTCGCCTCTTAAAAATAAATGCCGTACTCTTACCAAAATATAAACATTTTGTGTTTTATCCGTAATAACATGGGTTTATGGTACATGTATTCCTTACCGATGCCCTTATAGAAAAGCATTCGCATGGAGTTGTTAAAATAAGAGTCAATGGTCAGAGGTGTACACCAAATAATTTTTTATTCCGTTTTTTACGCTCTTCTTGGAAATCGTCAAGTATATAATAAACATCACGTATACGATCCTTTCTATAAAATACCACGTCGATGGAAACACAATTATGTCGTCATCGTTTAACGAAACGTTTACCTACTCGGTGTAAAATGATATCCGCCGCGCATGCAACATGTATAGAATATATAAATATATCTGTAGTATGCGCTATGTACATAGGTACAAATGTATTATTTTCTAAGCTACTGCAGTACAAGTATAGTCTGTGTTCGAGCAAAACACGGTGTAGCCGGTACGGGTGTATTGCCACATATTGTCAACGCGCGATCAATATTTGTTTTACTTTCAGCTATATAGGTTGGTCTCCGATACCTCGGGCTGTAATATTAATAAAACAATACATAATAAATGCGTTATTTCGATGTCGTTCTCATGTAAATTATATAGGTTATTGCGTACTGCACGAGAATGACGGTGACGATGACGTTATATCATGCCATGCACATCATGACACGTCTAACTGCACATGAAGTTAACTTATATATATACATGAAGGCCTGCGTAATTTCATATATTACGATTGTCACGCGCGTACATACGAGTAATGAGTATACATAATACATATACTCGTAACGAGTATATTATAAGTATATTATAGTGTCGAGCAGACTCGTCGTAATTAATTTTAATACAATACTCGTTACATCATGTATTTTCGAATGAGTGTCTTAGTGCATTTCATTTCGCGTATACAATTTATTTATGCACTACATGTGTACTATGTGTATGTGTGTGTGTGTGTGTGTGCGTGCGTGCGTGCGTGCGTGTGTGTGTGTGTGTGTGAATCACGTATATACACTTGCAACTGCGGATAGTCGTAGCGCGTATATGAATTTATAAATGCCATAATCATACATAATGAAAACCAATTAATTCCGAGTAATTTGTTTCATTAGCTCGCGTTAATTAGCGGGGATGAGACCGGTCGAAAGTTAAACACAATAGAACATGTGCGTATATTATTACTAATAATTATTGTTGCGTTCGCTTTTAACCAACAAGTTAGTATAATATAACTGTTATCATTTTTCTCGTGTTCGACATGCTATTTAGCAACTATAGAGGCGCACTTGCAGCAGGAAACGCGAACACACGCAAATGCGCGTACTATTATGCACGTACATGTTACAGCTATACGATATACTGTCCTAAACGCTATTGTTCGGCACGTTCTATAGATATCATTGAATTGCCTCGAATACACCGAAAACGTTGTAATACATAACTATACATGGAATGTATACGGTGCGGTAACTATAGTGATGCCTGCATAACATTTGCTACACGCGTAATATGTATTCAAACTGAAAATCTGCAATTCAAAACACAAATTGTTCACAAAAAATTAAAAACAACAGCTTATAGGTGTACATGATAATAATATTATGTTGTACCGAGGCACAGGTGATAAATCAAATGTGTTCAGCAGCGTGACAGATCTTATACATCGGTACGCGCAGTTAACCTAGACAAATCTATTTTTTTTCCACTCCTATCCAATAGGATGTGTTGTTTGAAGAGGGAAAGGTTGTGGAAAATATATATTAAAAAAAATGCAATGAAAGAATACAACACATATATATTATAACAGACATTGTATTATTTGTATATTATACACTGCAGGTATACGTTAGAAAAATTAAATGAAAAATTTACATTTTATATTGAAAAAATACAATTAGATGTACAATACTCACAGTACGAGTATAACGAAGCAATTTATTTTACGAGCTTTTTCTCGTGCAAAATTAGTCGTCAAATAATTCGATCAATTTGGTTCATTCAAAGTTTTCCACCTCTAAACTATTCCCGCACTAGGAACGAGTATTCAGTACGATATATTATTATATTATGTATATACTCTATAGTAAAAATAATGAATTATGTAAAATGATGTATTGTGAACGGGCAAACTTTGAGTGGAATAAAAGACGTTTGGAATTATGATTTACCCCACACACAATAGCTATATAACTAGGAAAATATATCAAGGGCATAAGTACATGTATTTATTTTTTATAAGAAACAGATGATTATCATACATTCGATCAAAAATTGAATGGGACGCTTTTTCTGTACTTATGATATTTTGATTTGCCCGTCAGTACAGGAATTCTAAAAATATGGGCCTAAATTAATTTTGGTTTTAAATTACACGAGACTCGTATACATGTGACGAAATAATTATATTTATAAGAAAAAGCTTTTAAAATCATGCTATATTAATCGGAATATTATAAATAATTTTGTTGAAAACACTGCGTTTGGCATCTCAACAAAAATATGCGTATATATATATATATATATCTAATGTGATAGTGTGGCACCGTTACGCGCTATATACTCTCACACAAAATATGTCCTTTAATTTATTTCGTATAATAAATAACAAGCGTATTTAAATAGGCGTTTTTATGACTTACAGTTGTTTCGAAAAATTGTCACCATGTGCACTGCAACAAATTTGTGTTTGTCACTTTGTAGCGGCATATTCGTAGCGCGGAACACGGACGAGCGCGTATAATAGTATACATTGTGTTGTGTATATTTTAATTTATTATTTTATTTACTCGAAAAATGTCTTTCAAGTGGGTCCGAACAAGCGATTATAGCGAATTCACACATAACGATAGTGATTCGCGGCGCACGTGAACATACTTAAAAATACGTATTTCTTCATTTCACAAACGGAAATTATAATATATAATATTATATATTCATCATTCCCGCTGCGTATTAATTAATAATGCATATTTCATATTTTTTTTTCCTCCCGTTCATAACGCTCTGGAAAATGAATATTTTGTTTTAATAACTGTGTACACGCTGTAGTAGCCGCAAAATACAAATGTACCCGACAACTTATATTACGCGCCGTTGCGGATTTTTTTTTATAATTTATTTTTTCAATCATATTTACGCACACATACAGTTTAACGTGGGATTACACGCAAGCGCCTATATATGACGTACATCTATTGTTATAGTTTTATTTATTTTTTTCGCCCGACAATTTCACAAAATGTTTTTACACGCAAACAACTGCAGCGCAATAATACTCGAAAACAATATATATATATTCATCACGTCATAAAAAACTTAATTTAATTTATTTTATCCGAGAACGTTTTATTATTTATTTTACGGTACAGCTCGATGATGCGAGCATTTTACACATACATATAGATAAGTGTACGTTATTGTTATTATAAGCGGTCGGATGTATACGCGCGAAAGACCGAGGGATTTCGAAAAAAAAAAAAAAACGTATTACCCTATACGCCAATACCTATAGTGCACGTATATGAACATGTTGCGGCACTGAAATGTTGCGCACGATATAAAATAGCTTTTATGTGATTATATATATTATATTATGATTGCACACGTATTGTTTTATAACTTTATTATGATATGCGCGTGTGTTCGTAAAGAAAAAAAAACCGCGAAACGACGGCGGACCCGAAAAATATTATAGTTTTACAGAGAAATATTATATAACAGCCGAAATTCGGATTTTATTAAAATCGTTTTTTACCCCCGATAAAGGTTTTATCGGTTATTTTTATTTTTACCAATTTTTCAAACCCGTCATCTTTAAACCTTGACAACCTTCCATCTACATAAGTAAAAATGAATACAATATCGTAAATATATGAGTACAATACGTACACATGTATGCTGCAGAAAAATAATAATATTCACGCGCATAGGGGCCTAAATTATATGTGTGTTCACGTTTTATGAATGAAATAAACTCTTGTGCGTGCGTGTGTGTGTGTATAAGTCTTGACGTTGAAGCCGCACGTCTAGCGCGTGTACACATATATAAAAGTTGAATGTGTTTGTTTATTATTTTAATAGCGGAATTCGCGTTTTTTTTTATCGTCCGTTTACAATGGCAGTGCGCGTGCGCGGGGTACATACACGGCCATGTACACATACGGTGGGCATTATGACGACGCGCGGTAAATTCCGCAGCTCTCTCGTTTTTTTTTGTTGTCCGCCTTTTATTAACCGCTCGTGCATTTTTCGTGGGCAAACAACGCGGGTGGATTTCGGTCTTAACGTCGTGCGGCGAACGTACATCCGGAAAAGTCCGGAAACGGGGGTGAAACAATACGCACGCGATACGTGCACGTCGGAAAAGGCGCGGACAGACAAAAGAATCTATTTTTATGTTACAGTAAACGTACACAGCTGTCTGCTGCGTCCGACGAAAATGTTAAGCTTTCGCGGCAAAACGAAGAACGTAAAATCGTGCGCGCGCTCGCACAGAGAACGCTTTTGTCCCGCCGGAAATCATGGCATACGCGACGGTCATACACTGTACACGCTCGCACACAAGAACACACACACACACACACACACACACACACACACACACACACACACACACACACGAGTTGTATATAAGTAGCCGGTTACACACACGCGCGCGCGTATACACAATGATCGGCTTCGCAGTCGTTCTTGGCTCCAGTCCGTCGGCATCTTATAATCGTCTGTCCGCCGCCGCCGCCGCTGCCGCCGCCGCACCTCTCCCCCGTCTGCATTCGAAACGCACACGCACGCACGCACGCGCCCACCCGCCTCTACGCATGTGTATAAATGGAATGCCGCCGCCATGATGGCCGCCGACTCTGCGTGTCCGGGGCCGACCGTGACGCGGGGATGGCGGCGACTCCACACAACGGCGTGTACACATTATATTGTACATGTATTATACAAAAAATATACATGTATAGTGTGCGTACGCGACGGGGACGGACACGTTTAAAAGGACAGAAACAGTGACAAAAGGACGAAAACACACCCCGTTTCTGTACGTGCGTACTATGCCTCGACAAAAACACACTTTGTCTCGTTTACGATTATTTATAAAGTCGTGCGATAATTATACACGTAATATATGTTAATACTGTACAAGCGTCTTGGTTCGACGTTTTTGTGATAACAACTAAAAACCGTCGTGCACGGAGTACACTTGATAATGACAATATATTATAACATACTTATGTATACATAAAATAAGCGGGCAAACGTAAGTGGACCACGATAGCCGTCGGCATTTATTACACCTATATTGGATTACCAAAACCGTTGTTGTATACGTTTTTTTTTACGACAAGTTCATCACAGCGTTTTGACGGTTCGTCGTTTCTCTAATAAACATACGCGTGTTAAAATCTGTTTTTTCGTGTGCTGCACACAATATAGGTAAATATTAAACGTAATATCAATCAATAGCATATAATATATAGTGTATAGTGCCGTTATTTATAATTTAAATATTTTATCTACAAAATAGAATCATCAGTAAGCGAGTGTATGTAACCTATTGATTAATGATAGTATCATGTATAATATGAAACAATCCAATATTTATAAACGTACATATTTTTTTGTATTATTTTTATACATAGTAGTCGAATTATTGTTTGAATTTACGCGTTCGCCGTGTACATATATATTATATTCTAACAAATGCGCCACAGAAAAAATAACCGTATAGTATACGAACTCAACTATATGATCACCAAATATCGAATGATGTTATTATAACACATGCACATATTATATGACTTTTTTTTATCTACAGTTTTTTTTATTATTTCCATTTATCATATATGTTTATAAACGTGAATTTTGCGTTACTCCGGCGTAAAAAAGTTATTATATTTTCCGTGTATATCGCAGTCTACCAATACCGACCTACGCACAAATATATATTTTATTACGATGGGGTATTATTTATCTACTATACGATATACCTACAATATCACAATATTGTCAACTTATTTTTCTCTGTCGGTAAGGCAGAACAAGTAAAAAAAAAATTCAAACAGAAAATCTACAGATAATGACACGTCATGTACTATGAATTTTGGAAAAAATTACATCTGCACATAATATATAGATACATATTACACGTGCAGGCGGTCGGTTTGTATATTATATTATATTATACATCTACCGTCCAATTTATTTTTATTTCGTCCAACCGTATAAAATAGTCGTGATTTGGAACGAAAATTAGAAATCAAACTCCACCCAAAACATATCGTCATGGCTTGGGAATAATCAGATCCGCGGCATACAGTCGACGACACTGCTATATATTTTACGGACACAGTATACTCGCATATAGGTACGCGTTTGTCACTTGACGTTAATTGCAGTATCCCGTTGCTATCAGATTGTGTCCATCGGATTCGGACTGCTCAATAATATAGCATGTGTATAATATACGTATATTATAAGTGTTGTATATATTATATGTCTCATGCCGTGCATGTGGCTTTTGTTATATAATTTGAACTCGTGGACTTGTAATGGTACCCATATAATATATAATATATATGTATTATATATGCGTACAAGTGCCCACTTAATTTGATAATTTATATCGAAAACGATTTACATGCAAAATGTCTTGGCGACTTGTCGTCATTAATTTGAAAATCTGATTTCGTTTTATACAAGATAACGAGCGCGTATAAACTATTAATGCCGTCTTTTTTAAGTATTCACATATGTATATATTATTTATATAATCGTTATAACATAATTATTTTCGAGTCTGCCATCACGCGGATCAAGTGTACGCTGACAAATTTTATGTGGTGTTCCATTCGTGAAAAAAACTAAACGTATATTCATTTATACGCGGCACACAGCAGTATATGCATATATAATATACGCGTACCTGTACGCGCTTGCTTGTATATATTTATAAATAAATATATTATAATTAATATTTATTAATACGACGAGAAAAAAAACGAATTAGAAATACTTAGATTGTGTGTATATATTTTGCCGAAGATGAATTATTCATAAAATTAAAAAGTCTCCGCTCAAGTTCTGAGAATTTTCAAGTTAAATAAAAAAAAACATGGTCAGTGCCGTACAGAAGAACGCATTCAACAGCTTGAACAAAATATATTCATATATACATGTAAGATAAACGACCGCTTGCGCTAATCGCGTACGACGGTAAATTACAATATAAGTTATACACTTTGCGTTCACGCATTGGAATGTGCAGTAAAAGTCGAAATCTTACATACCTAGTACCTATGTACATATAAATATATATATAGTTTCTCCGACGCGAAATATCAATTAGGATTATGCCACGAGTTTGATTCGCCGGTATCGCTTGCACCCGGCTGCAATTACGACTTTCGACAATTTTGTAGACTTGCACTAAATATCTACCGGAGCGCACAATATAATATAATATACATATTATACGTATATATATAGGTACCTACCGGTGCAGTATACACAACCCTTGGCCGAGGTTTTCATCTCCTTAAATCGACTTGCCGTGTATATTATATATGAGACCACAACATACAGGTATACGGGTAATACTTTAGAGTACGTCAAGAACTGGGTAGTACTGGGCCAGTACTTTAGAGTACGCCCAAGGAACGAAGTCGCGACGCGATGTAAAAAATTTTGGGGATTGCTGCAAGTGCATTTTCCTACTCTCCGGGCACGAGCAGCTATATCGTATAATTTAGACATCAAATAACTGGCAAACGTATACCGCATACGAATACAGCTGCAGAAGGCGTATTGTACTGTGATCTTTGCAGTAAGGTTATTGATTAAAGTACAAAGAATAAATATCATTTTCTATTGTTGTATTATTATCATCGCGCGCGACCGTATATTTTGTCGCCTTTGCTAAACAGAATGTTTTTTTCATTTTTTTTTTCTATACTTATTGTTCCTACGTTCCTAGTTTTATTGCTTTCTACGCACCTTCAATCTTCATGGATGTATTGATTTTCTCGACCTTGCAGGTTCGTTTTATCGAATCTTGCACGCGCATATAATGCTTTACGGATACATAATTATGTATTCTTTTAAAAGTTTTTTTGACACGCAATAATGCGTTATCAACAATATATAATTAAGTGTATCTTCTCTGGCCTCTATATTGTTAAATCATAATTTATTTCCGAACACGGTTTCGCTCTCTTCGGGTTTGTTGTCGAGCGAAACTTAATACAGACGCGTGCGAGCATATAATTAATATCATTTTAGATATTATTTTTACGTGGACACATTTCGGCGTACATCCTTTTCAGGTAATATATACAACATTATGTATATAGACAAACTTATTCGAAGGTCGATGTTGCAGTACCAATAATGCGTCTACGGGTTAGCGCGTTCATGCATCACATAGGTACAATTGTAGTTTAAAGTTGCATTAATTGGCATATAATAACATATTAAATTAATTTCGAGACTTTCCGTGAATCGATCTTATAACAATAATTCGACATCGCTTCAGGTTAAAATGTTACACAACTCAGGATTATTAGCGATGGAAGTAGGAAATGTATAAAACGTACATATATTACAATTAAGCTCGTCAAAAATCGCACGGAAATGTACACATAATTTCGATAAAAATACAATATATAATTACGTTAAAATTTTAAATCGAATCCATATATACTTTTAT
The DNA here is from genome assembly GCA_949715065.1 of Periphyllus acericola. Taxonomy (NCBI): domain Eukaryota; kingdom Metazoa; phylum Arthropoda; class Insecta; order Hemiptera; family Aphididae; genus Periphyllus; species Periphyllus acericola. The sequence goes on from OX454268.1 coordinate 11,040,548, forward strand.
ATATTATGACGTGTATCGATCGTTATAAATTATATATTTTAATAAAAACTTGTAAATCTACGTTGTACTACGTTATACTCTCTCACACACACACGCATACATATACACATATTTGTATATATGAGTTGTTTTTATTTTTTCAATTTCTATTTCCATCTTTCATACATGGTAATAATAATAATAATAATAATAATATACTTGAAATGATTTTCAACTTGCTCAACTGTTTTCCGTTTTCCTCGAAATACGACCTAATCTACTTTATATACTTTTCGTATTATAATGTGTACAACCATATATCGTTCAAAATGCGTATAGCAACACATATAGCCTGCAGTGTTATAAATCGGCATAACAGTATACATACGGTGTACACGTAAATGTACACTATATTATATACTTGACAATAAAAATATACTTTGCGGTATTTTATGTACACACAACTCTTCGTTTGTGTGCGGTAATTGTTTTTTCTTTTTTCTTCAGTACCTCACGCTAAACGCACCATTGAAATTCGCCATAATATATCGCATGTTTATTTATTTATTTCACGCGTTGTGCCGCGCGCTCATTTACGAAATAAGTGAACAACCTTCGGTGTAGGTCCGCGCGCGTCTGTTGCCGAGGAAACCTAAAGAGACCGCGCACGCGTGTACGTTATAATATGCGCGTATATGTACACACACACACACACACACACATATATAATGTTAAACGCGTATTTAAACAATTTAAATTTTTTTCACAACCGACCTGACCACGCAAGGCGTGTCCCCGTGACTTACGGCCGCGTGTCCGCATTATTACTACAATTATTATTATTATAAATACGGCATTATTACTCGTACACATATTAAAATTTACACGCATATATTTATGTGTGAGACGTTGTGCGGTACATTATGAACGGACGGCGGGGCTCGCGGTCGAATATTTTTCACGCGTAACGGCCGACGTGTACACGCCGAAAAGCTCTTAAGAAAATGAATATTGTACATGACAGTATTAAATACGTATACACGCGCAATATATTATTATAATATGCATATATGCGACCAGCCAGCCAATACCGCGTACATCCGCACACGAACCAGTTGTATGGTGAACCGCGTTCGCAAATAATTGGACCCGTTACCGGGTATATACCAACGTGTTATACGTACGGCCACGAGTAAATAATAAAAAAAATATAATGTACACACGTATATACGACGCCCGCGGCGGTTCATCGGCTTCCGACCGTATCGCCGCCGCTGTTTTTCATCTCGTTTGAGAAATATTATTTTCTTTTTCCGAACCGTTGAACAACCCGTTTTTTTTTTTTTTTTGACGCCACGCCGTAGAAATGTGTTCTGAAATCGGTGTCGGTCGCTGCAGGTTGGACGGAAATTGTGTTCATATCTAAATGCAGTTATTATAATTATATATATATATATGTCTAAATACCTACCTAAACTAACGAGCTAGCTATACATAAAATATTTTAAGACGATCGTTATCGTGCGTCGGGACGTCTATTTCTTCATTATTTAATGTTTAAAAAATACCCTTTAGGCCTAATTAACGTTTTTCATATATTTATATATACTATCGTAGTTTTGGAATAATGTGTTTTCAAAGAAACGGTCGTTATACTAACGCGCGCTCAAGTATATAATTCAAGCGTGTATAATAATGCCTATGTATAAATATAATCCTTAAATTTCGAACCCTACATTTATACGAATTCTCACGTTTTTGAAAACCCTTCTATATAATTGGTAGGTATGTTAAAGGACCATTGGTGTTTGTAACGAAATTCTCACATTCGTCACGACGATTTTGTTCCTTCTTCGAGTTTTTTTCACTTATACTTTTCCCCCTATACATACGCCCACGCGCAGCCTTCTTTGAATCCGCAACATAATGGTTCCTTTTTTTTTCTTTTCTTCAACGCTGGGCATTGTGAAACATGTGTGTGTGTACGGGTGAGTGTGTATACCGACTGCGTGTGTACGTATACAAGCATTTGGTCGAAGATACGAAAAACGACAGCGCTGCTTTTACAATGCAACGCGCTGGAAACGAAAGATATTATATTATGTGCGTCTATTTTTGCAAATAACACAATATAAAGTCTTGCAGCAATCAAACTAGCGAACAAATGATAAAAACCAATGGCGCACACGACCGTATAATAATAATAAATAACATATATATGCACGAGGCGCGCGTGTATACGCGATGTACAACTAGTTATAATTTCGCGTATAAAATACGATGATATTTATGTTCAAAGTTGTCCCAAGAATACTGTTGTACATCTCGGGAATTGATCGAATAAAAAACCGTGCGCGTGCAGCATAAAGTCGGAAACCATTCGACGAGATAATGAGCACCGATATAAAATGGCGGCGGACGTATACACACGTACGTGTGTGTGTGTGTGTGTTTGTGTGTGAACGACAGAGTATAGCAGAGGAGCACTGCGTAGAAGTCGTTTGATTTCCTCCGAGCAAATATGAACTCAGCAGTATCGGGTTAATGGACCAAAGTTTCTTGTTGGGGCTTTTTTTTTCTTGCTCTTTACCGCCGTAACGTACAGCGTACATAAAATAAATATATATTTATAGCGAGCCTGACCTTTATATTAGTTATATATATATATATATATGGAGGATGGCTACGAAGTTTCAGAGAGTGGTTTTCATTAGCTATTTCCGAAATTATTATTCTACGGGTTTTTACAACATCCAGCGCAATAAATTCCGAATGTATATCATCACCCTACAGCTTGTATATATAATACGTATTACGATGTACCGACCCCGTTCATCGGTCATCGTATACATACATATTGCATTATATATTATTACATACGTTATATATATATATATATATAGACACGACGAAGTTCCCGTTGCGTGTGTTCAGAATTTATGCGTACGCTGAATGTAGTTTGAAAATCGTAGCAGTTTTACTATAGAAATTACTTTGAAAATCGTCCGATGCACGTGGCACGTATTAAAAGCGGAAACCGGGAAACTCGTATAATGTATAATATCTTCTACAATAGTCTACCTACATAATACATACAATATTTGTCTAAAGCGGACGCAATATCGGGTTATGTATGTATATTATGCACATAATAATAATGTACTATGTGTAATACTTGAGCGCCGTGGACTTGGAAACATTAACGACGTGCACCGACTCGTGATTGCGTACGAGTAGGCCGAATATATATGTGGTGAATAATATAATATTGTGTACACACGCTAGGGCTTATTCTGAAGCGCAGTTGGGTAATATTTTGCGTTGTTGGGCATTATTTTTTTACGCAATAGATCATTAAAGTTGTGCGTAGTTGATTTAAGTTTTGATATTTTGAGAACACTATATATATAGTCAACTTCGGTTACTGATTTAGATCCAAATATACTAAATTCAAAACGCAACGTTTTGGGCCATGCTTTAGATTTAGCTATATAGTATAGCCTATATAGTTATGGAATGTACAGACTTATTGGAACACGATCAAATAGAGGGCCAACGCCAAAAGTCTTCGCCCTAAGCTTGTTCAGAATTTGTCGCGATTTATCTGGATCTAACGAGTACAAAAATATAAATGATTTAGCTCTGACGTTATACGTTTAATCCTAGTAATATTCTTAAACCAATAAATCGTCAAAGTTTGTCGACATATAAAAACTGAAAATTAATATATATTTTTCATTTTAATATGCTAATTCTACAAAATTGGGATCCAGGACCTGCATAGCAGTAGAAATATGGTTAGAACAAAATGGACACGATGAGGATACACTAAAAGCCTAAAGATCAAGAACTATTTCATGGTCTATTTGAGGAAGCGTCAAAAAAAAAAAAAATTCTAAATATGGTGAAACTTGAAATAAACTAAGACAATTTGAAAATACAAATATTATTATGCCTTTTGCTTTTATATATGTTTATTACAAAATAAAATTATTTTAAATAAAAACAGGATAAAACTCTGTATGATCAAAAAAGGATATTTTTAAATCTATATTGTATTTTTATTAGGAGGTAAAATCGGATAAATGTGAAATATAAATTAAAATATATTTACAAGTTAAAATTGGAATATTTTAGTATTTATCCGCAAACTCCTTGATTAAATATTGGGTAAGATAAGATACATGCAAATTCTAATCCATAAAATGCGCAGTTGAACAAAATACTTAGATAGCCCTGACAGAAAATCAATATAATTCTCGTATATTATATATGTATATAGTCTATTGTGGCGTAACTGTATGTATTACACTGCGGGACGCTCAGCAAATATAATAATAGTTATTCTGCTGTGTTTTCGATGAAGAAGTGAGCTACGCGCAAGTGACCTACACAAGTGTATTTTAAAACTTTCACCGACGGTCGACTCAATCGGTTCGATATGTCTGCGCAGCACATCGCCTTTCAGTAACGTATCCTATACCGCTGCGTGACTGCAACGTAAGTCCTTGCGCGTAACGATCCGTCGGTATCGTACCTATGTACCGAACACGTATTGCACGACGTCGTCCGGGGATGATCGCGTACCTACGTGCACCCGCAAGACGAACGGCGCGGCATAGACGCGAGACGGTATTGCAGCAGACCGTCCCGGGAAGTGTACTCGTATTTACCGGTGACACGCGGACTTATCGTTGCACGTGTCTTACGATAACGACTTGTACACAACGTTTTACCATTGGTGGAAACGAAAAAATTCACATACGGTCTTGTGCAAACACGACCGTCAACGATTTCGAATGCCTTTTCGCGGACCGCGCGTAATGTTTTCCAATGGCGCGGCTCGTGTTCGTCGTGTAGGTGCGATTTTTTCCCGTTTTCGCCCATAAAAAAGTGCAATGCGCTCCTGCTTTATATATGACGGCATTGTGTACGTACGCATAGGTACGCGCGCGCACGTTGTACCCGCGGGGCGAGAGACGCTCACGGGAAAAAACGTCGTAATCGCTACATTTCGCCGAGTACTTTTGCGCGTTTTCCGGCCGCGCATATAAACGTAAATATGAACATGTCGTACGTATAATAACAATAATATCGAAAAAGAGGAAAGAACATGTCAACCGTCTGCGGCTATAGCTGGTGTCGTAAAAATATTTTTCAATAATAAAAACTGATCCGATCCGCGGTGCGGGAGGAAAACCGAAAAAATAGATAACACGTGTATTTTTCGCGTAAAAAATGACACTCACGGTGGATTGGAAACATCGTTTTAGCGCGGTTTCGCGTGTGTGCTATGCACGAAATGTCTGCGCGGCGGCGTATACGGGCGTGCTGATACCGAAGGGAATTGACGGAAAACGATATTTCTCGTGTACCTATTGCACGCAGTGGACGATAATAATATACGTAATATATATTTTATAATATATTCCTCGTAAAGTATGTAGGTATCACCAGTAAAGTGCACAGTCCGTATCAGGGAGTATTATATATAAATGCAGTCTCGTACGATGTGTATTTTATATGCACAGCTTACAACGTCTTATACATTATTATGCGAACGGTATGCACACTATATTCACCAACGCGATTTTTATATATTATATTTTGTATTTCATCGATATTATCACGACAATTCTATGATTATTATGATAATATTATATAAACTCGTACCGCGGCGTGCCACGTACCGCAGTAGCAGCGTGGATTAAAAACAGGAATCGTGTATACGCTGCACTCTGTGCGTTATAAATGAATATTAATTGTTGGTAGAACGGAAGGGACGAGAGAATACGTGTCGGTTGAGCCGGTGAAATTCGTATTCGTTCGAACGGCGTTAAATGTTATTAACTTATTATATTATACTCGTAGTCTACGTGCACGGTTACACAGATTTACATAATATACAATATCGTGTGGTGAAAACACGAGATCGCGCGGGGTCGAAGAGATATTTAGCCTTAGACGATGAGTTACCGACTTACCCGGCTCGGTACAATGTTCGCTACGGTAACAGTTTGTAACGGTACCAAACTACATTTTCCTACAAGACAGGTTTTATCATCCGTAGAAGCGACTGTAAACATGCGTTTTCTCGCGAGGAATCACTATATATAGGATAACATTTTATGAGACGGTGCAGCCGCTCTTGAAATTAATAGATCTTCATGCGGAACACGACCCACTGCGTATATATATATAACACGTACACATCGCATACCTAGATTGCCACAACTTTAAGTGTATAGTTTTGAGAAAAATAAATTCAAAGTTTAAAACTAATACATACTATATACAGTATTTTACTGAAAACTCAAATACTTACAAGCATGGTTTACAGTATGGTACTTTCAAGTATTATGAAACCTTACGCAGTTGACCGAATAGTTTAGACATTTGGGGTTAAACAATTTTTCAAGTGAATGCTAGACTGCCTTATTTTAAGATGTAGTTGTTATAGCAAATACGATAATATTATTTTGAAGAATGTCATATCATGCAGAAATGTGGCAGTATTGAATTCAAATTATGAAATTCAATACCACCACAACTCTAGATGTTGCTATTTTGCACTCAACTCGTAAAAACAAAAATTAATTATATTCGACGTAAATACGGCACAATTCGAAATTCTTAAGCCAGTCTTGTATTTTGACTCGATGGATATTTATTTATATACACATTAGAGACGTGCGGTATTACCACAAAGTAAATTTGAAACTTGTTGCTTTAATAATCGGCTAAAAATTAAAAATACAATACAGACACATAATTGACCACCAATGAGAAAATGTCGAGTTGGGGCAGTCTTGCTCTAGAAAGGCGTGCGATACACGAGTACGAAGTGTACCTGAATATAACAGAGCCGGACCAAAAGCGAGGTTGTGCAGGCTCACGTGGAAACGGGAGTACGACGGGAAAAATAATAGACGCCGCGGTGCCTCGAGTTGGATTGGAAAAATACCGAAAGGTACAAACGGAGATGAGAGACGAACAGATTTAAGGGCTGAAAAAAGTCGACAGTCGTGGTTATTCATTTCGACGAATGCAAAGGACGCGTCGGGGGCCTATACGTATAAGATTCGACCGCACGATCTTTGTCGGGACGGATTTATGATCAAAAACGCTATGAATACGTGGTGTGTACTTACGTGCACGCAAATCACCGCGATAATATATTGCAATGTGCCAACGACAATGTGTTTGCGCGAGAGCTATTTCACACGCGTTTCGCGGTATCCGAACGATGCGTATTAACGTGCTATTATCTGGTTATTTCATTATATTACAGTCATTATACGCCGAGACGCATGCAGGTACGAGCGACCATTTTTTTCACACTCGTCCGTATAATAATAATAATATATCATATGGCCGCGCGCATTGTATTCGATTATTTTATAAACGAGTCAACAGCCCGTGGTCCGCCACGCACATGTATTATATCGCGTTTATAGTCGTCGCCTTGACGTGCGTGCGAAATGTATACGCGCGCCAAGTTTTTTTTTTTTATTTATTTATTCGGTTATAATCATTATTATTATTATTTTTTTTCCCCCGGTCGAATGGCCGAAAAACGACAACAATGTATCCGAAATACAGATTCTGTATAGATATTATTATTATTATTATTATTATTATTATAATGCACCGCGATGGGATGCTGCGGCAGCGCGCTCCTCGGGGGACGGACAAAGATGACTTCGGCAACGAGACGAGGAAAACCGGTGGTTTTTTTTTCATTCTCTTTTCCATCTAACCGATCCCGAACAATATTGCTGGCAATATCGACACCGATTAGTTCCGTCAGAATAAACGCCGCCTCGTGCGGAATAATAGTATCCGTATATGGTAAACAGCCCTTCGAAGAGGCGTACCGAGTTTTCTATAACATAACGAATGTATAGGTACATTGTTCGCGTTCGCAGAAAGTGAACCCTGTCATAGAGCACATTTTTCACAACGCCGCGCCGGCCGCCGCACGGGTCGGTAACATGTTTCGGATTTTCTCGTGATGGAGATGCCAAAAATATTCATAAATCGATCGTCGGTCTGCTATCATAACGACCCGGTGGAGATTTTTCACGATATTCAGAACTTAATATCACTGCCCGTTATACGTACTGGCGAATCTTATCCGTCTTAATTAGATATGTTTGCAGTGCCAAGGCATTTAGCGCCACCGTCAATTACCGGCTGGTCCTCGGTCCGTATAGGGATCATAAGCGAATAATCACCGAGCACACCCTAATGCTTTAACAAAATCAGTGGCATCTACCCCTGTCATTTATTGCCCTTATTCCTTAAGACGGCCCTGGATTTGATTCAGAACACTGCGGACCGTCGCTTTACATGAAAGTGTATAATTATATTGTATTATTTTATTATATTTTCTAAACTTTCAAACTTCATACAATCGTTTATGGACAAGAAATTGAACTGCAGGTTTCCACAAGTTCGACTTGCACATAGAATAAAATATGAATATATGATCGAATTACGTTCTGAAACCGAGAAATGGTAGAAAAAAATTGGAAACCAAAATGTTATATATTTTTCTTTTTATTCCGTTCACATTTTGACTCGAAAGAATACATTGCAGCACGTGCGCAAGACGCGTAGTTTATTGATTTTAACTGTGCCGTGCGAAGCAATATCTATTATGTATATTGTTGCTCCGAGAACAATCAAAGCGACCCGATGACGCTAATTATAGTGAAAACCAATTGAGCGAAATACTGGTTTACGACATCGCAGTCCGGTTTATGAGCACTGCAATGGTATACATATTATTGTACGTTTTATAGACCCGCGATTTAGCAATAATATATTTGGCGTTTGCCGAGAGCATTATAATATAGTGGATACTGGATACATAGAAAATATAGTAGTTGAATAGTGTATAGGGTTGGCGGAGTAATTATACCATTGTACAAATTTATACAATTATACCAGATGTGTTTTAACGCTAATTGAGAACATTCCATATCATTGCGTAAGGCCCTGCATTTTGAATATGTTTTTTGGTTGGTTGTTATTACATAAAAATACATACACATTTTTATGACCTTTGAATTTTTTTAACATAATTAGACAGGCGCATATGCACTGCAACTTTTTTTTCATAAATGGCAAACACCTATTTTAACTACTTATTATTTTGCGCATTTTACCGTATTTTTGCTGAACTTGTTCAATTTCGGTAAGTTGGTGATACTACCAAAATTCATTAAAAAAATAGGCAAGAAAATTAAAAAAGGCCAATTAAAAAAGGTCTAATTAAGTTAATAAAATTCAAAGGTCATAAAAATCTGTATTTTTATGGAATAACAACCAACTAAAAAAACAGAATTCAAATTTCAGTGCTCTAAGCAAAGTTATTGAAATATTCCTACTTCAAATAAAACGCATTTTTCGAATTAGTAGGCACATATAAGCATCATATATACTACCTATCACCTATTATACCTACTCGCAGTAACTTTTGGTAATATTTTAATCTATATTATACCTCGTTTGAATGCATTTAAGTTTGTATTTATTCAGTATTACAGTACACCAGTTTATTGGAGTTGGATATCGGATAGAAAGTTCCACATATGGATATAGAAAAAACCTAACCGCGGCACAAACCGTTTATATAATTGCAGTGCAGTTCAGTTTTTGTCGTTCAGACCGTTCTATCGCGTTTTTGAAAATGTCATTTTATTCGCGAAACTGCGGCGAGGAAGAACGCCATCGCGGTTTGCCGTGATTTAAATATATGCGCGTCGGAAAAGCGCGACTGTTGGGCGTTCTCGAAACAAAATAAAAAATAACACTATATTCGTATACGCACACGTACTGCGCAGCTGTGTTTCTATACGGCTCAGAGCCGGCGAGAAAAAAAAATAAACAATAAATAACGCAATCGCATTAAAGTAGCGGGTGCGCTCTCCCCCCTCGATTTTATATTCCTATTTTTGTATTCAAATCCCTCGCGAGAAATCTTTTTCGCTTTTTTTTTTTTTTTACTTTTCCTTCGCGCGAGAATTTACATAATGTAGCAATTTTCGGTCTTTATACATTATACTCGTATTATATACCCGCAAGTCGTTTATGTGTATACGGTGGCGGTGACGGTTTGTGAGAATATATATATATATATATATATACTACCCAAAAATAAATACGACCTCCTACGCAAAACCTTTACCGCACGTATATATATAGGCCCATTATTTCAGCTCTTTCCGCCCATTTCCCGTGAAGTTCCTTGTGGTGCACATAAATACACGCGCATAATATATACATATATATGTACACACTGCAGCACGTCATTCCGTCCTTTGCCCCCCCCCCCGTTCCAGCCCTGACCTCGTTCTCGGCAGCCTCTACAGTCGTTCTTCTCAACCCCATTTCTATGCTAATGATCGCGTCCTCCGCGAGGATGTATACGCACCGCTACGTGGATTTTCTGGTTTCCCCCCACGTTTCGTCCTCGTCCCGCCGTCCGGTGTAACTGGAGCTGTTGCGAGAACGCGCGTATCGTATTATACGTGTACACAACTCGTGTGAAGAGTGAGAGCGAGAGAGAGGAGAGCTAGCTGGTACCTGCACGTTCATCGTCAATAAATTAGAGAGGAAATTCCGTCTTGGCGATGCCCTCCTCCGGTGACGGGGCCCGCAGCAGTGTGCACGCGCACCATCACGATTCCCGTCCGGGATTTAAATCGGATATATTATCATTATTATTATTATACCGTACATTACATTTTATACAGCGCGCGTCCGCGTTTCACGCTTGAATATAAATGCACGAATTATGTATCGGTACGTACGTATATTTATCGTGCCCACTCGCGTCATCCGGACGAAACGCGCGTGTAATTAAAAGAAGTGAAAGCGGATAAAATAAAAATAACCACCCTCCCCCCCCTCCGAAATACAATACAATACGCGCCGGCTGTGTGCACACAATTTATTCTTCGATTTCCATTCGTGCTCATACACTGTGTTTAAACTCAACGGTTTTCGGTGCACCTACGGACAATAATATTTAGGTATAGTATTACGTATATTGTATTGTTTTACGCTCCCGGTCCTCGTCGACGGAGGCGCGCGCGTGTTTACCGATGGCGGCACGGGAAAACACGCGCGAACACAGCGTGTAAATATACGTGTAAATCGTGTACCGCGCTTGTTTATGAATATTTGCGCTGGACAAACGTACCTGGATTATACGACTGTTGGCCTGCGGCAAACACGCGGTACGCAGTCCCCGGTAGTCGTCCGGGAGTATACCGTACCAACGTACAGGTATTTACCGCGTGTACCGTGTGTACAAATAGCTGTTTACGCGTGTAGCGTGCGTGTAATAAGCTTTTAAGAAAATTAACGCCCACGTGCGGTATAGTGCACAGGAGTACGAAACGGTACAGAGAGACGTGCGGTCGTTTCTTCCGAAAATACTATACGCTGTTCAAACTCATGCACGGGCGCACCTTTGACGTGTTTTATTCTTTTAATTTATTCATCGCGCGACCGTTTCCCGCAGCGGGAACAAGACGGCAAACGAACGACACTATCGCGACTTACCGTACGCGGGTATCGACCCGTAAGTACCGCGGAGTGTGCGGCTCCCGGCGGCGGACGGAAAACGCGCGGAAAAACCTACGAGGGTGTGTACACGATCGGTTCGAATTCACCCCGAGGGTATATTACTGCCGCCCCGGTATTACGTGACGAACGGCAGTAATATCACGCAGACCTAGAGTATAATTATGACGAAATCCACTCACTTGCAGGCTGCCGGGTCGTGTCGCACGTCGTCTTGCTTCGCGCACGTCGTACGGTAACGGACTGAAGACGGTCGTTTCTTCGTTTTCCGTTTTCGAGTGCAATAAAATGATGCACCGCTCCGTTATCGCACGGTATTCATATTTTTTGCTCCTCATAGGCATGTACCGTTAGTCGAAACGACTCGAAGGTGGATTTTTTTGCTCGTCCGCCCGTTGTTGTCGGAAAACAATTTTTTCGCCCTCGAAAACATAACGGGATCGTTCGGCATGTTTGTGTACGGTTTTTATCGTCTTGTTTTGAGCGCAAGAGTTTTTTTTTGGTTTTTTTTTTTTGTGGTCGCCGACCACCGTGTATAATGTCCGAAACGCACGCGCGAACCCTTCTCGGTCTTATTATTATTCATTCGTAATGCCATTGGAACGACAGCATATATATTATCACGCGTGTAGTCGGCTTAAACTGTACGCCACGAATGCATATACGGAATCGTAACGAGAATAACAGTCAAAGGGTCTCTGCGGATACTTGGATCGTATTAATATTATTAAGTCGATGCCGGCGCGTTGTTCACATAAGTGTTGTTATGCCGTAGATAATTTATTCATGACGTGTGTCTATAATTGATGTATACAATGGGAATACGTGCGTGTGCCTACGAACGACGAATGTCTGCAGCGGAATCGACGTGGCTGGGTAAACTGTACTGAGTATATAATTATTTTGTTTAGGCACACGAATCTTAACTGTATCCTGTGTGAATCGATAAAATGTAATTTCACATGCATGTATTATAATAGGGTGGCCCTTAAAAAAATATATTTAAATATTTTTTGCGGAAACCATACATTTTCTGTTAATTCCTCATAACATACGAATTCCAAAATTTGAAATCGATCGTTCAATTTTCAGCCGTACCCCCGGGCACTTGAAGTTGAGTAGATTTATTATTTTTTGAAAAACCTAAACATTTTAGTATCACTTTTTTTTTCAACCAAAGAACATCAAACACCAAGTGTCGGATATATATTGTTCGCATAGTGGGCTGAAACTAATAAATTGTAATAAAAGAACGACAAAACCGCTGTGACGTTACAGATGGAAACTTTTGCTTCAATTTTACATTTGATTACTAATTATACTTTTAGTGGTGGAATGTCCACTATACGTTCTTCATTCTTTGTTTTGTACGTTTGAAATAATTAAATCAACGTCGATTTATACGCATTACTGTTTTGACGCACGTAGGCTTAGATCATTCCCGTTCTGCATATTTATTTGTATTATAGCTGTGCGCCGTGTGTCTATATATAAATTATGTAGGCTTACCTCCACGATGTGTTTTATATACGTACAGGGAACGATATAGTGAAAGAATCGATTTTAATGTTAAAATTATAGAAACCTATAGAGCAGCAATAGTGTGTTGCTATACTCACTATATTATTATAACGCGACCACCTATATATTTTTATCTCAGAGATATTTTCTATTCCAGCTCGGCTCTAAGAGCGTGCCGGACAGACATATTATACATGTGCAGTTGAAGTGTTTTTAATAAAGTACGTGTTGATTTCTAAGATTACCAGCGCTGTGTTCAGACGAATATATTCGAATATAATAATAATCAAGCAGTCGCTACAATATATTCGGTCGAAGTAGATATAGAACGTTATTTACGATAATATGTCGAGCTCGTTCAAAACATTTTTGAAATCGTATATCGACCTACGACACACACACATGTGTGTGTATTTATTATAACGGTGTACATTGTGTGCATTTCTCAAGACGTGCCGGAGGGGCGTACAAAGACCGAAATTCCGTTTGAACGCGGAGGAGAGGGTTGGGGTGCGCGCGCGCAGTATCGTAAATCGCCGGGACGAAGAACACGTGTATATCGTACATAGTATAACATTATATTATAATGTGCGCGTATAAATAATCGATTATAGCGTTCGAGTGTGACGTCACATGAAATCTCGTACACGGTCGAGCCAATGACTGAACCTATAATATATACATATACTAAATATACGTATACGATTACGATACTGTACGCGTGCTTGGCTAAATAATATTACTGTACGAGGCGCGGCGCGTATATACCGTGCAATACCGCGGTTATATGCGAATGAGATGATGGGGATGACGGACGACCGTCGGAAAAATTATTATGTCAAGTAGAACTATACGCGTACTGCTTAGACGAAAACGGCGCGTATATTATAATTGCATTCCGTGGTTTAAAAAAACGACAGTCGATTATGTTTTGGACGAGAGACCAACTCGCTGCAGTCGTTTGTTTTCAATCCGTTTCGCTTACATTCAGCCGTTATAACCCGCAGTCGGTCGAAAATATGCATATATACACTGATGCGTCGCGCTCGTATGCATTTCGGACTTGCATGCGTCCCACCCGCGTTATGTCACATAGATGATTGGTGAAGGGTACATCGTAGCCCGGACGCAACGTCATAACCGTTTTCGTTATAGTTGTATTATATTTAGCGGACCGCGGACGTGCGCTCGCATGACGTACGACTTACTATGTGTTATTATGTTATTACTGGCAATAATATACGTAATATCGTCGCACGCGTATACCTATATACTGCAGCCATCGCGGTTGACACAGAAACGCTCGTTTTATTACGACCACAAGTGCATATATTATATTATACAGGCGTACGCATAATAGCCGTGTGTGCACTATTATGCGAGCACGCATGTTGCACTTGTAATTTACATTTTGTGCTGCAGCCGCTAACGTCGCCGCGCGAGCCGCAGAAGTTTCATAACCGTCAATGGGCTCGCGTGCATTTAAATATATCTGTAGATTCGGGGCCGTTGGGTGAACACGTCATTTTTACGATGTTGCGATACGCGCAGAACTGCAGTATGTAGGTATATATAGATCGTTGATGATACTGCATTGGCTGCAGTTGCACGTATGCTGCAACGCTGCAGGTACGTATCGCGAGACATCGAGTGTATTCCATTGATATATTATAACGTTCTTTTATTATTTCCCTCTTGTAAATTTCGGAATCTATTAAATCTGGATTAGGACACGAAAAACATTCCCATGTGTATTATGTTGGTGCTAAATATATCATATTAACATGTTATTATGAAATATTTGAAAATAAAGGGACGAGTGAAACTCCATATAGTTTCTTTTTACAGATAGAAATGATCTTGAGATAAACGAAGTACGCCCACGAAAAAATGTAATAAAATTTAAAATATTTATTGAGTTTCAAGCCTAGTAAAAAAAAAGATATGTGTATATATTAATACTTTTTTGCAGATGTATAACAATAACATATAATGAGTTAAATAGAAATTATAACATTTCAAATAACAAAATAATGTAACGGTGAAGTATAAAAATGTGTATCGCTGACAAAATGTACTTTATTTTTCACTGAATATTCGCTCCGACGTTATAGTACGTTTTTTGCTCGCACATACAAACTAGTAATGTGTACTGAGCGTTGTGCTTCATATATCGCGGTGCGATACTCGTGAGAAAATTATTTGACGAAATGATTTCGGTGTTCAATACCTGCAGCTTGAATGCATCACTAGAGATAGAGGATGTTGATGACTTGCCCATTTTTTTTCTTCAACTCTTTACGATGATTTCTTGGCTAAAATTAGTTTTGGTGTAGAATATATTTATTTAATTTTGCGTTTTTAATCTTTTTTAGTCATAAGTACATTTTTTGTTTTCTAACTCACACATTTTAAACTCCTCGAAACAACCATTATTTACACTCGAGTACGAAAGTTTCCAATACCAGGTATAGCTGATTTCTATTATCATCGAGTGCGATCATACCATAAGAATCCGGGAAATTGTATGGGTAGGTACCTATAGCAGCGCAGAGAATGTTTTCGTAAAATTAAACATATCGTCTGTACAATTATTGTTATAATGTAAATTGTTTTGAAATTCCGTTATAGACACGTTTTACTGCTCGCCCATATACATCATATTACCGTCCGATCATATATCTGTACAACGTACCGTGTACGTGTAAGGTACCCACTGCAGCCCGCGCCACCCATCAATATTTGCTGCGGCGCGTCTTAACTATCTTATGATTATTGTTAATGTACTATTAGTTATGATTGCTAGGAATTCATAATGAAATATTAAAAAAACGTATATTGTAAATAAGATCTGTTTAAAATACATAAATCGGTATTGAGGAAAACAAAGATGTTAGATAAGTGTTCCCAAACGAGTATGTTACAATATGCTCGCAGGTGGACCCGTTATTGATCAGTTGAGATAAATCAATTAAAACTCGTATACCAAACTGTGTATAGCTGTTCTTGAACCTCGCACTGGCAAAATTGCGCGTAGGTATTACTCGATATTGCAAATATAATAATATTGTCAAGACCATCTTGTATGTGTAGTGTACACGCGTCGCGTCGTATTGGTAACTATGTACGTTTATAACGCGTGTCGCCTATACCTATACCATTATTACCATTATTACCTATAACACTATTCTGCGCGAACGTGGAAAGTTGGAATTCGTTTAATTTTTTTTGAAATTTATGAAACGTGTCTAATTCAATACTGCGCTATACGTCATGTACGCGTGGTCTGTCGTTGGATTGCGTTTAGGCGAAAAAAAAAAAAGTAATTGCGAATCCACCGGCTAGTTTTTTTTTCTCCTACACACGACTTGTTCGGCCTTGAACGCGATATGTTGAAACGTTTAACGTTTTTCGCATTTATTCACAGCAGCGATATCGTTTTATCAGACTTTTCGTTTTGGAAATATAATATTATATTACCCCGTAGCACGAAAACGGCACGTAAAGACTGCTGCGCACTCTTGTAATTTTCTCTCGGTGGAAGTTCTACAATCATTTCAAGCGAATGAACTATTTTACGCGCGTGAATGTATTGCTACATAATGTTTATATATAATACACGACCGTCGCGTGTTACTTGTACGCGGTATACCCGCTAATGTCGGTGTTATGTTTTAGTTGTAAAAATAAAATATACGTTCAGAGTGAAAAAAAAAGTATTTTCTAATTTTGATACGGTATACGCGTGTACGTGCATTACAATCACTTATATGTTGGCTTCACTCATTCGAGTAATATTCGAACAATTATTGTAATAACGCAGTTTTTTCGAGTATTAGAAATGTAAATGTTCACAGTAGTATATATATATATATATATATATATGACAACAACCGCGTAAGTTCTGAGAATAAAAGTATCCGCTACAGGTCGTACAATGATAATTGTATATATTAAATAACGTACGTTTTACAATATAGTACTGAGGATTTCCACTTTTGACGAGGAATTAAAAAACGACCGAACGTTTAATTTTCGTTCGTGCGTGATGTATGCAAATATAAGAAACGATAAATCTACAACGGAAATATAATACGCGGATGTGTTAGTAATATTTATAGATTTAAAATCGTGTTTGCTATTAAAACGTACATGATAGCATTGCGACGCGGAGAACAATACGTGTTTATATCACAAAATATGCTTATTGATTAATGTGCAATAGGTTTGCAGAAGACTTTACGTTTACGTGTACATACGTCTGATGTTCGCGAATGCATTTTGCAAGGCTGCGGATGGACGGTCTGTCCATAAACAACGTGCGTTTTTCCTTCTAGCGGTGTGCTCATCGAAAATACCTTTGATTTAAGACCGATCGAGGCTTCGAAGGTTGCACACCATTACGGCGATGAGTCGGCGAATGTTCCATTATTATTATTATTATTTCTAAACTACGGCGACCCCGGTGTTTTTTCGATGACCGTCCGTCCATAGTATACGCGCGAGAAACTGACGATTACAAACAATTGTGTTTTGTACGTGATATGTAATTATATAGCTGATGGTGTTGCAGTCTGTATATTTATAATAATATCTTATAATATTTATAAAGCTATGCCTGCTGCAGGCTGCACGCCGAACGTTTTATTACGACTGCTGCAGTTACACCATACACGGGTAATACAGCTTATACGTATGCAACCGCATGTAGGACGTTATATTGTATTATAATCATAATTGAACTGCACTTGGTATATTAAGATGTATAAATATACATATATCATTGGCTGAGACGCGTTAGCCCAAGGTATGGTAAAATTAATGAGGAATTCGAAAAAGTTCAACTGGTGGGGTTGCGGGTACTGACGTTACCGCGGCACCCGTGATCGATTTTTAAGGGATTAATATTTGGGTACACGTTCCGAAATGATTGGTACAAATCGATTACCAAAATTATGGTACAATTAATGGTAAGTTTTTTGTTGTTGAAAATTTCGACTTTGGGGTGCCAGGGAACGCACGTCATTGGCTGAACTTTTCCCTGCACTGTTTCAAACTTTTCAAACGTCCTGCGACCTGCACGTATAACATATACGTTCTGCTATTGTTTGTAGTAAAAATATTATTTTTACGTCGACGTGGTTTGTCCATGAAAAGGGGTTGGATTTACGCCTATCGGTTGCATGATGCCTGGCAATCAATCCTTACACTGTCGCCGGAGACCCACCTCCGTCCTACCGGTGCAAAGTTCTATTTTAGACCTGTGACCCGTACGCGGTTTTCTATGTGACCATAAGTCAAAAGTCCATAATACTATATATATTACATACTCTCATGTACAGCTCCGTGTGTAGGTATAATATATTATGAACATTTTCACTTGGCACTTTAATTATTATTCTCGTGTTCCGCTTGCCGTTAACCGCTGCAGTCCACTACGGGATACAAAAATAATTGTAGTAAAATATTATATATTTTGTTTGATTATTTAAACTTATCGTTGAACGCAAAAAAAACTGCATGAATACAAAATGCGTTATACGAGTATATATAAATAACCGACGACAGAATTGTTATGGAACAAGTTGACTAGAATATATAAACACAATCAACCGGCAGTTGATTCCTATATGCGACCACGAACCACATATTTCGATAAAATTTGAATTTCAATAGAAAAAAACATCGAAGATTTCCCGTTTTCTTTTTAAAGTATATTGTCACGTATACAATTAATAATTTACCTGCTACTTATTTCGTTTTGTTTCGCGAGTATTAAATTCGTTGTGTTATCGTTACAACGAAGGGAGAAAAACATATTTAAACCACATTTTTCTATAAGTTTCCCGCAAAATTCGCACTTCTATATTTGAGTACACATGCCGCGAACGTTTATAAATAAATGTTTTCTAAAAGTTTCTACTCGACATCCATGCGAAAATGTTTTACGAGTTGGCCAGTATGCAATAACGTTCTTACATTTTACGATATACTCATATGTATATTATACACGTGCGTAATATACACATCTCT
Source organism: Periphyllus acericola (assembly GCA_949715065.1). Taxonomy (NCBI): domain Eukaryota; kingdom Metazoa; phylum Arthropoda; class Insecta; order Hemiptera; family Aphididae; genus Periphyllus; species Periphyllus acericola. The sequence continues at coordinate 11,059,679 of OX454268.1, forward strand.
GATTGCGATTCGACCTCTTCTGCAGTCCCCCAAAGACCTTGTAACCGATCATACTGTATTGTATGTATATACTTAACAAACGAGTATTGTTAGTACATTACATTCTGACTTTTAAAAAGATCAAGTTTACGCACTTTTCAAACCGGACACTAAATCATATTTCATAAGGCGCGAGCAGTGCCATATTACATTGTGTACCTATGATGTAGGTTGGCGTAACCCGCGTGACTGAGCAATAATATAACAATTTTAATGACATACACTCGGATCGAAATCGTTAGCTCTACCAATGTCCTTATTCAATACCTGTCGGCGAAAATATGCAACAATCCTCGAGCGTACACACCTGATCATCTTCGATTGAGTAAATTATTCATGTTTCGTTGGCAAAATAATTATGATATACTTAAAGTCGTGCACAGAACGTCATTGTGCAGGCACGTCGCGTGTGCAAAGGTTTCACACACGAATCAAACGAACCACAAATCTGAATACTACCATCGGTCGTGAGTGTAATGCACATAATATTAACAAGCGCGCCTGATCCTATTACATTGCAAACTTCTAAACACCTTTGAATTAACCGTTACAACGCGTCAAAATTACAAGACGTCGATATATTATGTTACTGCGAGCCCGACGTTTTCGTCGAAAGTAAATCTCGAAACGTCATCGGAATCGGTCATCATCTTAACTCTTGTAACGCGCATACGACAAATAATTACCCATAATATATACGTACCACATAATTATCATTATAATATTATTACGTCGTGTGTAACCGTGTGCATGTACTTCGTTCGGTAACAATAGTAATGTTCTATCGTGTTCATACGTACGTTCGTAAATATTTTGCTTCCGAAACACACGTACGTAATAATATCTTGTACATTCAAACGGTTTATTCAAAAATTATAATAATATTATATTAGAGTCGTAAACGCCATGCGATGTGTACACGCGTTATTAAACAACGCTAAAAATTTAACGTGTTTTTATTTTATTGACTGTTAAATGGGATAATAAATTAATAATGATAGATAGGTGTATAATGTGTAACGTTTACGCGTAGTATACGTATTAATTTGGTTGTGTATATTTGTACAGCAGTTATGTCGTCTCGAATCGTAATTAATAAACACTTAACTCTTGCGGCCTCCCCCCCCCTCAACCCACCCCCTCCCGCCACCACACACTCTAATAGTTCATAAAAAGCCTGCAGGTTGTAAATTAAATAATATTTTAATGCATTTTTAAACGTTCCGATCGTTTTCGCGATTTTTTTCGACTACCCATAAAGTATATTGATTATAGAGACATGAAATTTGAAATGAGCAATGATCACGATATTTAACGCTGGTATTTACGAGGATAATCGCGATTGAACGATATCCTTTTAACAATGATATAATCGAAACGCTCACGCGCCTTGCATATTCGGGGGGTGGGGGCACTTTGCTACTGTGTCGACCGTGATGTGTACGCGAGTATTGTCAAATACGTGCGTTACACGGTATTATATAAAAACCAAAGTTGTAACACTGACGAAACGTGCAAAACCTCGATGTTCGCACGGCAGTCGGCAGTCGAATCAATGGATTTCATAAACACGTATTAACGCGAATATAGTATTATGTAATATTATTATACGACCCCGAGGTAAGCGCGTAATAACGTATTCGCCTTGAGAAAAAAAAATATTTCGAATTTAACCTATTAGAATATTGAATATACATGAATCATAATGTTCTCGGAGAGAAAGTATTTTTTTTAGTAATTTATCACGGAAAATAAATAAAATTGTGGTTCGCGTTCTCCAGCGTTTTCACGTCAGACGAAACACGCGTTCATACGACATGATAATATTATAAATAATTGAAAACCGACGAAAACGCCCTTGAACCGCTATCGCAGGCAACTCAACGCACAGGTATACATAGAGTTTTTCGTACCAGAACACCCACATGCCGCGTTCGTTTTCCGCCGTAGAATGAAAATAAAAAAATTAAAAATAATTTTACATTACCTCAAACCGTTTGGGTTGAACACGTCTAGTAATTAAAATGCACAATTTTCACGTGTTGTAGAAGAAGCGCATAGGTACTTTGTCTCGTGCGGTCGCGTAACAATCAAGTCAATCGTATGGGAACGGTGCGTACCTAATCATAATAATATCACCGATGCGGTTCTACGTGACGAGATCGATAATATTTTGAAACGTTTCCTTGAGCATTGTCCTCGTTGAGATATCGAAAAATCGCCGCTCGACTATTTCTCACTTTATGCCGCGACGGTCGAGAAAACTTGATAACAGGTGCTGTATACTTAATAGCCTATACAGGTCTGGGAGGTTGTAGAAGTTGGGAGCTATAATATGCTTTCGATTAATAGCAGAACGAGCTAGAAATCCAAGCTATACGCAACGGTGGACGTAAAAATAGAAGAATTGAAAAAGCATTCTTTTGCATACTTCGTGAATATTAGGGGAAAAGTTCGTATTTTCTGATTTCAGCGTGCACATATTACGCTTAACCTTTTCCAAAAAAGATTGATTCCTTTTCTTTCTTAACCTATGCATTTTAAACAATACCGAACGTCGGAACCAGGGGTGTCCAACCTTTTGGAAGGACTGGGCCACATTATGCGAGTAGAAATTGTCGTGGGCCACATAATATGTTTTTATAAAAATACATTTTACTTATAAATTTACCGTAGTGAACAGTGAGTAGAAATATTTTTACAATATTACATTTATTTATAGTTAAAAGAAGTAAATAATTTTAAAATAACAATTCATCAAATACACATTCTTACTATGCGCTATTCAGTTGATTTAAATTGCAAAGTTTATTTTATTTTTATCATTTTGTAGTTTTATATTTTTAAAATAATTGTTTTCTCAAAATGTATATAGTAAATCGATGGTTTTGAAATTGAAGTAAGGGCGCATTAAAATCTACCTCGGGCCGCATATGGCCCCCAGGCCACGGGTTGGTCACCCCTGGTCGGAACACAAAATTCAACATAATTCGACAAAGGCATTTGTCGTCATCGTGTCGACTGCGATTAATCCAACGAGAGCGTTGGTACTCGATTGACATTTGATATTTTAAACGCTACGAACGTATGTTTCCACGTTTGTGCGCATATTAATAACAGCACAGGATGTTTTTCATCATGATTTCGTATAATTTTTCACTATAAACATTTTCCTATACAATTTTTTCGCGCACATCTCGCCTTTTTTAGTTCCTCCCTTTACAACTCCCGATCCCCAATCATAAAGTTTTCGCGGAAAAAAACCTAAGCGAACGCTGTTCCCGTGAGACGACTTGGAACCCAACAGTGATCTGTCCCCTCGCAGAGAGCGCTGTGTGCTGTACGATACATCATTTCGATTACGTCGAATCGAATTCTTCTATTGAGCCGGGCAACGGAAACGCGCGCACGCATTGTATATACATATTATCATCGTTATTACTACCGTTTCGTGCCGGGTTACCGTTGTCGTATACCGCACTTTCGTGGGTATCACTCTATCCTCTCTTTAGTAATCAAAACTAATAGATATTAGTTCAATTATTTAGAGTTGATGGGTTTTCAAAATAAAACAATAATTCACACCAAAAGCCTATTTGAATTAAACACAAAATTAAGCGTGGCGTCGTAGTGTCTACACACACGTGCTTCAACCGAAACACGCACGCTCTGCCCCGGTCTCGTCCGACCGGCTGTCTTAAATATTCATTTACAATATGCTACCTCGGCTCATTTGCTTCACCGGCCTATCCTACTGATAAACTTTGTCAATTTGACCGTTTTTATGATAATTAAATGTTGGCCCAGTAGGCACGTACAACACCGCGTTTACATATCGCAGACGCCATCTAGTACAGTTCGGCGGGCGCACGCCCGCGCTGCGGAGTGGAGATGGCCGCAACCAATACCATATTGTTGTTCCGAGGGTCGGTAGAGCACAATATTGACGATAATCGATGGCCGCGCGGCGACCCCGTGTGCCACGGAACACGATTATCATCGTGACGTGCGGTCGATTTGCGTTTTCGTTTTCGTTTTTCCCCCCGTCGGCTCGGACATCGCGAAGTGCCCGTGGGGATATCTCTTTCGCCGCGTTCGGCGCGACCAACACGATTCCGATCGAAAACGATCGCGTGTGCTATTATTATCAGTATTCGGTTCTTCCCCGTACCGTTCGCCTGTCCCCAGCATCGCCATCTCAACATTTCGAGTCGAAACCGGTGCCCATCGTTCGCACAGATAGTCCCTTCGTTTTTTTTTTAAGTTATCCCTGTCTTACTTGTGGGCTAATGCCTGCACCCCCACCTCCGAATTTACGGTACAGTGCGCACGCGACAACATTCCATCGAAATATTACCATAGCCATACCGTCGTATATTGTACTATGCAAGGCCGTAGCCAGCATAGAATTTTTTTTTGGGGGGGGGGGGTTAAATTATAAAGATGGATTATGACGAAAAAAATCTCTACAAAATCTTTTTGATATAAAATTGATATAATCATTTTGGGTATAATAATTTCAATCATAATAATTATTATTCAAATTAAGTTTGTGCAACTTAACATATCATGATAAGACTTTTATTATAATGTATCACACACAAGCATACAAGTTTGAAATTATACATTATGCATCTTTTAATGTTTGAACTTCGAATTGCGTATTTAAAAAAAATCACAAACACAAAATTATACGTAATAAATAATCATACAGCAAATCCCCTTCGACTATTATTGTCTATATAGTGTCACGTACTCTCGTTCAAAACGCACAAAGTAGACTGAAAAATAATATTACATAAAATAAAAGTAAATAGTTTGCTCTATTTTGTCTGCCATCATAGAAATGTTGCATCAATAGCAAATGATTTTGGATTAAAAATATAAAAATTAACACTATTTGACATTTGTTATTTACTTATGTGTATCTTGTAATCAGAGTAACACAGGAACAACAAATTGTGTATAAAGAAAAAATTTCGGGGGCGGTTTGAACCCCCTCCCCCCTGGCTACGGCCTTGGTACTATGACGCGCATAATAACCGTGTAAGAACACGAGTAAATACCGGTCAGCGACTGCGCATGGATGACACGCGTGTGCTATCGTCGCGTAAACCTACGGATCGCGCGGACGTGTATAATTATGGTGATTCGGTTGTACGGACGATTTTCTTCTGAGAATTAAGAATAAAAAAAAAAAAAAAAGTTTAATAATATGACGAAACTGGTTTTTATGCAAAACTGTCAGACCGCGCGCCCGGCCGCTAGTTGGGTGGCCATTATATATATATATATATATATATATAACGCGCGCGTTGCTCACAGTAAACGTGCATGCTGCTGCAGCAGCTACAGCGTACATGTTATATTATATACAATCTCATTAAAGGTATGCGAGCGGTAGGTGTGCACAAGACGCGCAGTGGGGGTGGGGGGATGATATAAGGACATTATTAAAATACACGTAGGATTACCGGAGGTGGGGAAAAAAAAACTTCTGAAAAGTCGTGTGTAAACCTACATATTATAATGTACATCTCGATTGGAGATTTTATGTTTCGATTAACGTGCGTGCCGGACAAGCGCGGTAGCCATTTATGTAATAATATATGATAAAATAGTACCTGTGTATACCCACTATAGACTAGGAATTTTTTTTTCCCACCGACCGATTATTGTTGTTGTTTTTTTTTTTTCATTTCATAAATTATGTCATTATAATAGCCGCGTATAGTTTTTATAATATCATGTAAACTCGTATTCGAGACCGCGGTTGCTGGTGTTAAAATTGAAGTCACTCTGAAAACCTACGTATCAATCTTCTCGGTAAAAACCGTATATATTACAACTACGCGCTCGTAATAAAAACGGAAATCAGCGTTATTGGAAGCTGAACACGTCATTTCCACCGCTAATGTTCTTATACCTATCGCACGCGCATCGCGTCTCGGACGATTTTTCTACGGGACACGCGTCTTGTCCCTGGGAGTGAGGCTATAAAATTTTGTCCGAAACGTCACGTCCGATATGCCACTCTATAATACTCGTCGAGTGAAAACCATACAAATTAATGAAATGCACCGTTTCCCTGACGACAATTGGGTTGTCATGGTAATTTTGTAAACGTACCTATGGTATAAAATCATACCTTATCAAGACCATAATACCTGGTAAATTTTGTGTAAGTCTTTTAAAAAATCGGAAGAAGCTATATGACTATACGGTTTTACTCTGAATCATATTTTACTTTGACAACCAAATCGTCGTTTGGGAAAAGATGCATGTTACTCGTTCGTGTAATGTGTAAGACATAATAATTTATTATTGTCCTTGTACTAACGTGTCCGTGTATGTACACGACGATTTATTTATTTGTTTATTTTCTTTTGCAGGTAATTATGCGTTTTACGTATTAAACAGAAGATCTATAATATAGTGATATGTAAGGCCAATAGAATCCGTCTACATTCGGACGTTCGTTTTGCGCGAACACAATGTTGATGATGCAGGTCCGCCGCGACGATATTGCAGTACACTGTATCGCGGTGCGTTTTTATTGTTTTCGTTTGCATTAATTCGAGTATTCCGTTGCACGCGAAGGACACGTAAGAATATCACTCATAAATATAACACATATATTAATAGATCATGTACCAAATACCGATGAATGGGATCACGGCTCTTTGAAGTTTCTATACATACATTACAATATATTATGTAGTTCCGCATCGAGTGCCGACGACATACGCCGCAAGTTTCTCTTGATGTATACACATGGATCGTCACGTTTTCCGGTGTAGAATATTATGTCTATAAATCAGGCCCGTATTGAGGAATTTACCGCCCTGGGGCAAAGGGGGGGGGGAATGCCCAATTGAAAAAAAATGTAAAAACTAATTGTATTTAATTTAAAAAAAACCTTAAAAAAAAATGATAAATAAAACATGCATATGTTAACAAATTAATGGAAAAAATTGAAATTTATATATCTAACGTAGTAAATAAGTAAACAAGCAGTATATGTTTGAATAAAAATATTGAAATTTAAAATAAATCTGCCTCCCTCATAACAACCCTTTTATTGCTCTCCCCTAAATACGACCCTGCTACAAAGATTATATTTCGATGTATAATTTGGCTGGAAACTATTTTGTTTCAATAATCGTAGTGAACAATATTTGTAAGAGGTCGTAGTGCGGTACAAGTATACTGTACTATTTTTTCCACTAACATTCGTACATATTATATTTTTATACCAAATATTATTTATATATGAATTCGCAATGCGGCTTTCCGCATACGCATTTAATCATAAGACCAAGAACGATTCGTTATATGTCTATCGACGAACTCGAATTGATAAGTGCAGACATAATTATAAATCTTATTTAAACACTACACGGTGATAATTGTTGTTAAACAAACACGACTATATTAGGTACAAAAAGTAAATATTAATAATACAAATAAACGTCCAAAAGATTTAATGGTACTTTCAGTAATGAAGTAGGTGCACAAGTTGGTGTACATACAATATAAATATATACAATTATAAATGCGAAAACTGTAGCATAATGCATAAAACTTAAACTAGAACCATATACCAAAGTGTAATGAAATTAAATAATTTTTTGTTTATTCATATGCAGCATTGTATTCGTTATATAGCTATATATTTACCTTCTTATTGCTCATAAAATCGTCACAACTTATAACTTATTTAAAAATGTTTTTATCGAATTATAATATTCTACATAATCATAGATTAACCATTATTCCAGTTTATTCATTTAACTCTATACGATGTGTGATCGTGAAATCTTGAGCTCTACATCATCATGTTGTATATATTGCATTAACTGTTCGTATCGATGCTCTAGAATCTAGATATTATGCTCATTTACAAGGTAATCTAATAACTGATAACTGCAGTCTTCGCAATGGCTGAATCAATTAGCAGTTCGAGTTACAGGAGAAACCCCACGGAAAAAATGTATACAGCGGTCTCGAAATCGCTCCAGTTAATAATCACCTGAAAATTAGTGTTGCAACTAGAAGTGGTTTTTTGGCTATACGCTGACTCGCATTTATAAATTCGAAACCCACCAGATTTCGATCAATGATTTTAATTGCGCATTTGTGCATGCTATATTAATTGTTATGTTTTCTAAAAATTGTAATATATACCTCTTTGGCTCTTTCCATTTACTCGTAACCCAATTGATTAAATTTGCCTATACCTCATAACAAGCTTGTATACGCGTGTTAACATGTCCAAAGTGGGTATACTTAGAAAATATTCTTTTGGAAAGTTTTAATATAGGTATATGTATAAACACTCGCCCATAATGAGTAACGCGAGTCTTTACCGGTGAAGAGTATACCATATTGTATTATACGAGTGCTAAATATATAGTATATAATATATTAGTCTGAGACACGTTACAATATATTCGTAGAGAAAAAAAATATAATATATTATACAAAAATTCAACTATAACTGTATTGTAGTATTGTTATTCTCGCTATTTAATAATTTTTTACAAGCGAATTTCTACGAGTTTGGATATAATATGTTCCTACGTACCATAAAACATTCAGCCCTATACGTGCGCTCGTGTATAACGAAACGCATGCTGCAGCTATCGGTAAACTGTGAGTTATTTCGTTTAATATTAAAATTTAAATCAATTTTTAAAAGAGCGTAACAATAAGATAAATGTTTCGTCATAAAAGTATAGGAATCGAATTGTGATCATTATTTTTGTGTATACATTATACGAGTATGAAGTTTGATCGTTTTAATTAAGTTGATTCACGTGCATACGCGTAAGCTGCGATCGCGCTGAATATTACACAATATCGCATATAAACCAAACCTACACCCAACCGCGACGAACCGTATCATAGAGTTATATTACGGCATAATCAGCGTCACAGTATGTATTCGTAGTATATAATATGTATGTTAGTATATACTTTTATTACAATACGCTTATCGAAACTGGTCGACGTCATATTTTATATTCTAGACGTGCAGTCGTGTTCCGTAGGCATAAATTACGTGTTTTCTTTTAATTAACGGGGGAAAATAAAGTCCGTCAGCTCATTAAAAAAAAAAAAATATATATATATACATTTATATACCATTTAATTGTCATTTATAGTTTTTATACCGATTTCCAACACGATGGCCGACGGTGTGTAACCCGAGGCCGCCGCTTACACAAAAACCGGAGACGTTGTTATATCGGGACACGCTTAACGATAAATGAGAAAGATTATATGACAATTTATTCGGTGTGACATGGCGAGTCCGAAAATAGTGTTTTTCGTTGGTATATCATTTAGATTTAAACTCGGAGGATTATTTGTTAGAGAAGTATGTGTGTGTGTGTGTATAGTTATTAAATGGGTGGTACCATCGCGTCCTTTTCTCTTGGACGAGCAGCATATCCGTTGGACGATCGTCAATCGATATATTTATATCCTTTGTATTTATATAAGCCACCGACTAAAATAACGACCATTACACAACCGTTACGAATTGATTCTACACCGTATTGAATTGTGTACAGTTGATTCCTGAATTATAGTTAAACCTGTCTCGGGTAGACACTATTGATTTCACCCTGTCAAAAATTATTTTAAGGATAACATCTGCATTATATTATTGTTGATTAAGCCGAAAACTTGTCTAAAGCGGAATGTTCCTTTGCGGTCCTATGCAAGATGATTATTCCTCGGACGGTTTTTAACGTAACAAAAAAACAATTACTAAATAGCTGTATTCATGGTTACCCATATATTGTATATTATAAATAGTAATATATAAACATTAAACACACTCAAACGTAGTTTACATTCAAGAATGTATTTTGAAACTGAAATCGCAAATTTGTGGCAATTCGATCTGGTGAAGGTGAATTGAATATCTACAGAAACGACATAAACCAGCACATCGATGATACAAATGGTTAAATTTAAATGTAAAATAAACGTCCGCAAACAGCTCCCACGAGTTTTTGGGCACTCGTGAGAAACATATAGGTGTATTCCATTAAATGATTATGTCCTTCTGTATTGTGACACCTGCAGCTACTATATACTACTGTATTATAATTTTGTTAACAATCTTTTGTTATTATTATTTTTTCTTCGGTATTCAATTTAGAAAATAAGAGAACGCTTCTACGGCATTAGGAGTAGCTCTAACACCATATAGATGTACATTTTATTTAAATAAATTCAATTTATATTTTCCCATAATCTTGCTGAAAAATCTAAGCAAATTTGAATAACTGATTGTTTAATTTATGCATAGGTACTACAAGTACCAGCAGCATACCAATTAAATCTGTTTACATATTTAATAATATAATATTCTAAATTTAGAAAGATATTTTGAGCCAAGTGCATAACGAATAAATCATATTTCCCTTAGTAGGAATGTGTACGTAGTATACTACATAATATTATACATCACAGTGGGGTCGATTCATGTCAAATCTGTTATATTATATGTGTGGAGAAAAATACTAGATATTTACTTGATTAAAAAAATAAGGAACTTCTATATACGTTCTTAAAATAACTATATTAATACGTATTAACAAAAAATTAAAAAACAGATAATCTAGATTTGTAAATGCAAATAAATAATACGTATATAGGGGAATAAATATCACTTTCATTTGGGTACCAGGTCACACAAATATAAGGGGGAACGAGACGGCGGACCAAGCAGCAAAGGAAGCGGCACAACCAAACAACCATAATATACAGTTTTTGGACATCGTAACATATGATGACATCAAAATCCAAATTAAAAACGAATCACTAATAAAATGGCAAACGCACTGGCTCAAACAACGGTCTAAACTCAATGAAATAAAAAACAATTCTAAACTGGCCAAATCCAACTCTCAGCAGAAGAGAAAAAATTATTATAAATCGTCTCCGAATAGGCCACACAATACTGACTCACAAACAAACTAATGGCCAAAGAAGAACCCGCTCAAAGCACAGTCTGTGGAGTCACACTAACAGTAAAACACTAACAGTAAAACATATAATAACTGAGTGCTATCAATCAATATTCACAAGATCTAAAAAATTACAACATTTCACCCAACTTATACGAAGCCCTAGGACCAAATATCGAAAATACATCAAACATGCTAGAATTCCTCAAAAAATCAGATTTATACAACAAAATTTAAACCTACCGTCAAAGAAAATTGTAACATAAATAGCAAATACACATAACAACACAACATAACAAACACCATACAAATATAAATACTGAAATCTTTTAACCAACACCATGAAATTCAACCAAAAAAAAAAACTAATAACCTTTGTTGTTGATGTTTTTAAAGGTCAAAAAAAAAAAAAAATAATACGTATAGAACAAATATTACTATCTGTATTAGATAAAAACATATATCATACAACGCATTTAAAGTGTATAAACATAATTATATTTAAAATTATACATTTTTTTAATCGCAAATTTATTATATGCTATATTATACTATATTATTAATATAGAAAAGAATATGATACACAAATAAATACAACATCATACATTATACATATGATACTAAAAGAAGAGAGTACAGCTGATGTTCATAAGCCTATATAATAAACATAGTCACATATTAGGTACATAATAATTTTAAACATTAAGCATTTTTTTTCTAAATCGGATCACCGCTCAGTACATAAATTTACTATATATACATATAAGTATAGGTACCTAAGTTTCCACGGGTCGTTAATCTGACAACATCAATAAACAAATGTACAATATTATTCCGACAAAATATTAATTACATCAAGCCACACACAAGCCTAAACCATATAGGGCATAATATACTATTCGTGTGTATGCGTATAGATCACGCAACACACACACACACACACACACACACACACACACACACACACACACACACACACACACACACACACACACACACACACACACACACACACACACACACACACACACACGCACGCACGCACGCACACACGCACACACATGTATATTTATATAAATAAATACCTAAGAATGTCGCGCGGTAAATAACGCAACGTCGTCGGCTGCACTACACACAGTGGTTGCGCTCGGGGGTCCAGAACGTGCGGCTGTATTATTATCATGTTTTACGACTAGATTTTCTGCTCGGGCTCCAGGGAGAAAGGACTAGGTCGTCGGAGAAGAGCCTACAATATGATAATAATATAAACGTTTCGACGGGCAATAAACCGTACGGGTTTTTTCTCCACGTCATCGCTGCTGAGGTACTGCTCGAGTGATGTTCTTGGTTCCTCTGCACGTACATACTGCAACTATATACATTGTAATTACATAAAATAAATATAATTTGAACAATACGTTCTTCGCGCAAAACGATCAGTGTCGGGAAGGAATCCATTGCGCGCTACGCTCCATGCAGTTGCGTTCCGTCTGAAATCAAAGTCATCGTCTACATCATTTTTTTGTCGAAAACCGTTTTCGATATTAAAATCACGTTTATACTACGTGGACGATACTGGAAATACTGTGGACATACTATTCTCGAAATTAGCGTTGTTACTATATTTTTACTATATACGTTCGTCATTTGAACTTTGATCGTCGATCGGCTCGGTGTTTGAGTCCAGAGTTTAAACGCGTGACGCGGGCAATTTGAAAAGTGCAGAGTTTTATTGCCGCAGTAAACGGAGAGTCGTCCGCATTTTGCGCTGACCGTTGGCCAGACATCGAAATCGCCGATCCCAGGGCTCGCGTTACTCGTGCGTTTCGTGCAGATATTCCGCGGGCAAAGGCCAAATCAAGCGCTGTCCTTTGCGCGAGTGTTCGCGAATATCCGACCAGGCGACGTGGTCGTGTGCGAACCCGAAGAATACGCCGGGCGACGATGGTAAAAATAATAGTGATGATAATAACAATAACGATAATGACATCGTATGACTGCAACGGCGGCGATGCTACGATGAACAATAATTATACAAAGTCGTCCCTGCCACCGCCGTATCGCCACCGCCCTCGCGACCCTGGCAAAACGAAGCTTGCGAAAACGGCGACGCGCGATAGGTCCTTGGTATCATTACGTATATATATATTATAGTACCGAGTACGGACATGCGCCGGCGCGGTGCGGTACGTGTATACACGACGATGTTATTACAACAGTCATCCTTTGCCGGACCCGATGAGCCGCGATCGCCATAATATAACAGCACCGCCACCCCCGCAGCCACGACGGGGTCGTATTGATTTTTCATCCCTCCGGAACGCGTGTGGGCGGAACACACAAATCGACGAGCGCGCGCGCGTCCTTCTACCCGGCACTGATATTTAGGTCAAAATCCCGCACAATCCCTTTGCAAGCCCCGAACACTCGGAGTGTATAATGTATACGATTTCCTACACATTGTGGGCGCAGTTTTCGCGCGAGCTTGACGGAGGTCCGTCTACCCACCCCCTCCGGAAGGCGCGCGTACACCCCGGCGCATGAGAATTTCCTTGTAATTTTTTCGCTAAATAACTCGCACGGGATTTTTCGCGAATTCGTGTGCCCGTTGGAGACCTTCCTCCCAGGTCCGAATGGCGATTTTCGGGGGGAAAAAAAAATAATAATAAACGAAATTCGTATGCGGACACGTCCTGTGAACCTGGACGTGTAATTTACGTGTCCCGCGTGTACACCACCTCGTTCAGAATATACGCAATGTGTGTTGCAAACGTGCAGACGTTTATTTTACGAAAAAATTGTATTCCACGCCGCCACCAGTCGAGTTTTCTGTACAGATTTTCCCGGGCACACGCGCACGTATGACATCGTCGACGCCCGCGACGAAAAAATTCGTATTATTGCGTCGCTAATCAAAACGCTTGAACGATGTAACGATTTTTCGTATAAAAGAAAACAACAGTGCGTTCCTTGTTTTCTTATTGGACGCTTTTTGGAGTACCCTGTACGGCTTTCGGGAAATTAACATAAAATAAACACGATCGGAACATGATAGATTTGAGTCTTACGAATTTCGATCACGCCGAAATGCCGAACATACCGTTTTTCGTTGCGGAGATGCCAACGGGATGTACGCAAAGTTTGTCGAGCAAACGATTATCAGCCGAAACGCGAGATCGTATTTTAGACCGAACTATCTTTGTTATCTTTGTTCGCGCGTCGTTACGAAATTGTCGCGATTGTTGACGCGCTAGTCGTCCCGGCTCTAGTCGTCGTCGTAAACACGTACACTGTAAATATAGGTACGTTGTCGTATATATTCCGCGGTGCGTCGTAAAATTCCATTGAAAATTTGATTAAAAAAAACCAAAAAAAACAAAACAAATCCAAGTTTAATAGTCTAGGAATTTAAACGTTTTGAAAAAACGTCGCGTGCAGAACATTATGTTGACGTGAATTATGTGAATATATACGTCCGCATATATGATTATTTTCTTTTAATCATTTAATCGGGAAGATAATCGGACAACCGAAAATCGGGAGAAATTAGTAATACTAAAATGAATAGATTTATTATTTTTCCAAAAACCTGTTTTTATTATTTTTATTTTATCTAAAAGACTCATATATTTATGTTTTGTATTCAAAAACCTGTTCTCTTATTATTATTATGGTTTTTTTTTGGGGGGGGGGGAGGATTCGCACAAATCGATTTACTTAATATGTTACTATATTATGTTACCTACTTTAATTTCAAATGAATTATGCATACAGAATTAATTCATTTACATACGTTTGGTTGAGGCTGAATATTATTTATTCGATATTTCGCCATTAGATATGTCATCAAAATGCGATTTTTAAGTTGTCAAGAACATTTCTGAAAACTATAAATGTTGTAGCTGAAAAATAAAATAAAAATCATTGTACGACAATATTTTATCCACCCTGTCCGTAGATAATCTTCACATCCTATAATAGGCAAGAGGTACACAATATTTTGTCTGTACGAGTAGGAGTATACAAAACGCCAAATTAAATAAATATGTTTATAGTTACTGTATTACGCAGTACAACTTGTATCCCACGAAGAAACTATATTATAAACAAAAATAATGATGTATGCTTATTATTACTCTATTGCGTATTATTTCAACCATATTTTGAATAAACATATTTTCGTGGGAAACGCTTTAATTGAACCGTGTTGAAATTAAATAGAAGGAACTACCTGCTAAAATGAAATATTTGAAATTACAAATAAATACCTACCTATAAGTAAATTTTCTATAAACAATGGAAAGTATATTTTTTTAAGTCGACTTTATCTATCTTACGTATATTGAAAATGACATAAACGTATTATGGTTGTTTTATTTATATTATTCCGGTTATAATGTAGTAAATCTATGAAAACTGCTAATTTTTACAAGAGAGTTTTTTTGAATATACTTCAGCACTATTTAGATTACCAGACAAACGGAACATTTAAATATTAAGTTCTACTCGTGTTAAGATACAAGTAGACGAAAAACTGAAAAAAATTCTAGCCTCCTGTAGTACAAACAGTAATTTGTAATTACTTCTCCCTTAAACACTATGCCAACCCAAACATCTTACAATAAAATAGTTATTCTCTAATGGTTTATGAATATGGTTCACTTTAATTAGAATACAATAAATAAAGTATACGAGAAAAAAAATGTTGTTGTTAAAATATTCAGTAAAAATTCAATACATTTAGTGCCTGTATACCTTATAAAATATTTATTTATAATAGACCTCGTATGGTTTAAAATACCTATGTACTTGTCAATTTTTGATACTATATAATAGTACCGCGAGAAAATTCTAACAATCAATTAAGTCTATGTTTATCATTGAAAGTCGTGAAGAAGCAGATTCGTAGTTGAAATTTAGTGCAAATTCGTCGTATGAAGAAATAACGAAAAAACTGCTGAAAATGTTGGTGCAATTTATAAACATTTTTACACAACATACGAGTACAGTAGAATATAGGCAATTATATGTAAAAACATTTATTTTAGCTGACCAAAATGATTTAGGTGATTTATAAAATTTCGAATAATATCTGTCATTCATTTAATCTATTATTACAACGTACTTTATTTATTTCCATACATTTCAACTATATAATATGTACAATGTACATGATATGGTTTAGGTATAGTACAGTACACATGAAGAAAAATGTATGCTTCTGACGGAAAATTATAATACAACATATTACGTATTTTTTGAGTAGAATAATACAGCGCATTACCTAGGATAAAGTGTATTTATTCGTGCGCATGAATGTGTACAGGTGCGCTGCAATAGATAAGATAGTACATAAATCGTATACAACTGACATTTAACTGTGTAATTACTAACTTTATAGTCTTGTACCAAACATATATAGGCATATTGTGTTGGACTATAATTAACGAAGTTATTTTGATCAATTATAACCGATTAGAACTAAAAAATTAGTCACAGTTAAAGAACTCTAGATTTTGTTCGATTAAGAATCGTTTCCTTCCTTTGTATGTTACGTATATTATTATGTTATATATATATACCTATAAATTAACATAATATCATTTTTCTTATATTTTTTTCGTATAGAGCAATAGAGAAAAATTTATTATCAAAGAAAAAAAAAAATACGAAAAATTAACGACTTATTAATCTATAGCCATGTGTTGGCTTTCTATAAATTATTATTTATTTCTGATCCGAATGTTTGTCGTTCACGTTTCACGTTTATATATATAGGTTATGGAAAAACGCAGACACCATGTGATACTGCACATTTTTAAACTGTTTTCATTAAATTGCATTTAATTACAAAACATAACAACACAACATATACTATAAGATGTTTGGAAGTTAATACAAAGTAGGCGGGTTTAGGGAGGACAATTGTAAATTACTGCTTATAGTAGGAAGCCAGAACTAAGGAGTAGGCAGGATAGGATAGAGAGTATGACAGGAGAATATTGGATATTATACACATATCGGTATCGTGGTCGGCCGTGCGGGGCGTTTCAGTGAAACTCTCTAGCCGTTCATCCGTTCCGTAAATTATAGATCCGATAAAACGACGATAATATTATATTATGCGTATCACCGTGTACCGTGTATGGAATAAATTAAACGTTTCGCCTTTCGCCTGACACAATACGGCTTACCGACGTGCCGAAAACAATAATTACATGCGTTTTTTAAACGATTCATGGAAATAAAATGGTCCATAAAAAAAATCATCATGATGCCATGTTACGTATGTATTGGAAAAAATACACAACTATCAGCGACTAGGGTGGCAATAGCTTAGGGGTGGCAAATTGTGAATGAACCAAATAGATTTGATATCTATTCTTGACTTGGTACGATTTGGCACGAGAAAAAATTCGCGACAATACATTTTATTTGGTGTATTATACGAGTTGGTATTATAGTTGTATTCTTTCGCGTAAAACGTATTTATTTCGTACGGTCAACGCGTATTCCGGTGTATAATGTCGATCATCCAGAAAACATATTATATCTTTTGAATAGGGGTGGTGGACATTAGATTTGTCCATGGCGGGAAAATACGTAAGGCCGGAACCGTCGAACGTCGGTTCGGAAGTCGGTTAAGACTTTCGTTATTATTTATCATTGCGAAACGAATATTTTCTCGACGATTGTAATAAATTATTCGGCACACACTAACGAGCTAGAGAGATGTGTTATAAACATTCAAATGGTCGAAATTCTTGTCCACACGTGAAACATTACACGAAATCAACACGTGCGTGGCGGAAGGTTTTTTTTCGTTAAATTTATTTGTTCATTTCGTTTCGCCAGCGGGAGGGTAGAGCAAGAACGATACGACACGAACCGACCGCGGTTTCCGTCGCACGAGTCGTCTCGACGGTTCAGCGACACTGCGGTGGCAAAATAGTTCGCGCGCTACGCATGTAAATGTGCAAAAAACACAACTGGTCGATGACACTATTCATACGTATATTACAATACTTATTTATTCCTGCACCATACCATTTACATATCGTACCATTGTTTATTGATTGTTTGTTCTTCTTGAAAAAAAAAAGGAATATTACATATAAATGTATTAAATTATACGTTACGATTACGGACACTGGTTGAATATATATATAGCGCGTCACTTGTACTTCGAACCGTCTTACACGCACTCACGTGTTCACTTTCGTACACTCGAATTCATATTCCGCACGCATAAAGGGTGATTGATTTTTTAACCATACTCACCCCCTTTATTGGCCTTAAAATTGCTTGAATTTAGATTTTTTTCTTTTTTTAATGTTCTAGTTACCATAAAAGTTGTGTTATTTATGGCTTTCTTTTCGGGCCACCTTTAGGGTGTCCTGTGGTGATTCAGTGAATATCTATGTATAAAAATCACAATTCGTAAGAGTAGATTATGGGCTAATCTTATCAAGGAAAATAGTCTTATAGTACCTAATTATATTATGATATGATTTGTAATCACATGTAATGGTAATCTTGGCAAATAAAACGATTACGGACATAATTCATCACGAGTTCACATTAATTAATCGAAAAATTAATTCATCGCGGTAAAAATGTGAATGAAATAAAAATAAAGATGTTTATTAAAATGTACTGTTTAACGTTGAATTGTTATTGAAATAATTATCAATGTTGGTGTTTCGGGAGTGTGCGGAGTCAAAGCCGCGGGGAAATTCCCTCACCGTTGACTTTCTCGTATAAGAATTTTAGCCGTCCCAAAATATTACTCTGTAGTGGCGACATAGAGACATATTGGCTTATAAAAACGAAAATACACGCAAGTTGTCGTTGCATTATACGAGTCTTCCGTTCTAAATGGTACCTATATTCTCTCGTCAAAAACGGTTGCACAATAAAACGTTTTAATATATACGTATACTCGACGAAATTAACTAGGATACGTAATACATAAATCGTAACTAGAAAATCCACTCGTAACGCGTAATACCGTTGGTGTGTACACGAGTATACGTATTATTATAATATAGAATAAACAATCGTCCCACCGGGTGCACAAGCGTGTGCGATTGTACACTCGGTCTGCTTCAGTTCAGGAGCAGTTTAATTTTTTTTTATTTTTCAATTATATTTGCATACGTCGCTTTTTATTTTAACTATATACGAACATAATTTGCATATTGCATATATGTTGTATAAACGTCTATAAATGTATGTATCTTCGAGGATTTTCGTGTTAAAATCGTTGCGGCGGACTTTTCAATATTGCGCAAACGTGTTCCGCAGAAATCCTTCGGCCGTTCGCGGCGCGCGCCTAATGAAGACGTAGCTATTACAGATCCGAACGATTTCACGAGCGCGCGCACAAACATTAGCATACCGCGTGATCATACTATATATGTATACTCATTTTAAATCGTAGCAGTACAGCGTACGCGTCGAAATCGTAAACATTTCACGAGTGGTCGGTGTCGAGCTCGGTCGATTATGTATACAATATAAATTATGAAACTCACATACCCGCATCACTGTACAAACACTTCGCAGTATAGTTCAGGGATGGCCAAACGGTCGATCGCGTACGATTTAAAAGTCGATATTTGGCATTATAATTTGTATTTGCGGTGTACACTGATCGTCTCTGGTGGTTTAGACTCGTAAATCATTGTTATCATTGTTCATCGCTGAAACTCTGGTCGACGTTCTCAGCTCAAGCAGACCACGCTAAGAAAAATGTTTCCCTGGTCGATCTCTACTTGAAAAAGTTTGGCCATCCCTACTCTATATATAATATAATGGTACGTGTATCATACGCATACACTGTATGCACCGACTTTCTTTATACACTCCGGCGACATCTGAATGAGATGAAATAACAGTTAATAGGACGGCGAATAATTAACGTCGATATTTTTATTTGTGCGACGTACAGTATATCGTATATTATCGGCGACGTTTTTAGCCGGCACGTGGGAGAGATAAAATTCACACGAAAACATTGTCCGTTATATTATTGTGCACGTGGTAAAAATCTACAGTGACGGGTTGTTTTTTCGTTCCTCGGAAGAGATCATTAACTGTTTGTTGTGGTAACTGTGTTTTTCATAACATACTCGTATACATAAAGCCGAAAACAATACTTATCTCAGCGTGTATTAATAACCTGTAATTGCTATACATTTAATATTCAAACATTTAAATAAATACATGACGATACATATACTCTTTTATTGTTATTTAGTAGATTAAACCGGCAGTAAATATTATTAGATTCGTTAATTTGAATCGAGTGCCTTACTTTATGCTTTAATTGAATTTTTGAACCAACAAACTAACCTAATAAAATTTAACGACGGTTAAAATAACCATACATGATAAATTATAATAAATAGATAATTATGATTTATGAGGAAATTTAAAATGCAAAATTTAGCTAACATTAGGTTTATTTTGACTGCTTGTTCGTCTTGTGTATTTTTTTTTTAAGTGTACTTCAATGTTATAAACTCATTACATTACCTCAACTGGTTAGTTTACAAGTTTTATTTTATCATTGTAACCAGTTATTTAATTTGGGTGGTCCTATATAATGTAGCTTCCACATATTTACTAAAATCATAACTTATCAGTTATCTGCGCACATTTTTTATTACTCGTTTGCACATGCATACATTTTCCTTCCGACTTGAACAGACTTAATAATGTGTTAAAAATGTGCATTTGTTTTCAAAAATTAAAGGTATGATTGATTGTTATTTAATAAAAATGAACTTTAAATGTTTACCTTGAAAGTGAGGTCACCCATCATATGTTTTAAGTACTTTAATTTGCCCATTCCAAAGTTCATATATTTTGTCCCTAATTTTATTCGTAAATATAAATAATACTGACTTTTAATAGTAAACTCTTAAGCAACAATTTTTTTTGTATACCGTAAGTGTATTTCGAATATATTGCACTGATCAACATTTATTTTTAGGCTAATTTATCTTTTTCTGGGATCTTAATAACACGTAGTAACAATTTAAAAGCGAAGTAAATCGACTTGTCCAGGGATTTCGCCTTTCGATAACGATCGATAGTATTTCTTTTAGATCTGTGTACACACTTTTTTCTCGCACGAATGCGATTTCTTTAACACATCTCTCTGAATCTTTTTTTATCGTTTCCATGCGTGTTAACATTATATCGGCCTGCACATCGTTCCGCGCAAACTTTGATATAGGATAATAATGTTGTCGATGCGGCGTATATGCGCCGAAACGAATCGGATTTGTTCAACACTACTGCGCATGCAACGACGTAACGCGACGTCGCGACGGGTGAAATTAAAATTTTCCTATGCTTAAATATTTGGTCCGCGGCCAAACACGGTTTTTTTCGTCTCGTACACCTCCCAAAGCCTTTGGTACGATATACGATGTACGCCCCTCGTGCGCGCGTGTGTATATATACACGCTCGAGAGTTATTATGTCAATCGCATTTGGCGGAGCGCAGGTCTCGTAAGCCAGAAAAATATCTATTATTCACTCCCCGGATCACGAGTCGTGTTCGTGCGTATAAACACGGAGTATAATGAATGCATCGTGAACGGTGAAAAGAAAAACATTATTTATCGCGTAGAATATAACACGCTCCGTGTTATACCGCGTAGACGTTGTACATGCACATAATATATATACGAATTATTATACACTTTGGTACATATATGTTGTATGATATATTATCATGAACAGTGTATTTTCGTTGTTCGAAGAATGCATCGCAGAGCTACGTGCGTGATGTACGTGGGTCCGTGCATAAAAGCGTCGACAATTATCTAAATAGGTGTACGCGAGACCGTTCGAAACGAATTCATAAACAATAATAATAATAATTTCTCTCTGTCCCTTCTATCTCCCTACCATTAACCTATCCCTACCCTCTCTCTCTCTCTCGGTCTGTCTCTTTCATGTCTCTGTCAGTATACGGTTTATTAACTAACGTAAGGACCCTCTTCTATACGTTAATCGTTAATGTATTACGAGTGTAGGCTCGAGTTTAATGAACCACTCGCCGTATCATGGCTTGTAAATTGTCATAGGCATTGCGGATCGCATAAAATGTTGCTAGTAAATTCTTGTTCGGACGGTTTCGGATTTGCATACAGTATTCGTATCACACGCGTATGTACTCCGGTCTTCGCTGCGATTTGCACTTACAACACGTGACAGTAAACCGCAGTCGACTATTTTGCAAATGTGTATCTGCGATGAATTTGCATACACATATTCTTTGTTCTTAAATTCCAACGCAACACGTGTTCAAACATAGTTTTATACGTACCCTATCTTTACATATATATATATACTCCACACGTATCACAATAGTTGATAGATATATTTTTAGAACACGTAGTTGTTCTTACGCCTCGTTGATATTTATACTTTTCGTACCGTACACGCGTTACACACGAAAATCGCACAACTCGTATTCGAGGTTTGAAAATTTTAATTTTTAAACTCTAATCCGACCTAAAAGGGTCGTAGAAAGTCGCGCGTAGTACGAGAGAGTGAAAGAGAGAGAGCGAGAGAGAGTATAGGAGAGAAAAAAGTACCATTTAAAACGAAAACCGGCCTATCAAACGTAAACGATTTTCTCGGATCGTTATTGTACGGAGGCGTTACGCGCGGGTCACGCGAGTTCACTTAAGCCGATTGATGCTAACCTATATGTATTATATATACGGCACGCACCCAGGAATAACACGAGAGCGCATATTACACACGTTACATTGGAGTCAATAATTGAAGTCGATGATAACGCGGCAAGCAGACGCGAGCGTGGCAAAAGAAGCACGAGGACTAGAATATTATATTTTATACCACGATAAACGCGATGTACTGCAGGGTGGGTCGTAATAATACCTGTTCGGCCGGAGTATTTCTATGCGCTGGTTTTATTTTATAATGTACTATATATTGCGAGAAAACGGTAAACGTGTATCTAAGTGTATGATCTCGTATATGTCTATATAAATATTTGTATTTAGTACAGCGTATACTAATTACGATGCATGATATGCACGCGGGGACTGAACCTCGGCGCAGAAATCCGTTCGATCTTAGCAGCTACTTAGGTAACCGTCGGTCCGTGTTTCGTGTGTTGTACGGGCGGCATTCGAGACGCGCATACGTTTGCTGCCAGCAGTATATACCGCGGTCGTGGTTCACGTGAGATTTGATACCGTAGCCTGTACTACAGTGTACAGCATAGTGGGCCAGCGGTCGAGTGCGTGTGTTAAATATTATAATATAATAATACGCCGAAGACGCGTTGACGTCATCCCGAAATAAACCATCTGAAACAAAGAGAGAAGAACGATAAATAAACCGAAAAGGTTCGGGTTGACAAATAAAATAAGTGACCGTGATTAGAAGGACGGTGGCGGCGGGGCCTGAGAGGGGAGGAGACGACGCCACCGCGTCTTAATCCGAAGCACTATATAGCGACCTCAGATTTATGACTGCAGGGCCGGATTACTCCCCGTCACCGATTCGTGTGTGAGTGTGTGTGCGTTTGTGTGTGTCGTGTGTGTAGGACACATCATTTGAATTGGTAATTCGGACGGACGGACAGACGGACGGTACAGTATTATGTACATGTCCCCTGGAAGCATGCCATTTTCTTTTCTTTTCCCGCATGCTTCCGACCCGGTGTTTTTTGGGGCTGTTGTTTTTTTTCCGAGCCTATTTTTTTTATTATTCTTTCGTGTTTCATTCTTATAGTATTATTTTTTTTTTTACGTATTTTTTTCATCACGCACATGGGACCCGGGCGGTCTCCACGTCGTTTTCGTTGTCTCGAACGCTGTTGTTCGACGCGGCTATCGTTGGACACCGAATGCGTGTTAAAATGTTTGAGATGGATTTGCACGTATTATGTGAAATTCAAGAGTATTTACGATTTTTGGAAGAAAAAGTAAATATTATATACACCCAACAGCAGTCGACCCACTCAATTTTCTGTTACGGCTCGCATAATATTTACATAATGCGGTAATACTATTATACACGCATGTACTCTTCAATTCATATATATTACAACGGTATAATATACCAAATAACACGAGTATTATATAGTACACTTAATATATTTGAGAAAACATTGATACAGCTTACCCTGCCCATTGGTGTCCTTATAGGGAGAGTTAACTAGTATCATTTGTAACTATGGTTGTAGACTAAAATTATTTGCAAGTGATTTTTTTTAAAAAAAAACAGTTAAAAGTTTCATTTATACATTTCAGTAGATCGGTAGTGTCGGTATTATATACATAACAGAACAATAATATTTAGTTTCCTAGAAAAATTCGTTATTAGTGAAGCTATTTAGTTGATCGTAGAACATATATTTTATACCGTTCTGTGTATGTGTATGTACTATTAAAAAATATTTATATTTAAATAATTCTCACTAGCTCAACTAGCTGCGTCTGATAACGGGTTATTTTTGAAATCTGCGTTATTATTGTATATTATATAGATTTATGATTCTAGGTCTGGACTTTAGTACCACAAATGTATATATATATAATATTGTTTTTGACTATATATTGCGTGTATGTATTTGTGTCGCAACACTGCCGTATAATTTACATACCTATGATATACAACACTGAAATTATCATTCGTGCAATATATACTTTGAATTTTTCAGTAATTATTCGTTCAAACATACCGAGTATGGTCATAATTTTTTCACCGTTTATAAACATCTTCTAACAGTGTTAAGGACAAATACGTGCACTCGATGATAAGACTGCAATATTATATTGATCTTTTAATTTCGCCTTCTCAATTTCGTGCACGAAACAAGTTGCACTATATTATAATGGTATATTCTATGATACGTGAGCTCTAGAGCGACGTGCGAAATCATACACCATGTTTATGGTATTACGTGTTGTTGCTAGCCGTTTAAGATCGCTAACTTTTATTAGGTCGTATAACTGTTGTGATGTTAAGTATTTTACAAATGATGATCATAACGTTTCTATTATCTATAATACACGTGTGTATAATGAGCAGTTGAATGAATGAATGGTTACGCACCACCAATGACAAATCTCTGCCGTCGCATACGCACGCAATCGCAATTATCGTGCTTAACTCTAATCATAATTATACAGTTATAACATCAATTGATGCCGTTATAAGCGGTGAGCATTGAATATGGAACGTTCCGATCAATTTATTGGACACGATAAAATTAATTTAAAAACAACGTCGTATAATGTTTCAATCGTATGCATAATTGTTTTTAACTATGACGAGAAAAACCACTCCTATAACTATATCATATGAATATGTATATTGTAAACGTTTAGTGTTGAATGGGTATGTGAATGGTACGATTCCTATTTTATGCGCGCGCTGACATCGTTATGTACATTATGTTAAATATGTAAAAAGCAAAATTCGTTTTACAGTAGACAGTACATAATAGTTTTATTTTACCGGTGAAAAATTAATATCCTTGCGAATCAAAACGAATGACCGGGTCTTGTAAACCAGAGCAAGGCGCCTGTACGGAATATTTGCAGTAGGTACAACGCATTTGTTTTTTGCGAATCTCCGTGATATATGTGTATATTGATTGTAAGTGGTACACGAGAAAAAAAACTTTGTTTGTATTCGTTTATTTCTGATGACAAGTCAAATATAAGTGTAAAGCCCCCCTATAGCTGCAGACCAAATTCGGACATAGCTGGACACAAAAATATAAAACATTGATACAAGTACTTGGCCAACTATTATCATTCTGTCGTGTACACGCACGAGCACGTATAAGCTTTCTGTGGGATTGTAACGCATGCGTTGTGTACCTATAAATAAAATCGCGTTTAATATTATCCACACGCGAGCAATACGGCATTACATCGCAAGTCTCCGCAGATTATTGTTTTTATTTCGGATAACAGTACTACGGTAAACGAATTTTATTAAGTCTGTCGTATTGTTTGTACATTTTTTTTATCGTAGACTAAAAGCGAGTATACCTATATCGACGTGTACTGTATATAATATATAATGTATTAAATATAAATAAGTGTTTGAAAAAAGGAAAAACGCCTTCTCGATATAATACATTTATTACGTCGCGAATCAAAGGATCCGGGATATTTTATATTTTATGTTTTCCATTCCCTGGTTTTACGCAAAAACGATTATATAACTATTATATGCATAACGTGGGATGGCGCGTTCTAGAGTGGGCCCGGCTCGTACATGTATAAATATTATACCGGTATACACTTCGATATCGCGTGAATCGTAAAACGGTAGAATTACACGAACACACGTATAAGACGCGAAAAATCGGAAAATGCCATTTACCTCGTACACCTAAACGTATATACAGGTTATACTTGCACGTGTATATATACTTATACTTACACAAAATAAAATCGAGTTCATCCGAAATATACGTATATATAATAATATACGGAGAAAGAGTGAGAGAGAGAGAGAGCCGAGGTCGGGCGAGTCGAACGCGTAATAAAATACGCGCAGTTCACCGACTTAAGGGGGTAGAAACAAACAAACGAAAGGAAAAGCTGCAGAGATGAAAAAAAACATACAGCAGGCCCCCTTCCATCATCCCCCCCCTTCGCCGGCGCCGCCGCCGCCGCTGACTCTATGTACCGTCGTCGAGGACTATATCGTAAAAACCGAAACAAAAATCAACTTGGCTCTCGCGGCGTCGGTGGCGTATACCTACAAACACACACACACACACACACACGCGCGTACAGTATATAAGTGTACACGTAGGTATAAGGTATATATTATACTGCGTTGGAGCGGAAAAATAAATTTAATCCGACGGCCATTCCCGAAGGGTACCGCACGCGCCGTGAAATAGAGAAAATGATTTCTTTGAGTATATATACGTCGCTCACAGTCCCTGGCGTATATATAAGGTGAACTTATATACACACACACTCACTCACTCAAGTTCGCAGAGGAGGGGTCGGTTCCAATCAACCGTATCCCCCGCGGGGGTGGCGCCGGGGGAGTCAGTCAACGTTTACGGCAACTGCGTTTTATGATGTCACCTGCGCTACGCGCGGAAAGTGCAAAATCAATTTTGTTCGGCCCGAAACGCTTATCGCAGTGTTGTACGTGCGTAGTAGAGAGTCTATATATTTATGTTTTATAAATATATATATATATGTACACACAAGTCACCTCATATTCCGTTGAAGGTTCTTCGCTTTAACAACATCACCTGCATAACTTTGTATTGAAAAAAAAACCTTCAGATACGATAAGGCATAATATAGGTAGGTTCAGTGAATGTAATCACACATCTTGTACGAAAATTCTGTTACATTCTATATTTTATTAATTTATCTCAGAATATTTTAGGTTAAAATGCAGAAAAAAAATGTTTAAATAATTTAAAACACAAACGAATACTATTAAAAATAGTAAAAGTATCACAAATAATCTTAATAACACTCAACAATACACGTTCTTTTGTTTGAACTTAACCAAAATATTAAACAGATCGTCACATACATTTTGACGCATGTACCAAACTTTGTTGGAACCGTTCATTTTTAGCATTCATCTCTGCGCTGCACAATAAGTAGATATATCATATATTTTATGAGTATATAATATAATTAGAACAATATTTATTTATTCCTCTGTAAATAAGCCACAGAAAGTATGTAGCAATACTGTTGGTGTATATATTAACATGATAATATTTGCGTCATTATCGTTGCTACTTCGAGTATATCCGTATACGTGTACACTGTACCTCAAGCTTGAGTTATAGAGAAGTTAGAGAATTATGACTCTAAGCGCGTCTTATACAAGACATATTATTACACTGTATATTATTACAGTCCATGTATTCATTTATATTCACACGCACCTGCACACCCGAAGCGCACTAAAAAACAAAATTACCTAAGAAAACGTGTACATAATATTAAAACGCTTATTCCAGTAATTATATAGTAATTAGCTTTGGTGTGAGTAAAATAATAAAATAAAATTGAAAAATTAATCATTTTTTAACGCGGTAATTTATCCCGGGGCGCGCAGGAGACCAGCAGTATCGTATAATGGGTTTCGACACATATTATTATAATATCGTTTTATTATGCTCGTACAGTCGTATATAATATACGGCTACCGGGCTACGCGCGTTATAATTAAAAAAAAAATAAATAAATAATGTCCACCCGTGTTGTTCTCACGCGCCATGATGCTTATAAGTTATAATAATAATAATAATAATAATACACCGCGTCCATCGTCGCGCGTGTATCAAAAACCATTTGGTACGCCATATTTGAAAAACGCGCTGTACACGTAAACACGTGTCCGATATATGGACAATACGAACGTGTGCAATAATTCGGTTCTAAGTCTCGTACACTTCTTGACAGATCACGTGATGTGCATGTTTAACAGTGTCAACGTTTATCTCCAAATATTTTTGTTTCGATAGAACGAAATAGTTATTGATTAATTAATTCGTTGGTCTATTTATAAAAAACGATCTGACGTTTTGTACACAGATAGCTGGAATGAATAGGCTCACGTATAATCTCGTACATTAAAGTGTAAACTATTTTCATAGAGTTTTTAATTCGATAAATAATCGTACAATACCGTCTTATAATATATTATATAGCTTTTAGACTACTTATTCGTTCAAAATTACGACGATTAATGCTACGCTGCGAACTCATACGCTCTTGTACATCCATATACTGCTGCACTGTCACATATCTACGAGTTGAATTTGTCTTACATTTATTCATAGCATTTAATTGTGTACGGTTAATATGCATCAGGAAAATTTGTCGGGCGCATATTACGAGTATAATATAATAACTGCACATTACTATCAGATCTATTTTTTTTTTCTTAACATATTTCAAGCCCAATATTTGTCCACGTTATTATACTCGTTATTTATATATGCTGTACACATCATTTATACATTATAGTGATGGAATGAAGGTATATTTTTATACGTTTTATGTAAAAATTAATTTTCTAAAGACGAAATGCTGAAATCTAATACGACATCAGCACGCGTTATTGTACAGCCGTTAAAGTATGAGTGTGTATATCTGTAGTCGTGTAACATAGGTAGGGAATGTAATATTTTACAAATCCATTTTAATTAAAACGTTCAGATATAGCTACTCAAGTCTAGTCGGAAAGGTTTACTAATTTGAAATTTTCAGGTAATGGAATCTATATACTTAACCGGACACATAATTCCAAATTACTACACAAACCCCCGGGGATCGGCACGCGGTCCTGTAGCACTCCATTACCTAAGGTTACTGCAGTTATTATATCTATCACAATAAAAAGTAGAATAAAAAAAAAATGTTTTTATATTTTTCTAAGTATGTCTACTTAATTACGTTAATTAATTTATATTCAAGGCGGCCCATGGAATTAATGCGTTGAATTTCGTCGAATAACATTCGGATTCAAAACGATTTCTTCCAAATGGTACCTATACCTATGTATCTTATTGTATAACACTATATAAACGCAGCGTGATATCCCGTATAAGTTCACATGATGTTGGCACACTCGTTCATTGTGCCCGCTAACCGATGCGTAATGCACCAACTTATTCGAGTTACGTCTTTGCGGTTCTCGGTAGAATACGGAAAAAAAATGAAAAAAAAAATAGTAATTATACGCTGCTCGTATGTATTTATTAAGTTTCAAAATTACACGTTTTTTTCCGGACGTTCGTCGCAGCGGGAAACAAATACGATAATTATACGTGATAGAATAATGAGCCAGTACAGTATTATAATGTATACATAAACATAGGCATACGAATGCGTTTTTACGCAGTACCCATATCTGCATATATATATATAGGTGTATACTGTATACTGTATACTTTTCAAACCGTTTGTTGTGCGCACGCGCAACAAGCTCTCTTGCTCTTTTTCCCGTCGTATTCTTATCGCGAATAAACTATCGGCCGTGAAACAAAAAACGAACACAACGGAACAAAACGAGAGAAAAAAAAACCCCCGAAAAATACGAGCGAACAACACGACGTGGAGCGTGCGGTTTGGTCGTTTGTGTTTCCGTGCGGTCAGATATGATATCAGATTATAATAATATAATCCAAACGCACAAACACACACATATATATAAATATATACATATTATAACATTTCTTCCCCTCCTCCATCCCCTCGGTATTTTTGGGTGAGAAACAAGAGTTGTCGAGCCGTTAATTAAAAAAAAAAAAAAAAGCAGAAAATATACTCATTTTAATCAAGGCATTACGTGATGTATATAAGATATTATATAGCCGCGGTATGCGCATATTATAATTTATAATAATAGTAATAATAATAATAGTAACGTATAACGTCAATGGCCCCCGCCGCCCAGCCAATAGTGTAGGTCCAAAGCACGCGTCGACGTCGTACGGGGGAATCACGGTTATTTAATATACCTTACAGTGTATACCTGCACCGCGGTATACGATATATTGTTATATACATATATAAATGCATATATTAGCTGCGTACAGTGGTCGGTCGAACCGGAATCGCGTCGTCCCGTGCCGCTTGTTTACACGCGAGCACCGCGGCTCGTCGTCATCGGAGATCCGAATAGAAACGGTACGGGGGGAAAAAAAAATTAAAAATTAAAAATTCAACGCGTTCGGAGGACGCGAGGACGAGAAATCGTTCTTCGCCCGCCTCCTCGCCGGACCCGGCAGCCACGAGTGCAGCCTACCTATAACGGCTATATTATACTACCTGCTTATGTAAAATACTCGTACGGACAATGCGATGGACAGTCTATGTATACTTGGAGGTGTATATATATATATGTATGTATGTAGATTAGAATAAATGTACAACGGTCGTGCGAGACTTCGAAAATTCTCTTAATGAGACATAAAACGGACGGGAGTGTGACCAAAAAAAACACACATAATCTCACAGCGCACGCTTTGGACGCAGATGTAATGTCACACACACATATAAATAAATATATAAAAGTCAGATATTGTCTGGGCATATTATTCAAAGGCATATTTTCATTGAAAAACATTTCTATTCAAACTATTGAATTTGGAGCTTTCAAAAGTACTCCAATAGCAAAATATAGTTTGTGGAACACCAAGCTGCTTTCGATACTATATCAGTCGTGGATTATGCAAGTAATGTTCCAACATGTATACATAGGCGCTCGCAGAAATTTTTCTAAGGAGGGAGGAGGGCAAGGTTTGTGAAATATCAAATAATGACCTAAAAAAAATGTATAAATTATTCAGTATAATTTAATCATTTTGTCTTATGTTTGGTTTAAAAAAAGTTAGGGGAGAAAGTGCCCCGTCTCTCCCCCCTCCTCCAGGCGCCAATCCATGTATACTGTTATTCATATTATTTATTACCTATACCAGGGGTCGGCAACCTGCGGCTCGCGAGCCACATGTGGCTTTTTCGGTCTAAAGTTGCGACTCTCCAGCTACACACACACAAAAATGAATGCTGGATCGTTTCAAATGCAATTGCTGGATTTAAAAAACAAAGACCTATGGAGTGACAAGTTCATAGAACTCAAGAGTAAGTTGAAAGAATTGGAGGTTCAGAAATGCATGCACGTCGCGCAGAACAAGTGGACAGCTCTAAAAGAAATGCCGAGAGTAGAGGAATTTATATTCGACGCATGTAATAGTCTTCCAGGATGCTACAGTGAGGTGAAAAAGTTAGCATTTGGAGTGCTGGAAATTTTTGGGTCAACATATTCGTGTGAGCAAGCGTTCTCTTGCATGAATACAATAAAAAATAAAGTAAGAAGTCAACTAACAAATAAAAATCTAGAGCCGTGCTTGGAACTTAAAACAAAAAGTTATGAGCAAAATTTAAAAGAACTTTCAAAAGACATGCAATGCTCCCATTGATTTATTCCCTATTATTAAAAACTGTTTTTTTTTATTATAAATTAATTTTATTATTACTATGTCTATTAAAATTTTAAAATAAAATTATATTTAAAAAATTACGAAAATTTTTAATGGCTCTTTAAAACCTGGAAAATTTTGTATATTGTAACTTTTGGCTCTTCCGTCAAAAAAGGTTGCCGACCCCTGACCTATACCGTACCTGCACAGTATTATTAGTATATAAAATTTTATTTTACGTTATTATTAGACATACTAAAAATAATAATATTATTATTTGCATACATTTCGTTCGGTAAGAACGAGTTTTTTAAATGGAAAAGATTGAATTTCTTTTTAACGAATTTTTTTCAAACAACCGTCCGGTTCGCGTTAAATAGATTTTCGACCGTATAATGTAATTAAGATAACACACGTACATACACATACTATGCCGCGGCGTTTGTAAATAACCTACGAGTCGTGCAGCGCAGCGTCGTACCTTATATACGAGTATTGCCGCCATAGATTCATGAATAACACGCATATTATTATACACAAGCATGTGGATTTTCTTTTTTTTTCTATAAGTTCCACGCATAATTGGAATAATACAAACTGTTATACCCGCGCACATACACGTGTACGGTACGGCTAGGTTCCTCCTATATCAGGGATGGTAAATCCATGGCAAGCGTGCCCGAGGTGGCACGCCAAAAGATTTTGAGGGCACACGAAAAATTAAAATATTTTTGTGAAAAAAAAATTCGTTATTCTGAGAAATGAATTAGAAGAAATTCAGCGTGATAGGGCTATAGGCAAATCGATCGTAAACATAGGGAACAAGATTTTGAATATAAGGAGTGAAATTCCAAAAGATTATTCCACTTTAAAAATAGTAGCATTAGCTTTGTTATTTAGTTTTGTCTATTTTTTCTTCAACATATTCATGTGAGTCACTATTTTCATAAATTAATTTTATAAAATCTGATTTAAGAAACCGACTAACTGATGAATGCAGTGCAGCATTGAGCATGTACTTAATTAAAAGTTACTAATTATAAGCCAAATATCAACGAATTGGCATCAACTGTTCAAAAACAAAAATCACATAAAATAAAAAATTAACTAACATAGTAAAAAGTACAAAAAAATAATATTATAATTGTTTGTACCTAAACCAACCTTTTTTATACTAGTACATTATTATACAATCGAATAACAATAATTTCTTTTTACAATAATGAATATAACAAAATATTTTTCATGGCACGCTCGAGCAAAAATAAAAGGTAATTTTCGGCACGTAGTGTTCAAAAGGTTTGCCGCCCCTGTCCTATATTATATCAATACCGCGGTAACGGAAAAGTGGATTTCGAATACGTGTGCCGGTATATACGAGATATATACATGAAATACGTAAATTCCCGAGGTTTTCTTTTTCGTGCTGCCTACCCCTGCACCACCCCTCGCTCACCCAGTAATAATGGCTCCCGCGACCGTGTACGTACCTATATGTGTATAAAATATTATTATTTGTACGATGTTCGGCCGCGTGACCAAAACGAGATTAGACACACCGGCCGCGAGCGACGTAATGTAACGACGCACATTACCGCGGCCGTGTTCCTAGTAGTTTTCTTAATCACTCTCTCTCTCTCTCTCTCTCAGCCTCTCTCCCTTTCTCTGTGCAGTCGATTTCGTCTTAAAATGAGTCGCCGACGTACCTATAATATGTTAACCGAACGATTCGGTATATGCGTTTGTGTCCGTACATAATAATATTATGTTACACGCGTTGAATAGGCCGTGAAAAAAAAAAAACAAACTAAAACGTCTCGTCGGGAAACCGGTACAGTATAATATATTATAATTTCATAAACATATTTACAATATTTCTATAGGTATGTATTCGTACGCGGCACGCGCGTCGTGTCGTCGACCGAACGCGTACAACGATAGTTCAAATCTCGGATGTGCTACGGGCGCGCTGCTACGAACCGAGACGCATTATATATTATAATGACGACTGCGCTAAGATTCTAAATGGTGAACGAAAAAATAAACACGTGTACGCATTCACTTACACGTATTATAAGACTACGTGTCTTCGCAGCAAAAGCTTACACTTTCGTATCTCGTACGCTTTAGAGAAGATTATCTGTTAACATTTGTCTGGAATATTTTTTCAAGTTTTCAATTAGTTTTATCTATTGGTATACTCGTAACTATGTTAGGACTACGATTATGTATATCACTTATACGTGGTACATTCGTTTCTTTCTTTTTTTTTCCGTAATTATTATGTATTTAAAAACTTTCTTGCTCTGCTCCTCTGGGCTCAGAAATTTTCTAACATACCGGAAACCCATCTGAATTATTGCGGTAAATACCTATGATTTTGAAAGTACGCTATGCGAATTTAGTAAAAAGTATACGTATGAACTAGGGTTTAGAAATTGTTTCGATTTGTTTCGACTCGTGCAACCACCTTACGTTAGGATACATATTGTGATATTTAGTATATATCACATATTGTACATAGGTTTTAAATTATAATATACATATAAGCATAGGCATGTATATATTTCCTTAGTACAGTGTACGAACATTTCATGCGTATAGTGCACTTAATTATATATAATATTAATTTTATAAGTGCACTTACACTATCATTAATCTCATAGCGTGATGCGCTCTGTGTGCAGCGATACGCGGTCCACATCGAACTGCGGGGCTGTGCTGTTTTACATAATTCTTCTTATTGTCACGACTCACGACTATACCTGTATCGTGTGTATATAATATAGCCGGGGTGGCCAAACGGTCGATCGCGATCCATCGCACTTGACGGCGCGTACGACTTGAAAGTCGATCTTTGGCGTTTTGTTTTAGAGCTTGTATTTTTATATATGCGTTGATGGTCACTGCAGTGCATGACGATTCGGACCCGCCAATCAATGGTTATCGTCGTTGAAATTCTGGTCGACGTCCTTTGCTCAAGCCGGTCACGTTATACGCTTAGGTAACACGGGCATTACAAGCACGCGTGACCTTATTATGCGCGCGAAAATATGTTTTTTAAATACGCCTGTGTTGTTTAACTACCTACGTCATATATGTATTATTATTATTATTGCTGTAGAAAACGAACGTTACTCTTTCCCCGTCAGTGTACCACGCGTTATCCGCTAACAGCTCGACGATAAGAGGGCATTGTTCGCGGCACGAGTCTCCGATACGAAGGGCTTTTCTAATCTCGACGTGCGTTCGCGATGCTGTTAGCCAAGCGCGCGTTCATCGCAGCAGCCTCCCGGAAGGTCCATGTAAATCGCCTTTCATCGAGTACGACACGCGATGACGGTCTATTGTCATTTTGACGGTTTACTAAACACGATCTACAATAACTACACGCGTTTGTACATCGGTCCCGAGCTTCAGTCCGTTTTCACGAAAATCATCCGTTAATATATTCTTTTTTTCGGCCGATTATTATTAATTAGACCCGGTGACGGCGGTATGATATTATTTTATGCTCAGCGTTCCCATTGGTTATTAACACGTCTCCTCCAGTGGACTAGGTGTTACGATAACTTGAAACTAAAGCGTTTTAAATGTTAATTATTTCTGTCATCCGAAAACATATTGTTATTTTAAAAACCGTAATGCTATGCGAGAGACTGCGGCTGTAACGAAACAATTAAATTATGCTATTCGTTGGCTATATATATTGTTTTTCTAAACTATTCTAAAACAGTGACGTTCGGTTAATTCGATAACAATTTTGGTTATAAACCGTGGCTCACCGAAATAATGTTTATCAGAGATAAGACTTTTTCTTGAACGGCAAACGTGTACTATACAGCACATTATGTTTATTACATATATTATAATATGCGAGTGTAATATTATATACTATACGCAGGTATAATTCAACGGTCTCGTCGTAAAGTGCACTTTTCGAAGCGTGTGTGTTTCGTGCGCATTTGTTTATACTGTGTACACCTATACATGTACATAATATGTGTGTATAGACTGTATGGTGTGCAGTAGTTTTACTAAAAGCGTTTTAGAGTTTTATGCGTGTATGCGCGCCGCGTACGAACAGCTTGTATAAAACATCGGGCTCGTACATGAGATATTTTATTAAATTAGATATTGTATAAGTAATAAGGTATACCGGCGGAAAACTTGTAGTAAAACGTTAAAAGCCTGTATAATAATATAATACGTTCGCGAATAAACATTTTCGTTTAGTTTACGGACATCGTGGCGCATAATAGGAGGTATATATAGCTTTCGTCTTGGCGATTACGATTTTCAAATAAGTCATCGACTGCGCACGACCGCCGTTGTTAATCGCCGAAAAAGATATTTGGGCGTCTTCACTCCATCTTCATTTTAACAACAATAATCATATGAAAATAATACATAATATCCGATGCGTGACGTTGGTGTGACAAGGGATGCTGGACGAGCTGATGCGCATTGACCTATTATGTAGCGAAACTGAATTTTATGAACTTTGAACATCTCGGTCGGCAGACGATTTAAATATTTGGTGGGACACATATAGCCTTTACGTACCGGAGATAGCTGTATTGGTACAACATCAACTGTGTGACGTGATCTCCGATATCTTTAAATATAATCAAAAATAATGGTTTATAATACTACAATGTTCTAAAATCATTATAATACGAAACACTGTGTGCGACGTTATAATACGTACAACCGATTGTCGCGCTCATAATATTATTCGAGGAAATATCGATTTCAAAATAACAATGCGTTTATTCATGCACAAACAAAGGTTTATATATACTCGTAATATAAATGTACACCTCCGTATACATATTATACGGATGTATATACATTACATAGGTACACATAAATGTATACGAACGCTGATCATACATACCTATATATAGTGTAGCACTGCAGCCAATGCCAACGCGCGACGGTCATATTAAAACTAACAACTGCATGTGCAGCTACCGTCGTGACTTATGTTTGATTCCTATTCGCTTATAATACGGTTATAATACGCGTATACTTAATGAGCCGGCATTAAATCGGAGCTTTGAAACCCGAATGTGGAATCGAACGTAAAGCCCTTAATACGCACCACACGTTTGTAACGTTAATCCGAATGGCCCTGCCAGCAGTATAATGTAATCAACTATTATTTTAAACGCTCGTCGTCTGCACGAGAGCAATATTGTAATATCGTGCGTACACTTATAGATACTACGCTCGAGTAATATATAATGTAATGCATATGCAACTCACTTGACATGACACTTTATGCGCGCGATACGTTACACATACTCGTATAGGTACATTTGAGACGTCTCACACGTTTTATATGCACACTACTCCACACGGATACAGCAAACTAAAACTAAACGATGAAACTATTGTAAACTCGTAAAGCTACACGTGTGCGTGAGCTACGTCAACCTAGCATCTCGAGATCAAAATGTCTACTTCAATCTGAGACGGGCATGACCGAAAGAGTAATTATTCTTAAAATGTAGTTCGGTCGTGCACCGAGAGTATAACACGAGTAAACGTATATTATACGAATTCGTGAATACTGTATTACGTGTGTGCAAGAGAACGCGTCGGACCTTTAGCGGATATTATCGATACGGCGGTGGCTAGGGGCAAAAAAAAAAAACGACTAAAACTCGTCGTGCGCCGCTGCACCGGCCGGGTGCGATGACGGTGCCGCGGGTTGTAAGACGACGATGTGGCCAACATATGTGTGCTTGTGCGTGTGCGTGCGTGTGCGTGTGACTGTTGTGCACAATACGCGTGGTGGTACGATCCCCCGAAATGGCCGACGAGCACAAGGCGTGCGGGGCGGGCCGCGGGAGACCGGGGAAAAAAAAACCCACTCCTACGCGGCGTGGGGCTCCTCGCGTGTATATAATGTGCGTGCATTATATTCGTTACAATCTCTCCGAATCCCTTTTTTTTTTTTTTTTGTGGCGAGCCAACAGCCGAGAGCCGCAAAAAATATGAACACGGACCCTCCGGTGTTTTTGTCCGTCCCGTCCCGCTCCCTCGTCTCCACGCCCTCGTCCGCGACGTCCTATTCTCTCGGATTTTTTG
Source organism: Periphyllus acericola (assembly GCA_949715065.1). Lineage (NCBI taxonomy): Eukaryota > Metazoa > Arthropoda > Insecta > Hemiptera > Aphididae > Periphyllus > Periphyllus acericola. The sequence goes on from OX454268.1 coordinate 11,097,797, forward strand.
CTGGCAGAAATTCCGAGACAGATTTTCGAGAATAGCTGCAAAAAAAAAAAAATCAAAAAAACCTACCGTCTCCGGTCCGTCGTATGCAGTACGCGCGTGTACAACACACGACATGTTATACACACACCGTATATATGTATATAGTCACGTATACGGTCGAGCCCTCGTAAAAACCCATACGGACTACGAGTCTGTAATATAAATTAGCCCCTTCCCGCCGCCACACGAGATGCCGTGTACGTTTTTTTACGCGCGCGATCGTGGTAGCGCGCGTGGAAGCGATTTGTACACCGAATATAATGATAATAATAAAATAATACTATACACGCACTTTGACGCGATACGTCCGTCCGGCGCGTATAGTAATAATATGTGTCTCGTTCTGTAATAATAACGCGTCACCATGGTGTAATACATACACACACACACATATATATATAGGTACTGTGACACGATACAAACAGGTGGGGCCGTGTGTCTCCCGAGTCGAATGGAGACCGTTGCAGGTCGATGGAACTATCGAGATGTTCGCCTATTATTATTTGTAATATTATTATTATATTATCACGAGTGGAGACCGACGTGCAGTGCGCCGACCGACCGCGCGCGTTGTTGGAACGATACGTCCGGAAAACGTTACGCGTATAACATTATTATTCCATATTTTGTTTCTTCCGGACTTCGGTGATCGTACCGTTGTCGGTGCATCAGTTCGTACGATCTCGCGCGCGGACAGCCACCTACGCGTGACGTAATGTGCACAGCCTCTCACGTTCAAGCTCTTCAATCCTGCATCGTGTACGACTGACCCCGGGTACGTAAACGCGTGTACACGCAATATTGTATAAATACGTAGAAGGTTCAAATGGGAGTGGAGGACGCTGGTGCGGATCCAGAAATCGTTTAAAGGGTTGGGAGGGGGTCATGGTCATGTATACAAAGAACACAAGTAAGTTACAGCTTAAGGAACAGAATCATATTATTATGTAACAATTAAAGAAATAAAATAACAATATAATACTACGGTAAAACGATTTGAAAGTATGCTTCATTTTTGTTACATTTTCATACCAAGTTTTAAGTAGCCGAGAAAATGAAAAACTTATTTCTGATTGGTGGGAATCTTTCGCCTTGACCTAGGAAAACGTTCGTGAGATCGAAAAGTCCACCTGTATTTGGCGTGTGTACAATCGTTATAATATTCCGTAGTCGTCTATAATATTTGCTAAGGCCGAGAATTCCATGTGCAGGGGCTAGGACGTTTTTCTTTGCGATTACTAAACACGCCATTGCAGCAGTGTCCATATATAGATAGGTATATGCATGCAGTCGCGTAGTGTACGGTCAATTATTATTGTATATTATATGAACGTCACTCGGGCGTGATTTTCGTGCGAACCCGATTTAGTCGGCGGCTGTCGCAAGTATATAATATACATATATAGCTAGGCACCATTTTAATGGCGTACGTTTCAATAATAAAGTGTCTCTGCAGTCGTCGTCGTCGTCATCGAGCAGTCGATTTACATATTATATTACTGTATTATGTATATATTATGCGATGAGAGAGAGACGTGAAGTGTGTCCGATCGAAAACACTAATCAATATATGCCGCCATCGGTGGTTTCCCACGTGTTTCCGTAGATGTTCCGAACGATAAGGCGCAGAGGCGCGAGACGTCGCACGACCGTTTCGGACACATATATTTGAATACGTCGAGCTGCTGCTGCTGCTGCAGGCCGCGTCGGATCTCGCTCGTTACACGCAACGTTTATAATGTAATATATTATCTGCTCGGACGAGGCGTTTTACGACGACTGCACGGCTTATGTGTGTATTATAATCATTACAACAATATTACGTACACAGCGTACCTACCAATGTTGATGTTTTTGGATTCATCGCACGTCCGCGGCGCGCGTGTACGAGTAATTTACGCGCTCACACGCCGGACGGGCGTACACGCGCGCCCCGTGCACAGGTAAACGGAACGCGAGAGGCTGCAGACAGAACCGCAAGACGCGTTTAGGTGCCAGCTAACCGCACGACGATGGCGATTTCCGCGATCGCGCCCGTGCGGTTTCCCATCGTAAACGGTCCAATCAACTTCCTGCATCGCGCGTCCTGATGTCGTCGTTAAGACACCGCGATGGTGCACCGTGTGAAACGCGCGCATGCATTTCCCTCCGAGTACGTACGATGCATAAACACGCGCCGAGTGCCGCGTCGTCCTATGAACGTTCCGTATAATTGAGGATATCGTTAAGGATACGTGTGTATATATATACATTATAGTATACGCTGTATTATTATTGTCCTTTTGGGCAGCGCTTCAAGACGCGTATACACATTGCCGAACGGCTACCGCGGGAAAACACGCGTACTGCGCGTATATAACGCTTATTTACGATCATCGAGTCCCCCGAATCCACTTCCGATCCACGGTACTGTGTAACACGGTATTACACCGAATTCAGGAACGCAGGTGCACACAATGAGTTCTATCTGTGCTGTCAACTCTATCGCTCGGCCCAGTCATGTCTGATGTCTAGATCGAACGATTCAGCTGGCACACGCGTCTATCCTTTGGAAAGATCATTTTTTGATTACCTCATTACTATAGAAACGCATTCATGCTTGTATAATAATAACTCGTACGACTTTCACTCAGAGTATAGAATAATATTTTCCATTACTGCAGTTCACCATAGTGTATTTAAATTATACGGTTCATCTTAGGATCTTACCAGATTTTTATTTTACCCATATAATAATTGTAAAAGCTTATAAGTATACATAATTTCTATACACGCATCACCTGAATTTCGTAGTGATATTTACTGATTTTCAAAGGACAATCGATTTTAGTGTAGGTAACCAGACAACGAGCGTACACCGTATTTAGTTTATTATAATGATATTGTTCTGTATACAATTTACCTATTTTAATTAAACATTTTTCTAAGAGTGAAAAAAGTACAAGCAAACTGAAGTGATATTTTTAAAATAATAAAGTATATACATACATATATAGCCAGTTTGACTTTAGTATAATTACACTAATCTTAGAATAGTTCAAATTCATTCGATTAATAGTAGCTATGTCGTTACTATGCATTTCAATGTTAAGCATCAAAATTCGTTTTTGAAAAAAAGCGTCGTTCATTGCTTCTCCCTCCCCAAAAAATGATTGCAGAAAAAAAATATCAAGTATAGCGTACAGCTAGGTTTGACATGGATTTTCAGAAAACAAGGCTCAGTTTTATATATATATATATATATATATTTATGTTGGTCTTTTAAGTAATAGTCTCCCTACACGCACAAACTTCTTCATCCCTCCGGGTTCGAGTTATAAAAGGTGCTTGTGTACTTATGTGTGTGTGTGTCCGGCACTATATTGTACGGTGCGTCTTTTTACTGCGGCTCACGCGTGAATTTCGCGTGCGCTCTATTTAGCTAATGAACGAATCTTGTTTTTTTCGCCGATCCGAGGAGATGACCTTTTGGAAAAAAAAAATATATAAAAATACACTCTCAAAGACTCATCAATATAATATGTGCGTGTGTGCGTGTGTTTTATACGAACGGACGCCGTGTATACCGGCGACAGCAGATAGTATATAGCGCCTCTCTCGTCGGCATCGGCAGCAGATTGGTCCGGTATAGCCGCTCGCGCGCGTCATGTCGGAAATAAAAACACCGGGCGCATATATATATATATAAATGCGGGGGCGATCGTATAATATTTTTATGCCACTAAGCTTATACCGTACGGGTCTCACGCACACGCACACGGATTCGGGGATTCGGTAGTAAAATCACATTTCGGATCCGTCCCCCGTTTTCGCGGATTAAGATTTCTATACACATACAATATATACGGTCGACTCTCTGTCATGTCAGCCTCTCCTCTCTCTCTCACTCTCTCCCTCTCTTCGTTTTGTCCTACAATTTTGGATTTTCGGGAAATTGCACGCAAAACCTTCGGTCGACTTTATGTTTATTATGACGCGAGCTCGGAACTTATTACACACATATACTGGACGAGCAGTGCGATCGTGTGTACATATATAAATCAGTATATATTATACATATGCGTGTGTGTGTGTGTGTGTGTGTGTGTACTCGGAGTATAGGGCTTACGGGACCGAATGCGCTCTTGCATTAGCACACAAATGGCACGTTTTTCCGACGAAAAAATTAATCGATCGTAAAAACTGCCACAAAATTTTATCCGAAACAATACACTATAATAATGCGCGTGGTATACATGTATTGTACGTTTTATCGTTGCGCGCGCATTCCAATGATTGCATTAATATAAGTGCTCCGAAGCGGTCGAACCGTGTACGGTTACAGTTATGTGTATTACACACTAACACACGTAAACGGTATTCGTATATATGTATGCGGTACCGACACACACGGAACGCACGAGACGCGTAACCGACTTTGGTTGTCTTAGCAGGATTAAGTTTATAACCGCGTCGAATCGTCGCTTTTGTCCGTTCAGTTGTCACAAGAAACGTTCTTCGCATCGTTCCGTTATTTTATATGCATCGTAAATGTTATCGTATCAAACACGTTGATTTGTCCACTCCTTTAGAATAATAGTCCGTATTTTGGTGATTTTATAGTTTTATAATTTCATTGTTGTTAATTTAATTTTTTTCATGTTATGCATTTCATTTTCAGTTCAAATATTCTAGTTTTTAACTGATATAATTACATATTCCAATTTCTGCTTTAGATTTGGAACTGGACTTTAGTTTGTTCTTCGTCTATTTTATATGTATTCATTTATGCTTACTTATATTGTATTTTCATTCTTTGTAAAATCAATTCCTGTATTGCTTTAGATTTTCTGTTTTTATCTATTAATTTTTATAGAAAGTGTGTCTTTCATTAAATTTTAGGTAATAAGGTGTTTTCTTGTAATTTACTAATTTACATCTTAAATTTATATTATACATATATCAACTCTTTACTCCGTCACAAGCCTGGCTCAAAGGAGTAGACATATTTCTTTATATATTATATTATATAAAGAAAAATTGAAATAAAAAAAAAAAAAAAATTGCCGTGTGTATGTATGTATGCGCAAGTTCTCGCGCAGCTCTCTGCTGCCAGTGCGTGCTTCCACGCGTTCGGTAAACCGTGCACCGTACAGCATAGTAAATATTTTAATAATCGCCAGCCGGTACCGAATTAATCTTAAAGTTTTCGAGAGTCTATTGGACCGTTATTGATTTCCGAGAAAGTAATAATGCCGCGTAACAACGTCTATTCTTATCCCGTCGCTGTTGTACACGCGACGAGATAATATATATTACTATCGACAAAATATTCAATATCCTATGCAAAGTTCTTAGTCATGTTTCCCTAACTTCCCCGACTCGTAAACTTCCCGAAAATGTATTAAAACTTTATAATACTACATTTCCCTTAAATGTTTCCATCGTAATATAATATTACGCAGTGCACCGCCTACTCGATAATGTATGTTTTCGAATTTATAATAGCGTACACATAGCGCGTACCGTATTATTATTCTCGTTTCACATGCTAGAAATGCGAATCGCTTTTCTCGGCATATACCCGTTATATCTTGAGTTCCGAGTTTTAAAAAAAGTTTCGAAAGAAAAACTTTTAATTACGAAAGCATGGCGCGAGGCGAACGTTAGGCTGCGTACACTATATTATGTACGCTTATAAAATTACGTCACTGTTTCGCAATGAGCTGACGCAGCTGAAAAGCCCATAAAGAAAATGACCAAAGCACTTTCAATGTTTTTGCATTTTGACATTCGTTAGGATTTACGAGCCCACTCGGAAGGGGGAAAGCTTCGGGTTCATTATTAAAGTATAAACCGAGTTCTCCGTGACAAAGCAAAATGATGCGTTACTTTACGAGACAACCGCATAATATAACCCACTAACCACAGAGAATATATTATCATTACACAAACGCATAAATTATATATACGAAAATATATTCATTTTTTTTTTTGCCGTAGAATTGTAATTTAAATTTTAAATTACGAACAAAAACGTAAGTCTTATGGATACATATAGGCAAGGAAAAATTCTTCAGTTTCTTTGTCTCGTAAATCCTAATAGTTAACTAGATTTCAAATTATTTTTTGTACTCCTTATTAAAACTTTATTGCTCGTTTTCAAAATAATAATGTATGGCAATAGAGCATATATTAATATATTTAACTTTTAAATCACTGATCCTCAATGATATCGGTTCAAGACGAACAAACATTCCAAAATTATTATCGTTCAGTAAAGTTGTATAGAATACCTCAATATTTCGAAAGATAATTTATTACATTTTATGATTATGTTACGTTGTGTTCATTATTATTTTTTTTTTATTTTATTGATCTGAATAACATTGACAACAAAAGCCATTAGTTACAATTACATTTAGATCATTTACAGGTTCATTTTATTTAGATATATTATATTGAATTGTGTAATTCGGATATTTTAAAATATTATTTTATTATCCTGTTATTTTTTACTTGTTATTATATTCTACTGTATCTTAAATTCACCACTTGTATTGGGCACTAAAGCCCGTTTGAATGAACAATAGATGAATGAATAAAACCACCAACAACATTAATGAAATAACATAAACAAAATAACCAATAAATAAAAATCATAACGACTTTATGAACCATTATTAATATATAAATTATACTACAGACTATAGTTATCCTAAAGGTACCTATTAGGTAGTTATATATATAAAATATATATATAATATATATATTATATAGATCTATTTTCTACGTTTACTTTGTGAGTTTCTTTTCTAGGTAAAATTGTCTAGGTGAATATTACAAATGTACCGATTTATAGGTGTAACCATTAAACGCTTATGTTCACTATACACTTACTGCTAATGCAAACAGCGTATTCGAATTTCGCGTTTTGCGTCAATTAAATGTTTATCGATGTATTGTTGTTAGTTAAAACTTAAAACATAGTGTGTACATAATATTAGTCTATTTCAATGTAACTGACGTTTTAGATATAGGTATATTGTAGTACAGGGTAATATAAGGTATAAATAATAAAAATATCGTCATCAGCAGAACAAAGCATGTGCACCCGAAAAATAACTTTAGAATAAATTAATTAGAAAATTTTAATATACTCAACGCACGCTTCCTAAAAAACCATCTGTGTTCGATTTATCATATAGATTGGGGCAACGTGAAACTAGCATAATACACTTCCTCTCCAGTTTTCTAACATGACCGTGGTAAAAATAAAAAATCATAATTCATATAGACTAGTATCTTCGCTTCGTTCGGTCAATTACAATATTGCTATTCAAATCTTTAATTAAAAAAAAAAAAAATCTGTTATTTATTCTCGTGTAATGAATTAACATTACTATAATGCAATTATTTCAAATGTAAAGATTATATATCTATTCGATTCGGCGAAACTATTCGGGTTTTTAATACGTACTCCTTTGGATAACCGCGTTCAAAAATATAAACATGCCTGAGATATACGTACTTATGCATATACCTACTCAGGTAAATTATTTTTTTGGATATTTTTATTTACCGCTTTAACCTATCGAAGTATAGACAAAACGAGATAAACTTGAATTTTCTAAACACATTCGTTTTATGTCTTGACTCTTATGTGACAATATTTTCATCGAAAAGTCCAAATTTAATATTGATTGAAAATATAAAATAAATATATACAAGCACAGGATATTCACATTTAGAGGAATCCTGCGGTCGTACTCGGGTATACTCGTATGCAAAAAAAAAAAACACTTGCATCTCCTCATGTATAGACACCATGCATATAATAATTGATAGGTATTATATAAATACTAAGCGGTGTGTGCCAATAACCTCCAAACCATCCGATATCGGTTCTTAGATGTGTATGGAAATATTTTCTTAGAAATTAAAAATGCCTAAAATGCTTTTAGCGATTTTTGTTTATCAAGTATTTACATTAAAAAACGATGAACGAATTCGACGATTGTATAATATCATCGGAACGTACACTATACGTACACGTGCATATATAGTCTTAAATTATTCGAAAAACATATTCGGTTTCGAAAAATCAAATAATTTATACTGATTGCGGTCGAACATATATATCTATAATTATTATAATACTGATTCATGCAACACGAAAAAATACTTAAAGCGAACAGTGTTCGGTCCCTAACATAATATATCTATAATCTATATATATATATATATATATATATTATATATATTTACCATCGAACCTTGGAACTACAGGTACAAAATTTAACGTAATACACTCATACGAGTATACGTGCGTGGTACCGTTAATGACGTTAGAACAGTTTACTGTGTTTGAATGTCGGACCCGATTTTCGTCCAAAACCAATACCGGCATGTTACCTACTGCGGTAGAAAAAACACTGCACCATATGATATGATATTTGTTTATAATGAAAGTATATTGTACACGCCAAGCAGTCTTCGGCTGCAAGAATGATTTGAAAACGAGCATTGGATACGCGCGTGTATCGAATAGCAATTTAGCGTAATGAGTTTGGGCGAGTGATTTTAATAATTGCAATGCGTTTGAGCCAAAAATATTGCAATGCTTTTTGGCGATAATATCCTGCAGTTTTATGAACTTAAATTATATTATCTACCCATTTTCCTTCTCATTTTTACGGACCGTCGGTGAATTTCAAGGGTACTCTTTTTTTGTTGGTATGATTAAAACCCCGAAGCTGGTGGAATTACTATATCAAAACTGTGAGTTTATTTCAAAATTAAAATTACAAATTAATCACAACCCCGCCATGCGCTTTACGTATTCCAAAGGTGTAATTCCACCTGACGCGTGTATAGGTATAATATATCGTCTCCCAACTCGTTTTTAAATACTGATGCTGATGTAATACGACTTTTCGTCCAACGTTGTAAATATTTTTGCCCGTAGCATTGAAAAAGGTTATCCGCCCAAACGCACGACACGGTCATTATTGTGAGAGACTCGCCAAGTGTACGTCGTTTTTATCATGTGAGCGAAGAGGTAATCCGTCCGAACGCATCACGGTCATGTAGGTAAACGAAACAGGTATACGAAAAGGTCGGAGAAGACGGAGATCATTTTTTCGGAGAGACTGCTGCAGCGGTTTATGTATTTCAGTGCACAATTCGTGTTCCCGCCCAGTAATGGGGTGCCTATATTGATTTACCCCGGACGTTCTCTCGCGCCGAACAACAGCCAGCCCCGCTGCAATGTGTTTTGACAGGATTTCAATTCCAGCGCGCCACCGACGTGTAGCGCGGCCGTACATCCGGGACAATGCGTAATACACAATATGCAATGTACACGTGTAATGCAAAATTATCATAACGTATGCCGTATTAAAAAATTAATATTCATACTACATGTACGCGTCGCGTAAAAAAATAAAAATGATTTCGAATTCTCAGAATTGTAGGTACGTAATATTACATCGGCTCTGAAAGAAATAATCCCATGTATGTATTTATATTCATTCGTATTACGTATTTCTTCCAAACGATTCCACTTGGACCGTCACACATATTTACACATGTATATTCAGTGTATTGCAGTTAAAATGTTAAAATATAAACGTACACGACCGCGCTAAACAATAAATAAATCATACATTATACGCGACGACTATTTACATATAATATACATAGCTTAAATTATATAATATTATATAATCCGTGTGATTTTAAGCGAAAAAATAGCTTATAATATTAATTGAACCTATAATTTTTTGATCGCATCTTTGTTGAACTTTCTATTTTATTTAAGAAATAATCAGAGTATAATTTATCTTTGGATATAGCTATAGATATGTGTACATGCAAAACATTTCTCGAAAATCCAGTATAGATTAGAATACGAAAACTACTCTCGAAAAATGATCTGTATTGGAACGAATAGTGTCCATAAAAACAAGATACGATAATATTCATTCGATATTCATCTTTATAGGCAAATATAAAATATACCCAAATAATATAATTGCATTTTGGATAATAGTTATTTCAATACCGATAACTTATAGCAGCTTCTTTTTATTTATTTTCTCAGGGAAACTATGTTATTTGTTACCTCTCTTAATGAAGATTGACGGTAATCGTTTGGAAATGATATTCTTTTCAATAAATTTAAAAAAAATTACATGTATGTAGATAGTGTATGTACTTCATTGAAGCGTGCTTGCATTTAAAATACAATTTTTATTTTTTTCTCTTGCGGTGGCAATTATTATGAGATTTCAGATTGCACGATTCTAAAATAATTATACATGCAGTATTTATACCGTGATAGCGTGGTATTATATGAAATATATTAACTTATGGGTTGCATAATATATAAGTAGCCTACAACATGAGTCGCCTTTACCTAGTATAATGTTGAGTTATACGTATAAGTTATATATCATTATGGTATATATTATATTATATAATGTGCATAATTATACATTTGATTATTTTAATATTTTGTAAAATATTCTTATTCATTTTTTACACCAAACGCGCGCATATTAAACAAAAAGAAAAAAACTGTACACCTCACTGATGTCTTATCGTATCTATAGATATGGGAATTATTAAAAAAAAAAATCCGAGAGATTATTTTTACATACCAGCTATTATACTGGCAATACTATGAGATTTGCGATAACGTAGCTCTGAAATACGTATTGTATCCATTATTTACCGAGGTCCGTGTGGTTCAATGTAAAAATATAATAGTATTAATAACCGGGGCGTTGCGTATTATAACTCATAATAGTGGTCTACACCAACTGAAACATGCGCATTTACATAATACGAAAAATAAAAATCTGCAATATTTATCAGCGTCTTATAATAATGAACGACTATGATTATGTATATAATACTCAATACAAATCAAATCGTAGGAATTTCATATGCTTTATTTTGTAAAAATTATTTTTATCATTGACTTATGCACTGTTTTGGTTCGTGTTATAATTTATTTATTTTTCGCTTATTTATTTTTTCAGCGTAAATCAATTACATATGTTAATTTGATTAAATTATATTACATTGACAGGAACTGATAAGTGTCCAAACTGAGCTGAGCTCAAATCTGGTATAAATGACTTACTTATATACTATAATAGATAGCATTCAAGTGATATTCAAATATTGAAACTCGATTTACATACTAGTTGTTATGAATTCTACAACGTATAGGAGCAGTTCTCGTTAAAAGTGGAATACATACTATTTTATTCGCGTATTTCGTATAACAGGCCCGCGCAGTTCTGCTCGCCAATAAGCAGATCCTGTATACAATAATATATAGTATATCGTTAATTATATATAATATTTGATGAGATCATATATTACTATTCAAGTCCGATATGCCACAAGCAATAATACAATTATTACAAAAAATGCATTTATGCATTAATGTGGAGCTACATAGTGCAGCTGCATTGAAGTTCGAGCTTTTATGCAACTAATTATACAAGTGCAATTTATAAGCAAAAAAACTGTACATTAAATACGTATACCTATACGGCTATGTATAGAACATAATAAATAAATTAGTGATGAACTGATGTAAGACTTGGGAGAAAAACGTGACGGACTGCACTTAGAACAAAACCGAGATTGTTCCGAGAAATTGACTTATGTAAATTTGTTATAAGAAATATATTATGCGTCTAAAAAATGTTTAAAGAGCTGTCGAAATTCGTTCACGGACATAGCGATCGGTTTTTGCGTGTATAAATTAACTAATCATATTCGTACTAATTATGCGAAAAGCAAAAATTACTTTGCGTAAACAAACCGGATTAACGCAGAAAAGTTATTGACATCATAGCTATATATATATATATACGATGTACATATTACTCGCATTAACGGGACCGTTTTTTGATTAACATCAATTTCGTGGAGCGTTGACAGTGCGGTTTGAGGGAGAAAAATGAAACATAACGTAGGATTAGAAAAAATAAGGGTGCAGGTGGACACGTAGCTTATACGATGGATTCTGGATAAATCGACGTACAAAGAAATCGTTTTAGAAAAAAAAAAAACTCAACTAAAGTAAAACCTATCGAATCACACGTATTTTAAACTTTGATACATTAATGCGGAAACCGGTACCTACGCCGCAACTGTACGATACCGTACAATAGAAAATTACAGAAACATCGTACATTGCATACACCGTAGCAAATCTTTACCATGTGATGACATTTGATAGATTTACTCCTTTGCAGTGGCTTGTTTAGGGTTGCCATACGTCCCGGTACACCGCGACATGTTACCGGTTTATGACATCGGTCACGGTCAAGTGTTAATAACACACACCATAGAACATAACTAATTAGGTTTCTGATCGATTGTGGTATGTACTGTACTCAAACAGGAAAAAAATTCAGAAAAATACAAAAATTATTTGTTCAAAAGATACTGTGAAAAAGAAGTATGTCATCATTTTAACAGTCAATTCCGTATTATTATCATAATTATTATTTCGTTCTATATCAATGTACTCGTATATTCTTTATTATTATTTAAAATGTGATAAACAACTAATATTAAAATAAACAGGGGTTGTTGAAATTATTTTTGTATACATTCCGGTCAGTACTTGAACTTTTATACGGCAACCTTAGGTTTGTTGAAAATGATAATATTACGTAATAACGGCATTAAAATGTTCACGTTCTTCGTAAGTTTCTCAATTGCGCACTGCACGCTTCGCGTCGGGGATCACTAAAAAAAAAAAAAATAGTTCCCGGTATACAGTACATAATATTACACCCTATTGTTGTGACGTACTACGATGTACGAAAGGGCCGAGGACGAAGGGACAACGCTACGGGAACGGATAAAATAATAATAATGTCCTCCGACCAATGAACAGGCAGTGTCCTCTGTCGACCCACCGAACACTCGGCGACGGTCCGTCAGTGGTTCGAGCGCACAACGGCGCACAGATAGCGTCCCAATCGAACCGGACGGGTTTGACCCGATCCAGGACGGTATTATTATTATTATTATTTTTTTCCATCTCCTTTTCAGCGCTCGGTTTCGACCGTAACAATAATAACAGTAACAGCACGTATGCGGTCTTATTTCGTCATCCGAGACGTATACGGCCGCGGCATCTGGCGGTCGACGACGGGACTTCTCGCTTGCGCGCATCTGCGACGATCGAAAATAATTACAAATTAAATCGCTAGGCATTACTTCTGTTTTATGTTTTTTTGTTTTTTTTTCTAAAAATTTCCACGTCGGTGCTTATTTTTTTCGTTGTACCGTCGATTTCGATTACTTCTCGACCGCGGATTGACCGCCCCCGATCCGCTACCCATAACTCGATGAAAACCGTCCAACCGCATGTACGTCGCCAATGTTACCGTTCAAAAGCTCGCACGAATGCGCCTTTGAGCCGTTGTCGTCGTTGTTCCCAAATCGAACATATTTGTCCGCGGCACTTGGAAGACGTGGCGTGTCGCGGAACGTTTTCGTCGTGCAAGATTACGTATCGTCAAATGGAAACTTTTTTTTCAAAAACCTTCACGGATCGAGTGTAGATGCGTAGAACGGAAACTTATGAACAATATCATCCGGGCCGCGCGTACGTTACATTCCGAAGTGCAAACGTTTTATGTCGATCAATCGTAAACACGGCCGAAACGACTCTAACGTGATGGCACATGTATATACGAGTGGTCAGATTCGGCCACGCGGTATATTTTTAGCCCTTTGTGCGCTTCTCGGACGGTATTTGCAGGCGATATACACGTTTCACATAAATCGCTTGCACACCCACGGCCGGTGACCACGTTGATCGCGACGTACCCGCGTACCGTTCACCGCAGCCATTTGTTCCGACACGCGCGTAAATAATTATAATACTTTGTCCGTCGCAACACGCGCGTCACTTTTTCCGTCAGCTTCTAAAAGGGTGCACGCGCGTTCTCCGAGGGACGTGCGTCCGCGCAGCCGCGGTCCGTTGTCTCCGCTGTACGCCCCGGTGCGCGGTCGATATTCCGGGGTTTTTTCTAATTGGCGCACGAAACGGTAATTGGGGCCGCGGTTGTCGCGATGATTTACAGCGCAGCAGCGGGCCGAAACTTTTTGAACCGTAATGATGGCGGGGTCTCAGCTACCCGGTGCAGCGCGTTCGTACTATTAGTGTAAACGTATTTATAACCATACGGACACGCACGCACACACGTATACCCGTCCAATTTTTTACAGCTACATGCATACAAGTATATGTATATACGCTCCAAAATAGTTGGCAGTTATTAAGACGGCGAAACCATAAAGTAATAAAAAAAGCAAAATAACATGTGTTCTATTCCGCAAGCCACCGTCATTACGGTCTGTGGTCGGAGAAAATAATTTTAAAAAAATCGTTTATCGTTGCCGCCCGCGACTGCAGACGGATTCCGATCTCGGCAACGAAAAAATAAACCTTAACCGTATAAACCCGATGGAAATAAACGTCCTTTATTACAAACACACGCGCCGTTCGCGGTCACACGATTGTAACTAAATTTTCGACCATTTTCGCTCGTGTAAATCGACTTTGGCGCAGCAAGAAATTAAACAAATAACCCTCGCAACACACCGTGGTTTTAAAACCTTCGCGTTTTGTTCGTACTCCGGTGCAAACGTGCTTGGAAAAAAGGGTGTCGGGCTGGGAGCAAACCTAGGGGAGGCCCCCGGGCCGTAGCCTACTCAGCTTTTCTCCCAAAAACCAGCCCTGGTCCCATGGATCTAATTGAAGACTATTTTCTACGTTCTCTATTTTAATACTGTATAGTTATCGTTTTATCGACACCTGAGAGGCATGCGCACAAACCGTATCTTCAACCACGCTAGAGTTCACGTAGTATTAATAAATTACTATTTCTCCGGCAGCCGGCGCATTGTTACGCGGCTAAATCGTAATGAACCTAATGACACACTGTACATTATTGTGTCGCCGACGACGTTATTCACTCATGCGAACGGTTTCCGGTCGACGCACACGCGTACGGCCGAGAGAAACGACGACGGGATCCTCGGTGCCTCCGGGAAGCGAGCACCGTGATCAATAACGTTAACTTTCGTCGGACGCACGCGCGCTCTCGCGTCCCTGCAGATACGCAGATCTTACGTCCGATCCGACATGTCGCACGTCGCGTCCGACCGACTGTGTTTTTTTCCCCCCGAAAGAGCATCGTGTTGGGCATTACTATATGGATGCACTGCGCGGACACGACGACGCGTTATATACCTTATAAATATATACATACCAGGGCCGTCCTTAGGAGGGGGCGAGCAGGGCCCAGGCCCTGGGCCTCCCGCTTTTTGCTTAAATTTGGGGCCTCGCGCTTGAAAAAAGTAGTAAAATTGGTTTTATTTTCGTCGTGGTGTCTGAGGTGCCTATCAAATTTTTTGTGTGATAAGAATTATTAATGTCATAATAACATGTTTATAGATAGATGATTTAATACCTAAAAGGTGTTTAAAGTATTTTCGCCCTGGGCCTCGCAAATCCTAAGGACGGCCCTGATACAAGCTATACAGTGCACCTACCACTGCTGTGATGAAGGTACTTCATATTATGCAAATGATCTTGCGCGTATCCATATCGTACGCATCGTATAAATATTATAATATTTATATTACGCGTCTACGGAAATAACACATGGCAAAACGGTGCGGTGCATCAGTGACGCGCAACTGTATAGAGTTCAAGTCTTGGGGGTGCAATATTATGTAACGCTCACATTTAGGTTCACGGTGATGCTGCAGACGAAACGATTATATGCGCGGTTGGAAACTTTCCACCGTATAAAATGCTGAACCTGGTCCTTACCGCGGGAGCAGTGTAGGTTATTAATAGTTTCCTGTACAGACGCGTATTACGTAAAAACGAATATTTCAACAGAATCGAACGCAGCAACATGTTATAGTAAACAAATAATACTGTCCAGCGATAACTTTGATAAACTATTTAAGCCATACTCAATATACCGCAGTTGCCTCCTCGTGGTTTCCAATCTCGTGTTGTTACGTGGTAACATAATATGTTTCGGTCTCGATCGAAACGTGAAACTTTGTGAGAAATTGTTGTGACTACCGGAAAATTGTTGATAAACAATTTTAATACTTCTCAAAACGTACAGGAACTTCTGTTGTGTTAACGTGTTAAGCTATTCGATTTAAAATGTTGTTGTACGTGGATGCTTTAGATGTGGACCAGGATTAACAATTGTACAACTTTGTAAACTATACTTGTATGACAACATAAACGTATATTTTGAACATGGATTAGGTCCTAGCGTATAGGCCTACAGCTCTTTGATGATTTTCCGTACCAACGATTGATGTCTAAACGCCGCCGCGCGTAACATAATATTATATCTATATAGGTAGTCCGTGCATCGTCCGCACGTCGCGTTTATATCTAATAATAAAACTCAATATTAAAACTATATATACTACATACGATATAATTAACTTGTCAAGACTAAGTCTAGATTATGACTTTGTTTGTGCGCGTTACCACTCCGATGATTCGACATCGGCAGCTCTCTCTCTCTCTACTCTTCGTATACTGTGCTCGTTATCCCCGTATTAGAAGTGCATGGTTATTTACTTTCATCACATTTTTATTTTTTGACAAGGCGGTAAATCTTATACGAGATTATATAGAGCTGACTTTGGTGCTAAGGTGCACCCCGACGGCCAGACGGATTGTATTATAAACTTTTTTAGTCCGACAACTGTTACGCACCGGTTGAACTGCGCTGCAGTGTGATATTACATAATATATAAAACATTTAATTTGTATGATATAAGTCGTTGTGGAGTATCCGAGTTTTTCAAATGTAAGCTCGCGTGTTTATCCGTAAAATGATTTACTGTTTTGTTTTTTTTCTTATCGCGCGAGTTGCTGAGGTTGTGAAAACGTTTTACATCGCGGTACAATACGTATATATAGTAGCTGCGTGCTCTGTATGCTGATCCGGTCCACGGGTAACGCGTTCTTCATTCTAAATAATACGCATGATAATCTAATAATAATGAACAATTAAAAGCAAATAAAAATCCATATACGGCCGCGGTTCTCTTGACACGTTTATCCCCACTCGCCGTGGTGTATCGATCGTTCAAACATCGCGACCGGCTCGAGATCCGAAATAAATAATAAAAACAATAAAAAAAAATTAGTGGCATAAAATAACCGCGAGAAGAGGGGTACATCGAAGTTTTGGCATGTGTGCATATGACACACTGGCAGTTATATACGTTATATTATATTGTAACTAAACATATTTTATAGTCTTGGGTTCTGAGTGCTGCAGGGTATCAACAGTGGCGCAACAACGTCTTTGGAGGGATGACGTGCTATTTATTTATATATTACATCGTTTAAAAATATAGAAATATATGATTTCTTTGAACGGGCTAAGAATGTTATTTTTTTGGGAGGAAGGGGGTGCTTTTCATCGTAGCCCTCATCCCTTATTCTGCAGTTGGCTCGTGAATGAGGTATGGATCGCTACGGTCCGCTGCAGTCGTCCGCGAAGGGATATCGAAAAATGCGCGTCGACGGGGCGCATCGGCGCGCAGTTAAAACCTTATATTATTATTATACTTCTTGCATAAACGCTGCGGGACCAGACTTTGCGTCGGCCCGCAAGTCGTTACGTTGCGTATATAAATACCGCGTGATGGCATACTGCAGCTATAATAAGATACGCTCACGTCATTGTCTACTACCTACGTACCCGCCTCAGTAGTATTGTGTGCCCGCAACGTACGTATAGGTTCTGCATCATAGGTATATTACTCGCATTGTATTACCCGAGACGTTGTGACACGTTTTACGGCGGCCGTCGCGATTAACGGCATTTTTGACGGTTTTCAGACATTTTCCTCTCTCCGAACACGCGCGTACATAACATGGCAATATTCTTACACCACCCGTATTGTGTCCTATATGGCTATACATAACTATACCCGAACGTATATAACGTACCGCGCGCCTTTGATGCGCGTACACGCGGTTTTATCGTTGTCCTTTTTTTTTTATCCACGACACTCGCCCGTCGAGCCGACGGGAACTTCGTGAACGGTTACGCGGCCATACGTGACGTCTCTGTTTTCGCGTCCGCCCCGCCAGTTGTAAGCTGCAGGTACAGGCGGGGTCCGCAACACGGTTGAAACGCGTCCGCGCATTATCGTTTTTCCCACGTTGTCCTGATCGGAGCGTATACGTATAATGATTTATATGTTATTTGAAAGAGGAAAAACGAAATTACCGCGACGTCACGACACGTGTACCCATCGGCCGGAAGAGCGAGAAAACGTGCGAATCCTCCCGTAAGTCACGTACCTAACCGCATACGGTGTCGTGATAAAATGTACAATTTGGATCATACGACGGCAGCTTATTATACAGGGTGCCCACCGCTGCCGTGACCGCTGCAGTTTTCGTAAGGCGGAGTTTTAACACGGGATCGATTGCAGCGTAGTGCAGGACGAGGGACTGTAGAAAATGCACTACTGCTAACTGCTAACGAAAATATGTGTTCAGACGTGCTCTCGAAAATCACGAGTTACAGCTATTGCGACTTTTATAGTTTTGAAAAAACCGTCCGCTCGTTAACGTATAGGTACCGACCGCGACGGTCGATCGTCGTTAGGCCACCGCCGCGGGTCAAGTCAACTGCAAGTCACGCCTGTGTACGATTCGAATATCATATATGCACACGCATACATTATCTCGTTAGCCGTCGCGTGTCCAACGATATCATCTTCAGTCGTATTATTCGTTTTCACGTACACACCATGCTGTGGTCATATAATTTCTGTGAAAATAAACAGACGGTTTGTCCGTGTTGCTGCGTCGGCAAATAAGTGCGGCTGCTCGTTTTAGGATATAAAATAAATTATTACGATAAGTGATAACAATTAGGTGCGTTTGCCATATACGTACAAACGGGTCCGAAACAACTTTATATGCTCGTGAACGTCGCGTTAAACGTACCCCGGGTCGGACGCGTGGTTAGCATGCGAACTATGAGTCTATTCCGCATAAAACAATTAATAATGATTATCTTTGGATGTATGAGCGTAATGCGGTTGGTTAGTAATTAATAATTATGATAGTCGACTCGGTTATTTTTCTTAAAATGTAATCAATGATTTCTACGGTGCTAATGTTCATAATATTATCTTGAACGTTCATATTTTTCCAATAGTCCTGCAACACTGTAATATAATTGCGCCGAACTAATTAGATATGCTCCGTATAATGTTATAAAAAAATGTAGGAAACGTATTTTTTTATTTTTTTTTTTTTTGCTTCGAATTCTCACATGTTTACCGGTTTTCGAATAAAAGCGTATATTATACCGATTGATTATTAAATAGACATCGAGTAAAATTTTCAGTTATTTAGGTGAAACTAATAATTTTCCACTGTCATCGTCCGATTAAATAAGTCCATAAATGTTCGGTTGCTAAATTATACGTATTTTGATTTACATTTATTTTTTCGGACAAACGCGAACATAATTTACTGGTTTTTATTGCACACGCATCAACGAGTCCATATATATATTTAGTGTATTAACTTCAAAATCTAAGCATAATTACATATACGTTTTATTATGTTCAGTGTAGAAATAATATTAAGATGTAAATATTATATTAAAACAGCATAATATGAGCAAAAAACCATTTTAAAATATTATTATGTAAAACTTTTTGTATATTTATAATGATTAGACTACTTTGCATTTATGCTGAACAGGTTTTTTTTTTTTTAAACGTCATACAAATTATGGAAAATATATGTTATTATTTTTACATTAAAAACGGTAATTTTTATTTTTTATATAAATTATTACTTTGCAATTGGATGTACATAATTCTGTTTAAATATAATTAAGACTCAGGTTTTTAAATTATTATAAAATATTTATAATCATTTCGGGTTTAATAAGAATTAATGCATTTTTGACTAATTAACGAGTTTATGAATGTAATTAAACATTTCGTTTTAGTACATTATTATTTTTAGACGCCTACAATAATTAGTCTTAATATTTCCCATAGCCATTGCGGCGCACCTCTATATTTACTGTTGAAAATCAAAAAGTGTATGTTTGTAAATGTAATGTCGTTGTTAATCGATTATTCGTCATACCAATCGGATCTTGTTCTTTTCTACGCCGTGGTTAACTGTACCATATATCGTCACACGTTAGAACATTTTTTGATACACAGCTCATTTAGAATACCGGCGGCAGTGCTGTAAAGGGAATCTAGGTCTAGCGTTCGTAATTCAATATAATATAGTATCATAATCATAATTTCTAATTATGTGTTATAAAAAATTATACTTAGGTGTATATGGGTTGTAATTTTTTAACTGTTTTAATCCATACACAATGCGGGTCTTGGCCATTGAAATTATCGTTAATTGAATAAGGCGTACCACCTTTAGGATGAGTAATGTTTTTCGTTGACAATAATATGGTCTAGGGCTTATGATCCGATGTGTATCATCATGCTTCTCGTGAATGGTAGGAAAGACAGTTAAAATTAATTCCATTTTCGTTACAAAAAAGTGGAATCATTAAAAAGAAAGTAGGTACGTACGTGTGTAATATCGGTGTTGTTAACTTATCACATGAAAAATATCTATATTATAAATGTTGACTCGCGGAAAATGCTATAGTATCCACGCATTTTTTTTGATGAATACCGTATTATCATAAAAGCCTATAGAATTTACACCAAAATATAATTTTATGTAACACAAGGTATTTTATGAGAAATCATTTTGATAACACGTGATTTCATGACATTCGGCATTGTGGCACTTGACATTGTACTCTGTAAAAGTACATTGGTACAGGCGTTATTCAAAACATTATAATTCTCAGAATATATTGGTGCAGAAGCACCTAATATCTATATATACGTGACGTATACACTGCATCTTGGGTTGAAAATCCAAATTGGCATTTCATTCGCCCCCCCCCTCCCTCTTTGGAAAATGCAACTGTCAACAAAATGTATTTATTAAATGTGCAATGCTCGTTACTCGTTACACTTTCGTTACATCGAAATGTCTAGAACTTATATCTTCTGGTTCCTCTTCTCGTTTTCCGTGGAGGGAGGAGGGGTTGTTTTATATTTTATTTAAATATTCCGAATATATTATAATACCTGTATAGTGTACTGTAGAAAATGTTGTCAACAAACACAAGTTATAATATGCTCGTATAGTGTACGTCCCGTGTACACGCGCGGTCAGTACCTATACCTAAATGTTAATATTTCGATCGTATACAAGCGCGGGTTTATATCGTACGGCTTCATTATCGTAAATTCGATTCCGACAGCTGGCCGTGTGGTCATTGTATACGTGTAGGGATATAATATTATTTGGTGCCTATATCGCATAGAACATCGGATATCGAAATTCAAATGCAAATTTATCGCCGCCGTGTCGGGATGCGTACGGGCGTTTTCGATTTTATAGCGTAAAACTAGTTTGACTTTTTAAAAAAATACATGATTGTTCGTATACACGCGCATCGCGCTTGTACACATCCAACCAGATTATAGACGGGAAATTAATTACACGCGTACAAGCATAAACAATGCGGGGACGACTGTCACTGCAGAATTGGTTGGTGGCGGTGATCTCCGAACAGATATAATCAACGAGAATTTATAAAGTCATTTCCATTATACATAGAAACTCGTATTTCCATTAGAGAGGACGCAATCAACTCCTCCCCGTAAACATCGAATATCTATACACACAATATTGTATGCGCATGATTGCATCAGGCCGCGCGTTTCAGAGTATATAATAATAAATAACACGACTTACTCGTACAACGTTCCCTAACGTCCTGGCACGTCGGAAGGCCGTCGCCCGGTCGACATGAAATAATGTAATGTCATTATAATGCACGATTCGACGTGCGTGCGGTTGACAGTCACGGACGTCCAGGAATGTCCTCGACCTTCGCAGGATACGCGTGTTTGTTTCGAGACGCGCGCGAGGTCATCTTCGCAGGCGGCGGTGCGGACACACGTGAACGACTGCTGCGGACCCTGATGCCATTTACTTAGCTGACCGAAAGGGTTGTTCGCTTTTACTCTCGTTTCGGGGGTGGTGGACGCGAAGACAAGAGAGAAAAAACGTGAAAACGAGAACGAAACGTTTGTTTTTTTTTCCACACACTACTGTCAGTTTTTTTTCGTTCGTCGATTGCGCACCACCACCATAATACTATCATGTCGCGTCCTTTACGTGTATATTGGGAAACAGTGTTTTTTTCCGGAATTTTTTATTTCGCTATTTCGATTCCGTTTTCGTTCGCCTACGCCGCGGCGAATATCCATAACCTAACATATACGAGTCGCGAAACGGTCGTCGTTTAATTCGAGGCTTTTTTTTCACTTTATCGGACGTTATTTATGTATACGCTTCGAGCACTAGACGAACCGTTTTCCCACGGATAACCGTTCGAAACAAAAAGCATAAATACATAATCGCAAAAACAAATCAACGCACTGCAGCCGTTAAAGTCGTTTTCCAGCCGAGGGTATAAGATGTTTGTGCTCGCGCGCAATAATACATATTATAATATATTACGCATACGTTATTAATCTAGTGGAACTAATTGCACGCACAAAGCTCACCGCAGTTCAACGCACAAGCAGGTATATGATATTAGAATGTTATATTGTGGTATACGGTTTCGCTATTGTTGTGTGTAAACAAATAATATATTATTACGATTTGCATCGCGCGCTACACGCGGTACAATGATAATGCAATATAATATGTCCGTTCGGAGCGACTCTCGTGTTTAATTATTGTAATTATGTGCGTTGTGTGATGGAAGAATAGAAATGATTTTTTTCACTCTCGGTCGCGTAGGCATAACGCGCCATGTGCTCTGTAGAGCGTACCTATAATGGTATTACGATGGAGTGCGCCGCGCAGGGGTGCGGAGACGCGCATATCGCAGAGGAATTCGCGAGGGCCGCACAATGGACCGCTCAAACATGGCCGGCAATCGCATTTTATTCAAAATGAACGAGCGTGCGTGTACCGTGTATAGGCGCGTAATGTTCAGCTGTCCCTGCCTTGCGACAAATCTCACTAGGTGTCGTCAGCGGAGTGTGCGAGTTGCCCTCGCGCTTTCCAGACGCGGAACTAATCTCGTCTGCTGTATAATTATTATCATTCGGGCTTATACATATACGTATCGTTCGCTTATGTAAATATGTCCGCGGCACATATCGCGATAGGGTTGATGAATCGCACTTTTGTTCGCGACGTCCCTGCAGGGACCTTTTCCCCCCGTAAATACGGACGGACGGATATGGGGCCGCGGGAAAATGCGAAATATTATTATAATGCGTATTGTTGTCGGCCATGTCGCGTTCTTTGATATTAAAATCGCATCATTCGTTCTCGACGACATGTAAGCGCTTCCTCCTCCATGTAAACGCGTTTTGGTATATATACCCGGACACATTTGAGGCACATGGATCATCGGGGGCAACAGGGGGTGTGTAACATCCCCAATCGCATGTTAGCACTTGCAGTTTGTTTTGAGCTGATAAACATTGATCTAAGAGGACTATTTTCGTATTAATGAGAATGGGTTTATTCCAGTTTTGTCTATTACCACTGTGGTAAATCTTTTACACTAACGATTATTTCAAAATAATACCTAATATAAAACTACAGACATCAGATGAGTATTGGTTTCAAATAATTGTATTGTTCTCGGGTTTATTGTGCGTTTATTTAACATCGTTGTACATTGTATAATAGCTGGTATATATTATGATAGTAATAAAATAAATACAATTTTTCTAAGTTATCTCTTGTTTACTTTTAAGGGAGGTATCCGCGTTGATTATAATATATTAAATAAAAAATTATTATTTTTGAAATTCGCATCACATCATCTCGATTTTCGTAATGAATAATATAATAATAATCAATAATAATAATGAATAATGATGTCGTAATGAATAATTGTATTTTGAAATTGAGAATGTCAGACAGGCGAAGCCCCACACGGTTTCCCTTGGGGTAAATAATGTTACCACTCCCAAGTCTTACTGCATGTGCGCCTATGACATGGATATATGTTATACGCACAACAACACAAACGATAAAGTAAAATGCATCGTTTCCCTAACAACGATTTGGTTACCATAGCAAAATCATAGTAAAAGTCGCATATTGTCAACCGATTCTGCATTTATTGAAATATTAACACAACATTTACAACGATTTTCACTATTATTTTACTATCAAATTACTATGGCAACCAATAACTACAATAACTAATTGCTGTTGACGAAACTGTGCTTTTTTCTCGTTTTTACTTTTCATTCGACGAGCGTGACGTTTTGGACAAAATATTACCACCTGCGATAAGACTTATATACATATCATGATTGAATGGCCGTCACATTATTCGGTTAATTTCGAAAATATACTATATATTTTGACGCAGTCCTCGTATGCGTGATTACACTTTAATACATGAAACATGCGACACGGTGTAATTGGATTTACATGATTGGCGGACCGGTAATATAATATATGCGTACGAATGTGTGTACGATTATTATTAATTAATACGAATGAACAATATTCGGGACCGGATAAAATCCACGTAATCAGGCTGTGATATAATTATGTGTGCTCGCGGGGGATTCTTTCGTTTCCAAATGAGATAAAAACCTGTATTATAGTTAATTGTACGCCTTGTCATATTTTTTATCAGATTATACGCGTTTTCTCCTGCTTTATACTATGTGCGCTGCGGTCTTATTTCCATAATATATGACCATGGTGCACACTGCACAGCAACAGTATGTAAAACGGCACACGCGAAAACGTTCGTTTCGAAGCAAAATCAATCGTGCGGATATTTGCAATTACGGTACATACACATTACAAGAAGTTAGAATATAATATGTAATCAAGTATCGCGCATCTATACCGCACCTATACCGCTTATATAACATTCAAACGTTACATTAATAATTGTTTTATGTATGCGCGCGAAACCAAGCACTATGAACATTTTACAGAGTTTAACTAAAATCCTATAATATATAATACGTTACGTTGGTAAATGCCACTACGTACCACCGGTAGAGCCTTTAGAAACTATAATTAACCACACCTACATAAATTATAATATTATACATCGGTTAAGTACAATAAATCGTTCATAACGGGCCGGCTGGTAAATATGTATGTAAATCCACGGACTTAAAATGAACCGAACGTGATTATGATTCACATCTCGTACGTATTGTAAACAGTATTTTTTTTCTTGTGAACTACCGGCCGTTCATACCATATTGTTATTTTCTGTTTGACAATACAGTTTCTGTATCGAATCGAGGTGCGGCCGGCGTGTTGTATTTGTGTATACATTATGAAACGTATAAATAGACTGGTTAAATATATATTATAAATATTTATAAATAAATATATTATGTATACGAAATGGTACGGCCAGGGGTTATTTTTCCTTCGGAATTTTAAGTCGTGGACATTTGCCTATATTTACTGCAGCGTGTTTTTCGATCGTACATGTATAGTATAAGTACTATCACGGTTTGGAAAGGAACCGCGATGACCGAAACTCGTTAGGTTAAAAATAAAAAAAAAAACAATTATTATGATATTTTATGTATTCGATAAACCTCGCCGGATCTGTATAAGAGGGTTATACGCGCGAACCGAAATACAATCTCTGTTATTTATGTGAATGTGATAATATTATAAATTTCGTCTGTCGTAATAATTATGCCCCAATAAAATAGGTATTTCTCAACGTGAACGTCAACAATTATTGCTGGTAGTTTTTTTTTTTATTTATTTGTTTTTTTCGTACGATGACAATCTATATTATGTATTAAAGGAAAAACAACATATCGACTTTAGTTCTCGTGTCGCTTCTCCGATAGCGCATAAAAGATTCGATTAAGCCTATATGCCGCCGTCACGGTTATAACCAAATGTAATAGTATAGTAGCTAGTACGCTAGAAACGCGGCTCCAACCGCGAACAGGGTGGACCAAATATTACAATAATAATAATCATCGGTCGGCGAAGTCTATAATATATCATATCGCAGTATTATACATACATATACGTATACATATATTATAATGCAATATACGAAGTGCCCGTGTACATTTAATATTTATTAAAATTGTTTAAGAAAATGAGAATTAAGTTGTTTTTCCCGACCGCTTCACGTGTGAGATGATTACCTACCTACGCTACATTATAATAATATAAATTATATAAATACGAGCGAGTTGCAGCAAACCTATGTGCCGTGCATAATAACGTTTTATAATAATTATGTTTTACGTACAATATGTTATTATAATTTATAGATGAAAAATACAAACTTCAAAAAATAGTTGTCGTATATACCTGCCGATCTTCCAATGTTGTAGAGTTGCCTGTACCTACACTTGAGAAATCAAAAGACCATGAATGAACCGGTTTCAGTTTGATTCTCAAGAGTCGATAGGATGTCTTTATACTTATTCAAACTTTATCCACAGTACCATGAATTAACCGGTTTCTGATCGGACTAAGCGTGAACAATGAGCTATATGCAGTAACTGTGTATACTAAAAAGTAAAACAAAACAATACGAGTGATAAACGCGAAGGAAAACCTTTTATTATTAAAATATAAAATAACAAGCCGAAAAATTAGTGATGTCTCGAGCGAACCGTCTTACGCACACGTATTTCTATCTGATTTTATAAAATGTGATGTCTTAAGACATGTCAGTTGCACCTTCCAGGTCACGCCGTTCAGGTGGCCTTAAATGTAATACAATTATATTGCCATAACATAGATCACTTGATTCACTATATTATCCTATCTATGTAATAAAAACAGTTACAATTATTTTGATTATATTTTATTAACTGTTAAAATTTCGTCTGCAGTTCTCATTAAGATTAATGCAACAACATATTACCAGCCTTTGCTGAAAACTAGGCATTTCGAGATTTTTGTTAGCCCCAACCCCTCTCCACCTCTCGCCCGACATATTTTCTTATGGGTGCCCCCACGAACAGCATACATATTGACGGAAGACGTACGTGTAGTGTATTATCTTAATAATCACGCGTCTCCTGCACAGCGTAAATATGTAAATATATACGTACACGCAGTGTATAATAGGCGTATACAGGTGTATACCGAAACCGGTTCGTACTTTTCAAGATGTCAACGTTTATAATAATACCTATAGCCGCCTACCGGTATGCGCATGGACATGCGCGGGGAGTAAAATTATTTATTCGTGATTTTCAGCTTCGATTAAAAACATCGCGACTAGCACGCAGAGTACGTATTATCCGTTCACTGCAGTTTTTCGTTCCCTTGTCAAACACCCGTGCAAAGTGCACGTATTCCGAGCGCATTCGACGCGCGTACGAATTTAATCGCGTGTGCGCGGAGCAATATATATAATTCCAAACGCTAAACCTATACGCGCAGCTGCACTGCCGAGTCCAGCGGCGCGTTAAACTGCTGCACCAAAGCGTATCACTGCAGTGTTCGCACTCGATCCCGATGTGGAATTTAATTACCATTTTGTTGGAATTATCAACGCTAAGATCCGTCGACGATTCATTGTATTCGTGTACAATTTATACGATATATCAACGCATATATTCATACACATACCTCTATGTTATGTATAAAAATGTCTAACGCGGAATGATTTATGTTTTTCAGGAGGTAAGTCATCGTCGTTGAAAATAAATTAAGAAAAGCGATAAAAATAAATTAAAAAACACCGTGTCGACGACAAGTGAGTAATGAAAATGCTTAATAAAAAATTATACATGAACCTACTATACGAGTATACGCGTCCATGTTTGATTTACGTAGGTATAACGGTATGTTTTAATTATATAAACGATTTTTTTATCGATAAATATATATATATGTATTGTAATATATAGCCATATACAAGGTGTCCCACCAGGGTGTAATAATATGCACAATTATCTGTCATATCCATCAATTTTATAAAATCTATAATGTAATAAAACCATTAGATTGATTGACAAACATCAAAATAATTAACTGTAATCTGTAATTAGAATAAGAATATTACTTAGCAGTAGTTTTAGTTTAATAATCACACGTAGTAATTAAGATACACATATTTATCAGTAGACAATTAAGCACATTTATATTAAAAATAAGCCGTTAACCATGATTATTATGATCAAATATTATCACATATAAAATTAACCGCCACATTATGATAGTCCATCATTATTATTAATATCTATTGGTTACTGTTAATATCATGACGGGCTATATCGTTATATTTTATGTAACTTAATTATACCTAACATTTAAGTTCGATATCGTATTTTATAATATCTCTTTTCTCAAATGTTAATAAAAAAGGGCAATAGCAATCACACTTTCGAGCATTTTATAAAAGAGCATATGTGACCTGACCACCAGTCAGTCTCAAGCAGGACATAGGCTCCGACTAACCACGTTCATTTCTAAAATTGTAAAGCTCGAAAAGTACGATTTTTTTATCGATAAATATATATTATATATGTATTGTAATATATAGCCATATACAAGGTGTTTCACCAGGGTTTACACGGAGCGATATCTTGCGTGTTAATTGAGATAGTCGAATTCTGTTTTTTTTTATGAGCATCCTTGGGCAGAAGCAAATTGTCTGACAATAGTTTGGTAAATATTATTTTTTATAGTCAAAAAAGTTAAAAAATTAACTTTTTTTTAATAACTTTTATAAATTTCAAAGAATACCATTTTATTATGCTTATATTTTTAGACATTTTCACTGTTTAACTTTCAATTTTCATTTACTTATTGATTTTTAATAATTTTTGGAGTTAACAAGAAAATAGTGTACAAGTTACACAATTTAAATAATAAGAACCTCACCAAAAAAAATGACGAGGTGATAATAATTTAACTTCTATATTCATCATGATTACGCAATAGCACGAGATAGGTCAGAAAAAACCATCGGTTGGTTTACGTACATGTAGCGAAAACATATCCAGTATCTATGTGAACAAAAAATAGAGAAATAAAAGTTTCTTAACTGAACTCGGTTTAATCACATGATTATATCGTTTGTTTCCACATCGCCTGACAAACGCTCGAGTAATTATAACCATTGTACCGAACCGAATTCACCGAGACCATATAATATTATATAATACGCTCGCGCCACGTCCTACGCGAGTTCGTTTGTCCGAGGCATTATATTAATTCTCGTCGGAACACTTCGTTATAATCATATCGTCTGCGCGCATAACGCCTTTTCTTCGTACTACACGTTGTTGTATGTGCCAACTAGGCCAAAATGTAATTATTATAAAAATTGTCAAATAGACAATGTTTATTAGTAAAATAGGCCAGTGAAGCAAATGAGCTGAGGTAGCATATTGTAAATTAATATTTAAGACAGCCGGTCGGACGAGACCTGGGCCGGGTAGGGTGTGTGTGTTTCGGTTCAAGCACGTATGTGTAGGGACTAACACGACACGCTTTCTTTTGCGTTTTATTCATACAGGCTTTTGGTGTGAACTATTGTTTTATTTTGAAAATCCATCAACTCTCAATAATCGAACTAATATTTATCGGTTTTGATCACTAAAGAGAGGATAGAGCGATACCCTCGAAAGTGCGGTATGCGACAACGTCTTCTTCTCATTATTTTATATGTGCATGCGATGCTTGCACGCGTTACTATATTATCTCGGCGGTTCGGTCGTCTCGCGTGCTTTGTTTTCGATTTCGGTCCGAACCAAACGACAACCACACTCGTGGCCGTGTACGTAAAACAATGTTGTGCGTACGTGTACTGTGCACGACGGTACAGTTTATCCGAGACGCGGAGAAAACTTTCGTCCGACCGTTCGCGCGTACAGTGATTATCAGGGCCGTATTTGAGTGGGGGCGAGTGTCCCTGTTGCCCGGGGCGGCAAGTTCTTTAACTTATTAGGGGGGCGGCAATTTTATATTGAAAATAAATATTATGGCGTATCTAATAACAAAAAAAAAAAAAAATGTTTTTATTTATACTTCAGTCTTCAATACATTTATTGGAAAAACTATTTTGATAATTTTTTATTTTTGGTGGGGGGGGGTACGGGAGGGCGGCTTAAATATATTGCCCCGGGGCGTAAAATGTCCAAATACGGCCCTGGTGATCGTCCGTATTATTGAACGGATCTCTCCACAAACGGTCGGTCGGTCATCGTATCGCGCGAAGAACAATAACCGTTTGAACTTGAAAACGTAACGGCCATGCGGTAATAATACTATACGTACGCGGTCGGTTTAGACGAAATTCGCAAATTCCGCGGACGGACGGAGCGCGTGTATCATTGCACGGGGCTGCGGTACATCCATGATAATATGTCCGCGATAAAAAGAAAGTGTAGTACGGTCATAGAGTAGGCTTTCCGAGGAGCAATACGTATGATAACGCGTTTCGGACGTGACCGAAAACCAATATTTTGTGTATTATGTACGTGTATATTTGTGTCGACGCAGACTTGGACTGTGCGCACGCGCGCGTACCCTATTTGCGAGCGGGGTGTACGTGTACACGCGCTAGAAGTCGCGTTTGAATCGATTTTCGTTTTTCTCGGTCTGTATCTCGTATATATGTATATATGCGTGTGTTATTGCGGGTTTCCGCTCGCAGCAAACGTCTCCCCGCGGACGCCACGAAGCATCATCGTCGCAAAGAGACGCGCGCCTAACCCGCCCCGCCGTAATCGGTCCAATATTGTTTATTCGACGGAAACCCGCTGGGGACGAACCGATACGTACATAATGTATATATACTGCGGGTCGGAAAACGGCCAAACGCTCTTATGATTATTAAAAACCGTCGGACATTCGGGGCGTAAAACACGTATGATATTGATAGGTCGCGCATCCCTATCCAGTGTACCTACCCGTACACCGCGGACCGCGGTTTGCCCGCGCACCGTTATTATTACACGTGCACGGCGCTCACTCGCACGTTCATATATTGTATGATACACGTATTACTATTGTATATTAAAACGACAAAAACGTACAAAGTTCATTCCCTTTGCACGGTCTTTAATCTCGTTCCCGCGTCCATGTGTATTATTCGTCCCTGCCGCAGCCGCGCAGCAACTATCTAATAAGTCGTAGAATTTTCCCCTTCGGTCTTGCGCACTCACGCGTACCGTTGATACGCGGTTGTGAGATAAACTATATACGAGCCAACTAGATCACGACATAGTCTATGACGGCGATTGAACGCTTCCTGCACCGACTTTATTGGTGAGGGTCGAAGTCCGCACGTATCTGATGGCCGGTAGACTTCCGCCGTCAAGTCCGTCTGGATCCAGTCTTCCAGCTCTTAAAAACGACATATGCCGTTATACACGTCGTCCGATGTCTTTTCAGCGCATATAGGTAGGTACGAGTCGGCGATAACACTTTTTAGCGCGGTGACGGATCACGAACAAGTCGCGGTGTTTCGTTTTTTGTTCTGACCGCGACAAAACGCCACAAGGATTGTTTAGGAGAGTCGTAAACCCCGTCATTGATGATGGGCCGCTAATATATTTAATAGACAATAAAGGCTAGAAAAAAATTAGATTTTTCCGATGGTTAGTGATACTAAACGAAAAACAAAACTCGTTCACGACACAATCTCATAATATTCCACCTGCCTTTAGTACTGAAAAATTATTTACTGAAAATTGAATTCATCGTTTCCATTTGTTTGATCCAGGCATACTTAACACTATCGTATAGAACATTAAGTAAATATTTTGTAGGTTGTGTATAGGTTATGTCAATGCTTTAATTGAACAAAGTGTTTGCGTATAGTATCATTTTTACTTAATAAAAATATCATATAATTCGCTATAATCACACTAATATTGTTGATCTACGTATCATGGAAATGCGCAAATATCGAAACAATGATAGATCGTAAGAACAATATAAGTACTGCTACGGCACATGACTATACGTGTATGTATGATCTATATTGATTGTACGACTGCACAAGATTTTTCTACTCACTAAAAAAGACGTGATTTCGCCGTATTCCGAATCGAGTTATGTTTGTAAAAAAACAAGCTAAATATTTATAACCAGTCGCGTAAATGCAGCTTCCAACGCACTATATACGTATAGGATATGTCGAAAACATAACGCGGATAAAACAATAAAAGAAAAAAAAAAGAGAATTTGAGAACTGAAGTATACCCATTGTATAATTTATAAAATATAATATATCCTGACCCTATATTCTATACTTATTAGTTATTACTTTCCTAAAGTACATCAATCGTCATGACGGAGTATGTAGTTTATTTATTATTTATAAAACAAATATTTGTTCGTTTATCGGACGCTATAAAGTTTTCGTTAAAAAGTCTCTTCGTATATTATTATATACATACATCGGAATTATTGTCCACACTATCGCGTGTACTAAATCCGTATAAGTGCGCAAACAGAAGACTGTCCGTGAGCTACTGTAGCTCTGATCGCGCGTTTTCCGACCAAACGAATACGATTTGGTCGATTTCCGATGTTCACTCCTCGCGGAGGATGTTTTCCAACACGCCGCACGCGCACTTAGAATTAATAAACTAAACGATTCGCACTAAATCAACGCGATAATAAAAGCAGTCGCGGACGTGAATAAACATTTTACTGCGTTCTTTTTATATGCGTTGCGACGCGCATAAACATTGTCGACCGAAAATGATATTTCGCAATAACTCGACCCGGATAAATAGCGCTCAATCGATGTAGTCCTGTCGTCTCGCGCTTTACACTGGTTTTATGTGCGACCGTTCCAAAGCAAACGGTGTGTGTGCACGGTGCTCGCGTGCGCGTTCGCGTGGCTTGGATAAACCGAATTCCCGAGAAGCTCGATGACATCGCGTACAATATCCGTAAATGTAACAACGTTCGTACGGATAAATCATTGCGCTCGGTGCGCGTAAACGATAATGCGCATCGCAGCGAAAACGTTTCGTAAATTCAATGATATTTCATTCATTTATAAATTATTAAATAATAAGATACGTTGTCCTGAAATACTCGGAAAAATAAGCCGACATGTTCCCATATTTAATACTCGTTCCGCGACTACATTCCACATACCGTTCCACTCACAATCATACAGTTTTAATGAACCCCTAAGTCGCATGCTAAGAGAATGCAACAATGGTTGCATTATTCGATTTTCATTTTGATAAGGAAACTGATCTTCGCCGTTTAAGTCTAGGTTTTCACTTCCCAAGTAAAATACTTAGGGATTATAATTGACAAAAGACTTACATGGGACCCTCACCTAAAATCCAAAAGAAAACTTTCAAATTACCGCCTACACCAACTTCGCCCAATACTAAAATCTAAACTCTCAATAAATTCTAAACTAACCATATACAAATCTTTACTAAGGCCCATCTTGGCATACGGCTCGCAAATCTGGGGAAGTGCCAAACCGTCCCAAATTCAAACGATCCAGTCCTTCCAATCAATAACACTCCGCCTCATTGTCTCTGCTCCCTGGTACGTCACTAATAACTCTCTCCACAAAGATTTAAAAATTCAAACTGTCAAACAATTAAACAAACTACACTATCACAAATTCCACAATAAACTACAGCACAACCAAAATCCTCTTATATCTAAATTATCCTCCCTCACATTGCCCGATAACCCCACCCGCCGTCTCAAAAGACGCTGGTGTCGGGATCAACTTCAAAATTGAGAAAAAAAAAAAAAAAACAAATTACTGAGTCTGGAGGGTTCTATCACTGGGTAGTCGCCCTCATCTTATATTTTAATCTTATATATTTCTTTTGTACAGCATATTTACCTATTGTATAGCCAATACAGATTATAAATTTATATTTTAATAAAAAAAAAAAGTCTAGGTTTTGGATAAACGGTTGATGTATATTAAATTTTTGTGTTAATGTAATGTGTTCATATTTTTTCTCTTTAATTGTTCTATACACTTTATAACTACTTTTTTTATTTTATGTCGCCTGTTACATGTTAATTATCAATTATGTACACTATTTTGCCCGAAAGGGCGTTAATAAACAATAAAAAATAATAAAAATAATAATATTATTTCGGCTTTTGCACCGCGTTCAATGCATACATACACGCTATTATTTCTCTAAAACGTTTTATAAGTATAGGAAAAAATAACACATTTATTGATCCTTAAAATAGTATCTTATGATTAGTTATTTTCAAAGAGGTCACAGACTAAATGGAAAGTGTCGTAATTCACTTATTAACTTTTTGAGCGCAAAATATCTCGCTTAGGATAAATGATAATCGTATCGTAACTTATCCAAATAATGCATACAAATTATCATCAAAGTACCAAAACGTTTCAATCAAGATCATTTTTATAACGATTGAAAAAAAAAAAAAACTATAATTTTTCGGTAAAACTTGATTTTATAAACACATCTTAGTCTCTCCCGAACATTCTACTTTTTTGAGACACGACGTATTGGTCGTCCATCGACGATATATGCTTTACATAATATACAATGCAGCTGTGTTCTATACGATATAATCTAATATACGCACGGTCCGCCATATTATTATAATATTATAATATGTTGCGACCCAAGTGCGGTGCTTATAATAGACGCCGTATGCGAATGGTCTGATTTTTGTTCCCGTACCGCCAGCGGTATTTTTAAAATATTCCGACCTCCACGGCAGCGGTGTACAATACGCATAATATATTATAAATATGTAGTGTTCGATGACGTATACACACCTCTATATCGTATACCACGTATTGTACGCACGCGAATTCGCACACACGTTATGGCACGTCTGCGGCGTATCATGTACCTATTATTATAATATACGCGCGTGTACGGAAACACGCGGTCGTTTATCAGTGTGCCGAATGGGGGTAAAATGTAAATATTATGTGAACGGCCGTTTCGGAACAAACGTACATTATTATGGGCGAACGGGGTATTTTTTTTTTTTTTTTGTCATCGAGGGATGGGGAGAGTGAATAATTTCACGAGGGCGTGTCGTATATGGCTGTGCGCTTATACGTATCGTTTTATAAGCACGCACACGCACGCATCGCGTACAAGTTAAGTGTACAACGCGAAGGACCGGATGAAATATTTTTTCTTTGAGGCCCAAATAGGTGTGATGCAGGAACACAACGCGAGTGCGGATATGTATAGTGTATGTTACCGACAAAGTGCCAAGTCCGGCGGTCGATGGAATACTTAGGCATTTGAAGGAACGCCAAAAATGAGCAGGAAAAGTATAAAATGTATAAATATAATGATTGAGCAACCAATCTAAGGAACGCCGAACCTCGTCATGAATGGAATGTATACAATTTACCTATATAAAATAAAACCATTATTAATAACCACATGGTAGTATACCTAAGCGAAAAATGCTAACGAAAAATACGTTTTTGCTCTACTGACAGCAGTAATCCTGCAACTTACTGTGCACGGGAGTTGCAGGACAAGGGTTTATCGCAAGCTCATCATTGAAGTGAAAGTGTTCAACAGAAACATGTTCATGTAGGAAAAACAATATTTAATGGGGTTCGAAATGTCATGCATTCGCAAATGTGTGCAACTAACCGAATTTAATTATAATTTTAAATAATAACCATATTTAAATTGAATACTTATATTCTAAACCTTGCATAACTATAGCATACTTATAGAAATACTAGAAACTGTATAGATTGCAGCCTATATGCGTAATTCAATAGTACATTGCCAAATATTATAAGTGATTGTATAAAATCCCTATTGTTCAACACTTCGCAGCTGATATAATACGTATAATATTATACCTCGTGCGCGCTTGAAAGCGAAAACACATCCGCACACGAGGAAAAGGGAAAACGCTCAAATAACTGCAGCGCTGTGAACCTAAAAATACAGCATATTAAAACATTATGGGAAGATAGATTAAAGCGAATAGTAAATTTTGGAATATATTTTCTAATTAAAAATATAACGATATTTATCTAGTTTGCTATATGTACTTGGAAAAGGATACATTTTATGGGATATCATCGCAGGACTATAGACGAATGAATAGTACGTCATAATTAGCGTAATATGCGTGTATACGTAGAGAAGATGAGAAAATGTCATCATATTTTTCAATTCGTGTATAATGTAACATATAGGTGCTGCAGACTATAGATTGTATACGCTTTCAACACGCATATAACTATGGTGAAACTGAAGACTATAAAAGATTAATCTCGAGTATATACATAAGTGTGTGTGTGTGTTACTTCGGAAAACTTCATCGCGTATTGAAAAGGATTTTATCGTTCGGACGCAAACTTTTTCCATCACGTCGCTCTATACGCAATGTATATAATATCAATGTAATATATACTACGTATATATTCTATACATATTTCTAATTTTGAGTTTGGTACATAAAAACGGTTTGTGCATTACGTATAAAGTCGCTGGAAATAATAATATATAAGTGTACAGTTCGCCATACATTGTTTCCACGGTATACGAGAAATCGATAAGAAGAAAACCATCGCTCGTGATCGGAACAGGGCCGCCAATACATACACCTGATGCACGTATTCGTATCTCACTATGAATATACATGTATACCTAACCTACGTGCGCACCCACCGCAACTCGAATGCGAGGCGATTTCGTTTTCCACCGTTTTCCCGCGTGCAATAAACGGGAATGAAAAAATATATGTACACGTGCATACATACTACACGTCTAAACTCTAAATCTATATATACGAGTATACACATGTATAGGTCCTACGCGATATGCATTTCCGTAACGCGTTCAATCCAATTCTCATGGTGTACACGTATACGTGCGGGTGCGTGTGAGGCGTCCGTTTCCGGTAGATTACTTTTGGAAAAATAACAATAATACGGCGAGAGTAGTTTTCCAGACGATTCGCAGAGAACCCGACGGCAAATAAAATAAAACGATATTATCCATTCGCACCGTCCGTACGTATATGGTACCGTACACGTCTTGTTATACTATTTCTCCCTTTTAGTTTACGCACGCACGCGTGTTGCCTACGTCAGCGATTGCCACGCGCATTTCCTTACCGAGCTACACTATATTAGGCACGCGGTCGAAAACTACAATTTTTTTCGGCTCAAATTGTTTTATTTTTGTTTACTCCACGTCCATATTGGACGTCGGTGCCGAATAGTATGAAACGCGTCGAGCTTATAAACACTGTACTTAAATATACGTCTACGCTTAGGTACCTATTAAATACAAATTGTCGTAATTGATTATTTTGTTTACGAGTCGCATTCGGTTTCTTTTAATAGTGTGACGAAAAAAACGTGCTGATATGTTTATTTAAAAAGTTGAATTTTTGGTATTATTGATTTATCGTAGTTATAATAATAATCGTTAAAATAACAAAATAACTATAATTTATAGTTTATTCACATATTGTTTTAAAACAATTGAACAATATAGATCGTTTTACATTCTGTATTGTACAATGCCTACTTATAAAATTATAGTAATATTGTTATGTACGCCTATTATACCGAATTTTTATTGATTTTTATAGTAACAGCCCGAGGTATTTCCAGCCATTTATGTAAGGGTACGATTTTTGCCGATTAAACCGTGTACATCAAAATTAGGTACATTCATGTTATATTACATTAATGAGTATCATTGCTGCTGTGCACCATGAAGCGTATACATTTGTACTGCAACAATAGCTAATTAATACAATGGTTCAATAACAGTTATCATTTGAATAACCTAACCTAACCATGCAGTAATAGATGTACAATATATAAAAGTGGCTGGTTTGTTTTCTAATCGAAATTACCCATCAGAAGTGTATACGTTCATGAAGTTGATTCCTAACTATGTGATTTCGTCCAAAAATAGTGTGAAAAAATTGCTATTTGATTGCTTCTAATTGCTTGTCTTTTGATTTTAATTGCCACTCGTCAGTTAAAAAGAAGCAATTAAAAATCATCGAGGGGACCAACTTAACGCGGTTCCTAAAAAATGAGCTTTTATGAATTATTGAACTGTTATAGAGTTATGGTAATTATTATACCAATAAAATAACTGAAAATTTAACTAATTAATATGCCATATAAACAATATGGGTTTTTTCTTTTTTCAATCCTTGTTCACAAGGTCTTCGTGTGATTCCCATATACTATCCCTCCTTAAATACTTTACAACGCCATAAAATATAAACCTATTAACAAATCCAATGAAATCATAAACATATAATATGAACAGTTAGCTTGTTACCTGAGTGTTACACTCGTGCCAAACTAACTTCTAACACGGCAAAAATGTGTAGCAAATATACAACTAGCGTTTCAAATTGTTGGGAAACACATTGACACAATTTTGAAGCCGATCAAATGCTACTTTTTAACCGATGAGCAGCAAATCAAATCGAAAGTCGAGCAATTAGTATAAGCAATTAAATAAAAATTTGTTGATACTACTATAGAGCCGAAAGCACATAGTGAGGGGGCCCACTTCATGAACGAGACGTATATACATGATATATATGTACGTATGTGTGTGCGTACGTTTATACGACGAATTGACATTTCGTCCTTTTGAAATAAATTGTCTCGAAGAAACGGATTATATAGGATAGCATAATATATAGTGTACAGTATATATAGTACACATGCGAAGTACACAATAGCCCCAAGGTAGTCGTATACATTGATGCATACATGTATAGGTGCGCGTATATATATACATGTACATGAATATTTGAAAAAGCTGCAAAAAGTATAAACGCGTTTTATGACACGGGCGAAACCCACGAATCATCGTACGGATATACGAGTACATACGTATGCAAATTTTATTTTCCCCTATGCGTATGTGCGCGTCTCGCGCTCGTACTCTATTCTGTACACAATGTACGTATTATGCGCGCGTAAAATATAACTGCATATTACATAGACGCCACACAAAACTTTATAACGTGCGTATATACATTATATACACGCGTATCGGTTCGAAAGTTTGCATTGGCGTACAAGGGATTTCACGACGGCCAGAATAGTTGTCCCGGTTCAAACGAACAAGATGATATTTCCGAGCGTATAAAATAGTATCGCGGCAAGTCCTGGAACGGGATTTTGCGGGGACATATGGACTGGAGTTCATGGACAGTTTTCAAATTATTGGGTTTCGCAAACCATACGTTTTCTCGTCGAACATAATCGAAAATACAATATGGGAAATTCGGTGTGTACCGCTGTACGTTTGTCACCTTCGAAAGCGTTCTCTTGTATTTATGCGGTTTATACGTTGGTGTAAAAACGCGTAGAGTCTATAGTAATAATTTGGCGAGTATAATTTAATCTAACACCAAGGGTTTTTTAACATTTATAAATAAAGTCGGTCTATATTTATATACATATTGGTATACACACATTGTGCGTGGGCGCTGTACCCATATCGCAATATTTCTGATTTATCAGGTTCCCCCGGTCGCCGTAAAAATCCTGTATAATTACAAAAATATACGTATGCATTTAAATAAATATTTATACAGACGTATATTAATTAATATATACTTTAAGAACTGGTGCACGCGAGTTGAAAACGTTCACTACACGCCTACACGCGCTTATAAAATAGTATGCTTATCACGATGAGGACACGATCGAAATATTATACGGTGTACCGCCACAAGAGGAAAACTGGGCGCGAACACGCGAATGCTTAACATTTATAGACAATAAGTGATGCGATATTTCGGGTAATTATTCAAAACCAGTGCAGAGCGTTTTACGATCAATATTTTACATATACGTAGAATTAAGAACATAAGTATCACAGCTGTGTGTATGTAGTGGTGTATATAGTTCACATGAAATAAAGGAAAAAAATAACATTTTGTTGTGGACGAAAAAAATTAATAATTCTACCGTTTTCGCTGCGGACAACGACTACGATATTATACATAGTAACAACTTGGGGCTGCTCGCAGTGTTATATAGTATATAGTATGTATATGTAATATTATGGTTGCGCAAAGTTGGATAAGAAAAAATCGCGTAAACGTCGTGACTTTTAATTAAACAATATAATAATATATACACCGACAGACCGAGTGCTACTATCCATATATATAGTAATTCGCTGCAGGCTTTTCTTTCTCCCTCTTTATACATATACGCGCGTATACCCGAGACAATCCCCTCGGTGTACTCGTCCTGACTACGCGCTAACGGCCTGCAGACGGGAAGGCAGGCGGACGCGCAAAATTAACTCTTCTAAACCGTACTCGTATACATGTATACACATGGCACAACTGAGTTGGGCTCTTGCATTTCCGGCCTTAAAAAAAAAAAAAAACAAAA
Organism: Periphyllus acericola; assembly: GCA_949715065.1. NCBI lineage: Eukaryota > Metazoa > Arthropoda > Insecta > Hemiptera > Aphididae > Periphyllus > Periphyllus acericola. Next base: position 11,138,386 of record OX454268.1, read on the forward strand.
ACAAATAAATGAACTACACCACGTCGTTTATTATACTACAAGCTATTTCTACGCGGGCGCGCGCGTTCCCAACCCATCACCGCGCACCGTTTTTAATGAAAATCCTCCCGCGCAGCTCGTTTATATATATTTATGTAGCGTCTGACACCGGAAACGGGAACGCGGCCGTGATATCGCAGGTGCATATCCGGCTCCGAGCTTTTTGCATTTAATACGATCCGTCGGCGGGCGAAACGACGACGCTGTTTATACGTGTACACATTACACACGCGCGCACGTAGGCCCTGTAGGCTGTATCTCGCGCAGACAATCATCTCGTTTACGCCCTCGCCCAGACCGTGCTTTTACCCCGTCGCGATCGTTCGCCATTGTTATTTGCCGTCTTCTATATAAATATATCGCGGTGTACTGCGCACAATGACGGAAAAGCTTTTTCGCTGCAGCGCAGTCCTCGCGCACACTATATATATATATACATATATTTTATAAAACCGTGTAATAATGTTTTACTTGTTCTCCGCGTAAATGAAGCGTGTTTGTATACACGTATATATATGCACTAAGACGCTATATGTATAGCTCTCGTGGTATATCTCATCGAACTCGTCTCCGCGGCAGCAGTATAAACGTTAGCAGTTTTTCATACATACAGGGTGATTTTTTGACCACATGCTCGCACCCTGTATGGCCGTATACTGCTTAAATTTAGATTTTTTCTTTCTGTGTCTAAGTTACCGTAAAAACTATGTCATCCATAACTTTTTTTTCTTGCCTCCTCGTAAGGGTGTTCTGTGGCGTTACAAACTTTTTTTTCCGAATGGAAACAAACACCCATTTTTCACCGCGATTTTTCATCGAGATCATTTTCCTATGAATTTAAATGTATCTAGGTCAACACTCGAAATAGTATAGCTTTCGAACTGTTCTAATTTAAGTATTAAAGAAAACAGTCTTATAATACCTTATATTATAATGTAATTTGTATTCAAATGTAATCGCTATAGTAATAATGTGATTGCTTCGAGATAACGCGAATCTTACACTTTTCATACTCATGTTGAAATTTTAATTATTTCGAAAGCATTGGGCCGCATTTCGACTAGGTATACGATACATCCAAAAGTTCTAGAAAAATTATCTGCACAATATTTCCCGTAATAAATACGGTGTTCCCATTTGATAAAACAAAGTTAGTATAGCCACAGGACATGCTTATGTGGACATGAACAAAAAAAGTAATTAAAAACGTAGATTTTATGAAAACTTAGGCATTTCAAAAAAAAATCCAACTTTAAGCATTTTAACGGCCAAAAAAGGGACGAGCATGGTCAAAAACTCACCCTATACATATATTATATAATATACCGGGAGCGTACGCGGGACACCGCATATATACAGTTATTGTATACTTCTCGCGACTGAATGACTATACGATGATAACGTAAATAATATACACAGTTCCGTCGACTTTTATCTCGTTCATTATGATCCCTTTCCGTGTGATAAAATAGTTAGTTACTTTCGAGGACAAATTGTAATACGTATACACGGTATATATTATACCGCGTAAAAGCGCGCACGTAGAAAATTCGTATCACGAGAGAGCGGAAAATGTTTATGAAAACACTGAATAAGTAACTATTTCCTAGTACCCACGTATTATATTTATAATTCATTTTAATCAGGTGTAAACGCTCTGTCATCATCGTTATTTATTTAAACGTTTAATGTTTTCAACTTACAAAAATGTCTACCAAGAAGTTACCACGCACCGCGGGCACTTGGTCCACCGCAATGTGTACCGGAAATCCACTTGAACATGACGTATGCACGTATGGCATATTATCAATAAACGCACATCCATCACATGACACAATAATACAATATCATGTACTTTGTCAAGGGACTATTGGAAATGGCACTTCATACATTAATTTATACACAGTTTTAATATACAGTTTATTGAACTAGAATAGTGACTGCGAGTGGCATTTTTCAATTAACAACAATATTATTAATAATCAACAAGACCCTGAACATATACATTGTAGTTTATTGGTGTATAATATAATATATTATTTTCTTGAGTATCTAGTCTTCTGTTTTTTGTTCTGTCGTTTTCCGAACAATTTCCGGCGATATTATTCAAAGTTAAAGTAAAAGTTGAACTTTTTAAAATTCTTTGATACAGTTCAAGTTTTGAAATTTCAAAATATGATGCAATAACTTTTTTAATTGTCATATTTCAAAAAGAATATTAGCAATCGGTGTAAATATACATGCAAGTTGTATGTGTTATTAAAACGAAATTTCGTCAAACTTAAGACTGAAAGAAATTATCACTCGTGAAAAGTTAACAATCGGCGAATATATTAAATTACCTGTGTATCTCTAATTTTGTGCGTGTAACCGTTAAATTATGAGCGCGTAGGACGATTAAGAGAAATAATAAAGTACGCATTTAATGTACAAACTGTATGCATAAAATTAAACGCTTAGTTCACGTACTACTGCAAGGGTCAAGTACAAGAATATATTACGACAAAATTCAACATTATGAGATAATTATTATAATATTGCATAAAGTACGCAACTACAGATAATATATAGTGCGTGTGGGACTCGTTTGCTTGTCAAACGACGTCACCAGAGATAATACATTGTATATTGTCGTAAAGGTCATGATGAATCAGGAAACTTTATTGTACATTTTTCAAAAAAAAAAAAATCTTAAAAATTATCATACGTGAGTGATAAAATGCGTGTTTACGGTACAAAGTACAACGTATAGAATACGTCAAAAATGGAAATTGCCGTGAATTCGTGCACAGGACGGTACGCAAACCAATAATGTTATGGAAATTGTATTCAAAACGAATTTCGTGTAACCCGTAGTATTATGATATGGTACACTGCACGCTGCAAAGACGGTACACCGTACAGATTATTGAATATATGTATATAGAGAAAGAGAAAAAAACACTATCGCGCGCATATTTACGTATCATATGCATCGCACGTGTACAGTGTGCACCTATAATATGTATAGAGCATGAGTTCGGAAATGTTATATTCTGTCGAGCTGGTTGAAAACGCGTCGCGTCAGAGCGGAGGAGAAGAATAAAAAAACGAAAGTGACAAAAAACATTCAAAAGGACCATAAACACCGAGGTCATGTCCCTTCCGTAAACAATGGTTTAAAAAGTGACCGAAAAAAGATTCAAGGTTAACATTGACAACATGGAGCTGACGCGTAATAATTTATTGTAATTTTCAAGACCTCTCGCCGTGGTTTTGTGAAGTGGACCCTTTTTGTCGCCTTAACGACTAGACTACGCATATTATCATCGTGCGTGTGCACACAACGTACACACGTACGTGGAACTCGGACGACGAATGCGATATGCGTGTATCTTGTATACGGTACAGATATATGTATATCTGTGTACTCGGCGATCGTACCAAGGTTAAAAAAAAACGGTTTTTTTTTATTTCTTTCTTTCTTCCAAACAAGCATAGTACTATATTATAATATGCGTGTAGAATATAATATGCCTATATATGTATATAGTATTATTATGGTATAAACAAAACTCGAGTGCTTTATGCGCAGTGGCGTACATTTTTCCGTATACACATATAAGTATTATATGGTCTTTAGGGAAGGGACAAAAGGATAGTGAACTGTGTATCGTCTTCTGCAGCTCCGCGCGTCTAAAACTTGATCGTTACAAACTGCAGCAGTAGTCGTTCCACGGAATATATAATAACGAACATTTTGATAAACCGCTGCAGTAGTATTTTATAATAATAATAATAGTAATAATATATTATAATACTTACTCGACAGCGGTTTCCCCCTTGGCGCACCGAGCGACATAAAACGTCCGATTATTTATGCATCACCGCAGCTCGGGTATCAGGTATTATAATGTATATAATATACCTACCTATATACCGCGCGTTCGTTGTGATTAAATATTCAGACTTCGGGACACCGTTTTCCTGCGGCGAACCCGGTAGGGCCGTGTCGATCTTATACGTATAAACCGCAACAGAGTTTTTATACATTCTCATCCGCTTGTTCGGTTAAGCACGTGTTGCGACGCGTTGTGTACCCGCACGTAAATCTTGGAGACGGATATGTGTGGCTGCTATGTACGCGATATATAACATGTACACAAACGTATATTGTAGTCGTTATAATATTGTCTGCAAATGATATATACGACATAGGTGTATAAAGACTCCGCGCGCATAAAGTAATTGTGTAATGGATAAAATATTATGACGTCGGACGTGGAGACGAATAGTACTGCTGCCCGGGACGGAATACAAAACGTTCATCGCAATATTCCGCTCTTGCGGGGGGATAAAACGCAAATCTCAAACGGAATAAACACAGCATATACGTACAGAAATATGTACAGAAATCTATACGCGCTATAACGTCGAAAACCAAAATATATTACATCGCGGCTGAATACAAATGGATTATATTATAAGTTGTGCGTCTATTATTCGTGCGGTTTCCGTCGCGCACCAAGACGCCGTATAAATTCGTATAAAATTCCACTGGTATAAATATATAAGCCCCTGCGCGCCGTATATATTATATTATACGTACATTGTTGCCCCATCGGAGACCGCATGTACAATATAATGGCGCGACGGGACTCAAAAATGGCGTATTTCGTGAATTATATAATATGCGTGCGTGTGTGCGTGCGTGCGCGGGTATGGGTGTGTGTGCGTTCAGCATACAAATGCAAAATTTCAAAAGATATCGAATAGAAAATGAGCGTTTGATGCAAGCGATACTATAGTATACCATCGATATTACAAATGAAAAATAAAACATCTCATATTTTATATCATTTGCAGCTTTTGAGCTTTTATTTCAAAAGTTGAACGTCCTCTGCAGAAACTTGCGTTTTTACCACCCTGCAACATATTCGCTAAGACTTAAATCTTTAGCAGATACATTTACCGTTTTACCCAACTAATTGGCATATTTTAGTTCATTAATGGACATATTCAAGTGCCTCTCTCATTTCTCAAATTAACTTTAGTGTTCCTCTGGTCCGTATAAGGGAAAGTATCCCTTCGTTATTCCTCTTCATATTACACTAATATTAAGGGAATAGTTATTTATTTATTGTTCGGATGATGTTTTTGGCCTACTATATACTTCATTCAATGGTAAAGTATATAACACAGAACATTAAACACGTTTCTATAATTATTAGTTTTGTAAAATATAATTTTTATTTTATATTGTATCTAGTCTATATAATATGGTTTTGATTACTCTGTAAATTAATTTGTATTTCAAATTTAATTGTAAGATTGGAGGACATCGTTCCAAATCAGTATGTTAAGGCGAATGCGGATCGTGGTTTTAGTATAATTTTTATTTTATTTTGCGATGAACGGCATGGTTGTATAAACTTTTACATCCGATAAAAATCACCAGACAAAGAAAAACGGTATCCAAACGGTAATCGCCGAGTGGCCCTTACTAGTATAATCATAATGATGGGATAAATAATCAGACCGCACACAGTTTATTAATAATAAATAAATATATTCCAAAATAAATTGTATAGTCTCTGTATGTAGAATTAAAAAAAATAATGAGGTATAATAAATAGTTAATTATTCCAGTATGATGATTGGTGGTATATAATATATCACTAAATTTTATTTTATTCTTAATAATTACTATAATTAACTGTACATTTAATAGCACGAAGTACACATATGCAAAGTAGGTACCTATACAGCTGCAATACTGAAATCACGGTAAAAGTATAAAATGTAAGTCGTTGAAAAAAAAATTACTAGAGAGATCATCAAAGATGAGCTAAAGAAAAAATATGAGCAATTTAACACTTATATATTTCAATGTTAAAAAATAACCGTAATGGAACATAATTGACGGTTTATAAGTAATAACCAATAAATTTAATGTGAACGACGCCTATTATACGCGTAACATAAAACGCACTATTATTTTATATAGGTACTTTAGGTAGGTATATATAAAAGTCTATAATGTAGTAATACTATATACTATGTTATATTACTTTATCATGTATATATTGCATATTAATTTTCTTATTTTTAATGTTAACGCGCTCGAAAACGATAAATTGAGAATCACGATTGAATTCATAAAAGTTTATGGACAGTTATTATGTATTATATATATATTGTAAGAACATTAACAAATTGATTTGATTGCTTATATTAAAAGCAATTATATTAACAAATCAATCAAACTCGTTTAAACTTGTACCTATATACAGCCCGAACATTATAATAATACTTATATTTTGCAGAATAATATGTATATATATAGGTATTATAGTGTAACAATTATAAGTTACGACCGTACAATAAACCGCATAATAAAAATAAGTTTATGGGCGACACTAACGCGTACAAAATGCGATTAATTTTTACACAATATATATATTATACACAGTTGTATACAGTAAAAAAAAAAAACCGCATATTATTAATTTCACCGAACACGGACATTCTATGTATGTATATTATACAGTAATACACTATGTATACTGCATAGGTATAGTATTAGAGATAATAATATAAAAATACGAGTAGTATGTAGTATGAGAATATTGTAATACTATTATCTAGGTGCACCATTATAAAATAATACATAACACAATGTATAATGACATACGAAATTATTATAATAAAATATGTTCAACATTAAGTATAGTTACATAATAGTATACGCCTTATTTTACATCAAAATCGTATGTTAATAGGATACATAGTATATGATATATGTATTACATAGTATAGTAAAACTATTATTAATACTAATATAATTCCGTCGTTTTATCGAATACAATTATTTTTTCGTAGGTATACCGCAGCTAATATATCTATTTAATTAGAATAGCGTGCGTTTCGAGTGTTTTTCACACGCCTCCTAAATGAAAAAAAAATAATAATATTATAATAAACGAATAAAGTGTTGATATCGTATTATTATATTATTTTAATAGCGTTCATTCACTATGGGTAAAAAGTCGTTTGCCGCCGCGGTAGTCGAAACCCGAAATGGATTAAAGAGCGCGCGTGGATGTCCGCCGAGGAGTGTCGTTCTCCGAAACATGGCGACGGCCATCTTTGTAATTTAACGCAATATCATGATCATATATTATATTCGTGGTGGATGAATAGGTATAGGCGTGTGTGTGTACATGCGTTTACGTGTACCCAGTGAATATAATAAGTTGTGACTTTCTCTAATAGTTTTGTTATTATTATAACTATTCTCGTTCGGACGACGGGCAAAACTGAACAAACCGCAAACGTGGATTGCCAATATTATATTTTATATTTAGGCACATTAATTGACCAAGCGGTTAAAAGTGTTGTTAAAAAAAGGATATTATAAAAAAATGTATGTTCAACATCGTCAAAATCCATTCGATAGACGCTTTTACGTTATGTAACTATATAATATATATTATTATATTATATACTTATAAGTTATAATACTTGAACGCAATGAAATAACCGGAAAAGTTTGTCCAAACAAGTATAGGAGAGGGCGAGTGATCTTAAACGTTGGAACAACTCGGTTTTATGAGAATTTTTTTAAATATATTTTGAACATTTTCAAAATCAATGTTAGGATATTAGGAATGACGTCATGTTCCTCAAAAGTATGTGGCGGTGGCATCCGCATAGGACCTCCTTTAATTACCTTTAAATACATAATATTACATACTGCACCGGGATCGCCATATGGGGAAAAATATATAAGGTGCGAACATAAACTATATATGCGGTACACTGACCTACAACTGTCCCAAGCCTTATCTCTCCTGCCCACTCGGTATTGCAGAACGAAATGATGTTTTGCAGTTCTCGGTACCATCTCGCGCCCATCGACGAGAACCGCAGCGAACGATATGACGCTGATCGCGACCATCACCGGACCCGTTTCCCGTCAACGTACAGGCGCGTACACGATGTTACGGTCGACAGAAAACGGACGGACCTGTATCGTGTGTATTGTTCACCTAGCCCGTGTATCTAGCTATACCGCAGTTGGACGCGATAATGTTGTTGCCGACGCACAAACGTCCTTGACCCCGTCGAGACGAAAATAATAAACGTATCAGATTCGCCGCGTATACACTCAATTGTATACATCTATATAAACATATATTTTGTGTGTACACGTGCGCGCAGCGAATAAAAACCTACTCGACCCGGTAATAACGGTATACGTAATGTCTTCAACACGTCGTAAGCGCGTATATTTTGTATACAATATGATGCGGACGTAGGTATACGCGGTGGTTGGGTATGGACCGGGTGCGGTTTTATTGGTTGTCGCGTGCGCGTACATAAAAGCGCGGCGGATTTTATGACGACTGTCCCTTCGGAGAGAAGCGGGCGCGCGCGCTTTCCCCCCCCCCCCGTTCATTGATGCCGTCGCGGACGGGTCGGCCGTATCAAACGCGGCGGCGGACGCGCGCGTGGTTTTATTATATCATTTTTATGAACGTGTTACAACACATAAGACCCCGTACACAGTAATACGTAACAGCCGATTGTACATAACGCGTGTATTTCTGTAGCAGTAGTAGTAAGTAGTAATGCGTTCGTAAACAATGTAATAATGCACTCTGTACACACGTATTATGTACCTGTGAGTTTTTGTGTACGCAACGCTGCAACAGTAGCGCAACCGGACGACATAATATTGTCTTATAGATGCGGTCAAACACGCAGTGGCGTAGAAAGACTCGTTAGCGCCCCTGGCAAACCTAGGAAAATGCGCCTTTTTAGCGTTTAAAAAATTGACGAAAATACGGAATGATATTTTTTATGTATATAATTAGGTAATACAAAATTATTTAACCATCAGTTTTTATTACAATGTAAATTTCAAACTTTAAATATGTTCTTTTCTTGCTTTAAGGCTAGAGAATTGATCGATAAAAATAAGAACCAATTTTAAAACACAAATTTGCGCCCCTGGCGTAGGCACAGTTCGCCATAACCTTGCTACGCCACTGCAAATACGTTGTACGGGATGTGTACGATAGAATGCAATGAAGGTATTGTACGAGTCGACACGTTTTACTAGGAAATCTTCTACTCGGCGGGTGTACTGCAGTACATATGAGTACCCGCAGGGTGATGTTTTGAACGTGCGTTTCCTATGCTTAAAGCGAGAAAAATGTTTAGGAAAAATTCCGATTTATGCGGAAACCCGCCTTGCGTATGGGTGCTGTAAGACTATATTTTATTTACTGTACCTCTTATGTATCATAAAACGTGCATCCTGTGCCGATGTCAAACTTGTTTTCCTAAACGCAACCACACCGTTTTTTTATGCAAATGCAAGTTCAATTAATTTTTCTGGAATTTTTGATGTAACATGGTAACGCATGGTCGACATCTGAAAGGCCACAACTTCTGTAGGTATTCAAATTTATATAAAGTTACGTATATGAAAAGTGTAAAATTATTATGACATATTGGTATTTTTCCTTTGTACATAATATACGAGTACAACACGCTGACGATATGAAGCCGTCGGTCGAACTATATATGTATTATTATATCTGTAACTTCGGTTCGGTAATCTCTTAACGAGTTTTTACTTAATTAAAGAGTATATTCGTATATACATGAACGCATTCGCATTTACATATATTGTATGTACGGCTGTGCGTGTTCACTTTTTGTAATTTACGACACGCGTGCATTATATCAACCACAATTCGTTATAACCTGATATATTCTAAAACGAATAATAATTTATATATAATTTTCTAGACAACTTACATTAAAAACCAATTTTACTTTTAAAAAAAAGTGAACATAGTTTAACTCGATATTATTTAAATACCATAACGAATAATACATTTAAATTTTCTTAAGCTTACATACAGATCAATATAGATGCATCGACTGTATTGGATATATAAGTCTTTATTGAATATGTACATATATTAAACATAATATAATAGGTAATTTTAGTGTTTGAAAACTGACTCAATGTAAAATTAAATATTACCGTGAGTTCGTGACCGTGAATTCGTGATCGTGAATAATATTATTCAAATATGCCTGTGTATATAATATAATCGAATAAATATATCATTGAGTCTCGTGCGGATAGAAAGTAAAAATATAATGTAGAAAAAATGTCTGCAGCGTGTATAATATGTATAGTATATATAGTGCGCAATACGGTTTGTGAAATTCATAATATTATGTACAGTAGGAGTACAAAGGGACGGTAGAGTACAAAATATGCAAAACTCCTGAATACATTATTTTAATACGCCTCATAATCGTACGTACAGGGTCGTAGTCTTCTATTGTTTTGCCCGTGTCGAGCATACGCACCTATAATAGACATAGTGTTTGGAAATGTGCCGTGGCCACGCACCCTGTATATAATAGCTACGTGTGCAGCAGGACCAAGTCAGTAATATGTAACATTTCGGTCGGTCGTTTTGCACGTAATTTTTAATGAGTCGTGTTTTCCGGACGGGAACAAAATATACCTAAGACATATTTGAATAATATAATATATCACCGTACACGCGCATTACACCGTACCGAGGGAGAGGGCGCGCGTGCAGTGTGTTTCGTGCGTACACGCGTGATTTGGATCGCGTGCGCGCCAACCGTCCGCTGCCACACAAATCGTGTCGCCCGCTAGCGGATATACGTTCATAATGATAATAATAATAGTATATTACAGCGAACATATTATACGTATTTTCCTATGGTATTCATACCGTTATTGTAATAATATTATATCCAGCGTTTAGGTACCCACTGCGCGACCGGCACGTATTCACGAATTTCCCAATCGTTTTTCATTTAGAATTATAGCCCGCAAACAGTCGTACATAATAGTATACGTCCCGTCTATTTATACGCATATATATATATATTACCATATAATGTGTTATGGTATATACCTTCACCGAAAACGTAAACAAGCTCGCTGCACGTATACATACCTGCGCGTGTACGCATACGGCCGCGGCGCGTTTAAACTGCAAACGTATTACCCTGGTTTCACAACCTTAATCTCTCCAGGAAAAGTATATCGTCGTTCTCCCGTCTTCGTTTTGGACACACACTACTCCCTTCCCGTTCTTTCAAACTATCTTTAAATGATTCTCCTCTCTCCTCACTCCACAATAACCCTTTGGTTTGTGATAGCCATCTAATTTTCTCCTGTCCCAGCCTATCAACTCAACGGGATCAACTGTTTTCCCTTTTAACATTTTCCAACATTTCTATCGAAACCAAAAATATCCTTTCAACCCAACAAAAAAATATAATATTGTACATTTTATCTTTTTTCAATCATACAGGCTTTTTACTATAATCAGATTTTCTTTTCATTTTTATTTATTTATTTATTTATGTTATCTTTTCTTTTTTCATTACTTTCTTATTATAAATAGCAATTAAGTATCTTGTATTTGTCTCACATAATTGTCGAAACTAATTGTAAAAGAAAGTTAAAATAAAAAATTTAAAAAAAAAAAACTGCAAACGTGTATGACATATGTATACATATTAAATACAAACAGTGGCCACCGGGATTTACGCGGAGCGATAACTCCCGTGTTACTAGAGATAAAAAAAAATCTGTTTTTTTTCTATGAGCACCTCTGCCCGAAGGTGATTTTTTTTGACAATAGTTTGGTGAATACCATAGTGTATTACTATAGAAGTTAAAAAAGTAAAGTTTTATCTTAAAACTTTTGTGAAATTCGAAATAGCCATTTATAGGGCTTCTTTTCTGAACATTTTGGATGTTCTTTTTTCAGTTTTCATTGGATTCATGGTTTTGAATAACTTTTTTAGTTTACAAAGAAATTATGTATAATTTACAATCACCTCGTCAGTTTTTCGATGAGGTTTGCTGGATCATGTGTTATTATTATTTAAAACTGTGTAAATAGTACACTGTTTTCCTGAAAACTAGAAAAATTTATTAATAATCAAGAAGATAATGAAAATTGAAAGTCCTGCAGTCAACATTATCAGAAAAATAAGCCCTATAAAATGGCTATGTTTGAAATTGATAAAAATCTTAAGATACAAAGTTAAGTTTTCAACTTCTTTAATAATACACTTTTATTTACCAACCTATTGTCGACAAAATTGCCTTTTACCAGGGATGCACATAAAAAAACAGAATTAGATTATCTCTATTGACACGGGAGATATCGCTCAGTGTATATTCTGGGGACACTCTGCATATTGTATAAACGTGTGTACTTGCTGAGGCATGAATTCGAACCGAGATTATAATATTAAAAAATACGCGTATACGCGAAGAAAATAAAAACAAAATATATACCTATATATACATATTGTTACATGTTGCGTTCGACGTTTCAAAAATATATAAGAATGCATATCTATAAATATCTAGTTGAATTAAATTCTGACATTTTTAACGATGCGTACAAATATAAATATGTTAGTATACCGCATATAGCAATTATACCTATATGTATACACCTTTATGTATATTTTTTTATTTCATTCAAAATGTGTATAATACATAGTTTTTAGTTTTTACATTAATATACTATCGAATTTTACATATATTATACACATATTTAAATATTCCTTCCTAATCGAATAAAAACTTATAATTTACTCGAAAAACGGGTGATACCCCCATTGGCGATTTCCTACGACCGATTATCTGATTTAGTGTAATATATACAACTCGCTACACTAAAGCTTTGACTCGAACGTAGTTCAAAAATCGTAGTATTTTCTTTGAACCATCACCATGAGGTGTTTATAATACTAGGTGTATAAGAGTATATATTTTAAACTTTGTGTAACAAATAGTTCCCGCTGCACCTATACTGTTCAAATTATAATGACGTTATTCAACTGATTGTTAACTGTTTTCAAGCAATACATCATGATAATTTCTGTAATTCGAAAACTATATAAATTCGCGGTGCGTATAACACAATGTTCTCATCGTTATTTTCGGATTCGATCTCATTATACACACTCAGATGTGTACACTACAAATATATATTATTGTACGCGTGTACCAGATATAATAATAATACATGCTTGTGTAAATTATGTGTTTCTCGGTCGTAAAACAGTTTTTTCTTCGTGTCCCGCAGTATTAAATTTAACCTCTAATAAAAATTATTATTATTTTACGCGTTTATAATGTGTTATACACGCGTTTTTATTGCGCCGCAGTGGCTAGACGTATATATATATATATATATATATATATAGGTACAAGGTAATAGTGCGAAGTCTTACACACTTAATGTTATAGGCTTATAGCATATGATGCATTTTCGTCGTAATGTATTCAAAACCAAATCAATTCTGCAGTAGCACACAATAAATTATTATCAGTGATATAACAGGTAATATATGTACATATTGTTTGATAATTGTTGTATATTATATTAGCATATGGCAGCTAATTGTTGATAATCGTTGTTAATTGTTCTTACTCCGTCGTTTATCACACGCAATACACAGACACTACAGTGGTGTACGTGTGTAGGGTATACACACACACACACACACACACACTATATTGTATATTATATTCAACGAGTCGTACACGCTAATTTAACGTAATTATAAACAATACAAATGTAATTTAAATATAATAGGCATGTGTGCTGCGTGCGCATAAATAATTATATCAGCCGTTTCTTCGCATCGTGGGCGACGATAACATTACAATAGTACAATGTATGTACATTAATAGTCGCCGCTGCGTTTCGGTAAGTAGAACGTAACAATAATAGTTTGAACACGTTTTTATATTTCTCTCGGACGATCTGAAATGTAGAAAAATTTAATCTCGACACCCGCAGCAGTGGCATTACAATATATATTATATTATGAGCTCGAAAAAGTGGCGCGGCGCGTCCTTGAGTCGCTTCGGAATGTCCGACCGAATAATATATTATAACGCGGTACCGTCATTGTATTTTTAACTTCGTCAAAAATGTTAAACATTGTAAACCTTTAGCAATACGCATAATTTGATATGCATATAAGTGCATATAATGTGTTGATAATATATCTATATATATATATATATATATATATGTGTACGATGTATACGAAAATAGTTTTGTAAGGCACATAATATTATGTAATTGAACGTGGAGTGGGAATAGAACCGTCGAATATTTTCAAATCGCGTTCGATATAGGCATGGTATGTATAGGTATCATTTATAATAAAATATAATATGTTTATACATATATATATTATAATCAATATAATATGATAGCCTTAGCTATCCCATGCTTCAAACTAAATGGAAAACAAAATAACCCGAAAATCTACATCCTCGTATTATGCGTACACTAATGAGTTGCGTTTTTAAATTCCAATGGCTCAGAATATGTGTAAAAAATAATGTTTAAAGATTAGAAATTCTGACTGAGTCATTGTCGGATTGCGGAATAGATACGTTATACATACCATGTGCAAATGTATCCAGACTTATTACTTCATTAGGTATGTACATGGAAACATATTTTGATTTATGTGGACCGCATGTATATTATTATATCTTATGAAACATGTTCACAAATAATAACATATTATGTACTCTATTATAATTTATATTATACATAATATTTTTTTTTTTGCTGTTTTACTGAGTGATATTTGTTTATTGTACACCAGATACCAATATACATTATAATACTTATGGTATTAGTGTTTATACAACTATTTTTTGTAAATAACTGCTATATGGTGACCCATGCATGTCTAGACCGGACAGTAACCCCTGAAATATTTCGAGTGTATTGTTATTGTTACACACAACATTCTAGTATAGATATATATAGTTGAACTTCTATATATACTTCTATTTACTACGGAAATATTAATGATTGGTCAAACTCAAGTGTCTTAATATATATATTTTGAACTCCTATAACATAAGTCTAACTATACACTAGTATTGTAACCCCGACAACAACTGCAACGCTCTCAATGAATAAACATGAACCTATCTGAAATTCAAACTTGTGTGTATATATATAATAATTTATTATGTACGAGTATATTCATAAGAATACTGCACATTTATAAGTACTATAATTCCTTATTATACGTGCATTTATATCGCGAGTATCGAGAGATATAGGCATATATATTATATTACATTGTTAAATGTAATAAATGTTATAACTATGTACTTGTATGTATAATGTACATATATGATAAATACCATTAGAAGAAAAAAAATGAATACGTATATATAAGACGTACATTGGACCTGAGTGCAATGATGTCATTGCTCACTAATCACAAAGCCAGTTTATACACATATAAATTATATATTATATATATAATCATGTTTTCGTCCCTGGAAGTTTTTTCTTAATCCGATATCATTGACCTTTCAACTGCATATTTACCAGAAGGCAGAGTATACCAATGTATATTCGAATTTGTATGGTAACAATATACCTATATTGTATAATTATTATAAATTTAAATTTTAGTTATCTTTTTTCACACGACATGATAACCAATAATTATACATAGGTATATAGTGTACTAGGTGCATCATTAATCATTAGTTATCATAGTTACTTTATAGTATTTTTTTTTTTTTATTAATAAGCCGCAACAACAAAGGCTATTGGCTACAAACGTTAACAATTTTTAAACACGAATAAGGAACATTAACAAAAATATATACATAACATAATAATAGTAAAAATAATGTGTTTGAGATAATATATCTAGATTATATTAGATGGTATAGTTTAGTAAGTTTTAGATAGTTAATTATTTTTTCTGTGTTGATTGGCAGTGGACTTAGAGCTTCTTCCAGGTTGTCTTTATAGTATTATAGCAGTGTATAGGTATATTTACCATTTGATATTACCATTCGTTTTAGTTGTAATTTGGTGCATCAATCCATGTACTACAATATCACATATATTACAATGCATGGTGAATATAGGAGTTCTTTGATGTACAGCTTATTAGCCGTCGTAGTGTAACTTTATATAGTTCCGACGTGCATCGGTTCAATCAGGATATATAACTTAGCAACTTCGTAATCAATCTATATAATGAAACAATAATATTTTATATCTATTACATGCGGAGTGTTCCTCCTCGGACGCGCAATCGACTCGTTTAGTTGCAGGTGAATGTATATATTTGATTAAAATATTTTCATAGAATAGAATCGAAGCTTTAGATTTAAGCTAACTGCAGTCATATTGCGTAAATATAAGTGCGGCGACGACCTTATTATGTTTGCGAGAGTATCTTATATTTTGTAGGTTTTATAATGAAAAAATTGTCCCAGAAGCGATAATATTGGCGGGGCTGTAATACAGTCGCCCGCGCATATACGCAGTGTCGATACATTGTGCAGTTCATAGCATCGCTATAATGATAGTAAATTATTTTAATTAAATACTCGTACAGGAGTAGGTATATACGTGTCCCATAACGGTTTTGCGCACTTATGGCGCCGGGTTAAACGCTACAACGGAGCAGATCGTGTTGTTGGTCGGTACATGTACGTACATTCGGATTTCACTTTATTTAATAAAAACTGTTCAAAATCTCAAATTCCCAAATCCTACGTTCGGTTTCGAAACACGTTCGGTTCCGTTGTTCCGGCAAATCTTCAACTGTACCTGTATACAGGGCCGGATCTTAACTTTTTAACACCCGGGGAAAATGAAAAGTCTACGCCCATTTCAAGGAGATGACCAGCATTAGTATTTTTTTTTATGAAAAATCAAGCTCACAGTATATCGTACTACCAACCATTTATAAAGCCGTTCGTAATGTACTGAACCAAACAGTTGTTTACCACAAATAATGTAAACGATTTAACTTAAAAGTCATCAGTTTTAAAATGTAAAGCCTTAAAAAGAATATGTTATAAATCCCCGACTCCTCCCCAGCCAATATACACTCATCTTCATCGGATATGAAATCGGAACACAATAAAACATTTAAATATATGTTCTAATGCAATAATATAATAATAATAATAATAATAATAATAATAATAATAATAACAATAATAATAATAATAATAATAATAATAACAATAACAAATAATTATCCGTATAGAACAGTACAAATTTTAGTATCTACATCACAAGCTCTTCATTGTAAATATGATAACTATCCGATGAGTATTCTTCACATGATGCTATCGGTTAAAATATGTACCTGCTTATGTTCAGTACACAATCTGTTTGACCGATGACTTTTATCAACGGGTCACTTGTGCATTGTATATTCGTTAACATGCCTACTGCATCCGACAACTCGAACTATGCCTTGTATAGGTGGTTAGAACCGGCCCTAATATTAGCCGAACGAGACCGGCGCGGCGGCAGCGGCAACAGTATTATTATCGCGGAGATTGACACGGCCGCGCACGGGACGCGAGGACCGCCGCCGCCGGAGCTGCGCGACGATCGATCCGCCTCCGCCCGGGCGGGAGAACATGGTGGCGCGCGTCGCCCGGCAAGCGATCGACCGGGTGCGGGCCGCGGGCCGCAGCGGAGCCCGTCGTCACGGTTACCGCGGTAATGGCCGCCGACGGTCCGGTGGTTACCAAAATGCGATCGTTCGCTCGTGCGCACGGACGGGCGGACGGGCGAACGGCTTGCCGTCGGCTATACCGGCCGCGACGCCAGTCGTCGACAAGCCCTGTCCGCGTCCGACGGTCCGTCCGACAGATGCCGCCACCGCCGTGACGACCGACCGTTGCGTTTCCCCTTACCCGCCCCGCCGCTCGTTGCGACAATGCTATATCCTACGACGGCACGCTACAGCGTTATTATATCGTGTTATCGATCGTGGCGCGCACGACGACCGCTACGGGATTTCCGAAATCCTGCAACCGTCTCCCAAGTCCTAACCCTTCGAAAACACTATCAATTATATTTATTTATTTAATCGAATAAACAGCTTTTTTTTTTAGAAAGATTTTATTGTAATGATCAAAGACCTTGAATAATAATACATTTCAGAGGTGGTACTTGACATCTGTGGTGTATTATTACACCAATAATTAAATACCTAAACGGGCAGTTTTTATAGTAAATAGTATTACTACGTCATATTATACAATATAAATGCAGCTGATCAATTGAAATAGTGGCAATTTATCAGGCCTATAAGTATAAGAACAAAACGTAGTTTTCTGCTACGAGTGTAGAGGGATGAAAACTAACTCGTATAGCAACATTTTTTTTTTACCTTACTATTTTTAAAGTCTGTAGAAATTGACTCAAATATTATTCCGTGATAAACCGATTAAATGTAATAATATTTATTTTCAACATGTAAATTGCAGTATAGTAAATTCTTCGAAATACCATAATTTTATATTGTTAAAACTTTGAAAGTATAACATATACATAATGGCCAATTATTTTTATTAAAATGTAATAATGAAATTAGATTAGAACGTTCGAGTAGAGGCTAGTAGCATTAAATGTATGCTTCCTGTTTAATTTCAATCGAAAGAACCGTGACAAAATTCTATAAAAGGACAGTTCAACTTCTATATTATTTAAACAGGACGTGTATACAGTATATACAGTGAACATTTTAATATTATCTTCTCGAGACGGACACGGTCTGATATGAAGGCGGGGAAAAGCCATAAAGGAGCTTTCTATTTCCACCTTCCTATTCGATTAGTCCTACTACTCCTACTCGAGTAATCCATCTATAAATTACAGTGTCGTCGACTCATAATTTAGAGTATTTTTATTGCTATATTATCGTCTATACAATTCCTATAAGATTAAACATGATAAAAGCCGTTTATCGTCAAACATAGATTGACGTATTATACATAGCCTCTTCAAATAAAATCTCATCATAATCGAAAGTATATTATTATATCATGTAGGTTAAAATATTAAATAGGACATTATCTTTTAAACGAACAAATTCGGTACAGATACCTAACAGACCATAAACGGTAGCCACGTGTGTCATGAACTCATGCACATAAAATCTAAAAGGACACTAAAATGACGTTATAACTGCAGTGTATAGCTAAAAATTAATGAAACGTAAAGATTTGAAGATTTATTGACTTTTTAATAATAACTTATAGTTTTACATTATAAAAAAAAATGTTTAATATATATTATAATAAATATTCGTATATATTAAATTTTCATAATTAATACAAATATTGTTAGAATTATAGAATTATTATTTAAACAAAATAAAACACTAAAAAATGTTTTACTCTTATACGCTGATATAATATTATATAACCATACGTCGTATAAGTATGTACACAATATTTACCCGAAACGCATAATTGCATCGATAAAGTATAAATATAAAATGCATATTTTTAAATCAAAACAATATGGTTGCGGGATCGAATTAAAAAGTTCCATGGGCATCGAACATTTAATATTTAATTACGTGTATAAAATGTATAATGTATTGCACCAACATAGTTATTTCATTTAAAGAAAAACACCAGAACCAAATATTAATAGAAAATGAATAATAAACATATAAAAAACACATACCTATATCTTTTAAACCTGATTTATGCGCATAAGTTAATCCGCGATCCAAAATTGGATGAGTATGTATAGTGATAAATTATATAATATATAGTCATATTGTTTATAGCTGCATGGGCTCATTGGAATATTTGTTGTAAACCATATACCTACTTCAGTCGCAACTTTTTAGAATGCACGTATACCCGCGTGAAAAGCGAAAGCATATACATAAACGTCAATAATATATTATAAATAGTATATAAATATAATAGAATAAAATTAGAATATAATCTAATGGTTGTACTGCACTGAAGCGAACACATACAGTATACTTAATACTTAATGTATTGCAGCGGTTGTACATATTATAATTATATAAAGTTAATCGTGCTCACAAGATTCGTCCCATGTACTGCAGTGATCGACGGAAATAACAGCGTATGCGCATAATATGATATTTAATATGGTAAACGTGCGTTGTTGAAAATATGTATAAATTATTATTTTAACCACGTTTATTCGTCGCTACAACAGCGGTTATTTTGGATTGTATAATTCCACTGCTGTCGTAACGCGCATACACCGATAATTATAAATAATATTATGGTACAAACGAAACGAGTTTTACACCGGTACGCCCCAGTGATGTTTTTTCATAATAATAACCCCGCAATCCTTAATTAGTTTTGACCTAGGTCCATTTTAATACTTACGTATTACACGCAAACGTGCAGCGATCCTGAAAATCCTTTTTTTTCCAAGCGCGTCGCCTTTAGCAAAATAAAAGAAAGACCTAAAAAATACGAAGAGATAGAATATAATACATATAAATATATAAATTTATATTATTTTCTTTCTTCGTATACAAATATATAAATGTGTATAGGGACCTCCATTGATTTACATATAATAGTCACCAAGGTTGTTTAAAAATGGTCAAGGCCCGGTTTTATGTGACCCCGTGTTTTGTTATGTATTATAGGCTTAACACGTTTGTACCACCGTTTGCATATAACACATCATTCTTCAACGATAACTTTATGTCGGTAAAACAATATGCGATATAAATTGTAACTGGAGTTGTCCTGTTATACAACACCGACCGTAAGGATCACGTGCGTTACAAATGTCAATGCTGAGTGTAAATGTTGTTATTGTTATCCGTTGTAGTGTTAATATTTTATATCGAAATTTAATCATAACTTGTTTTTATAACTTTATTTATAGGAACTATATTGACATATTGTTAAGATTTATCAAAAAACTCGACAAAATGTTGGAATAAAATGGAAAAATGAATTAGACACGTTAAGATATAAACGTGTCTAATTCATTTTTCCATTTTATTCCAACATTTTGTCGAGTTTTTTGATATAGAGGTACGGATAATGTTAATAAATCAGCCGACTCATATCTAAACTTCGGACCTTATAAATTGACCAGTAATTAACATAATTATCCAACTGAATATAGTTTATGAATAAATAACGTTATCCATACAAAAAAGTCCATTTGTATTGGTGGCTAAAGCCTGAAATGTTGTCACTAGCCAAAACCTTTAGCTGCGACAATGATTAGTCGGCCAATCTTAATATTAGACGTCCTTCGGACACTAGCCGCAACATATACAACGAATTTTTCACGAAAACAAAATATGGCTGCAAACGTTCAATAAACAGTATTATTCTGTTTTTACCGCTATGATGACATATGATTCATATTTTATGCGTATAAATGTATGCGTATTAATGTATTAATGTATTAATGTAGACTTGCTAGACCTATGAATACTGAACATATACTATTGATTCAAACAGTGTATAATCGCATAATTGTGTAGACGTCATGCCTATTCTACACGATAAGTATATATGCTAACTTCCTTCTATACATAACATTTACACAATTATTTATAATTAATCCGGTACAGCGGTCCAAGAGCTGCAGCCATACTACTGCTATATATTATTATAATGTACGTAACGCAATATATTATAAACGAACCAAAAGCATACCTACCTCTATAAATCATTATCTTTAACGATATAGCCGGTATAATTACACGGCGGGGATCCCGGTCGAACGTCGAAATCGACTGAACGAAAAAAAAACGTTTTAACTTAATCGGGTATACTGCAATATCAATGTACCTTTATCACCTTGTTAACCTATTATCAGGCGCGATCGAACGAGCTCGTCGGCGATTTAATTACAATAACGAATGATAATAATGATTGTTATAAAAGTCAAAACACGTTTTGGTACATAACGTCTCCACACAACAACCGCACCGCCTGAGGTCTGACGTACATTATGCACATAATTTACTCCATGTATTCGTGCACGCACTCGAGACGAGAAATGCGTGTTTAAACTTTAATTATCGTTCGCGTTGTTTCGCGCGGCCGCGTTAATAATAAAATCTCATCTCGGCCGCAGGACTATATTTTAATTTACGCTCGTCCCGTTAATGGACGTTTTGGCCCGCACATACGTGCGCTGTAAGTCTGGTGCTCCGAAGCTGCGCGTGTTTATAATATAATAGGTCCTACCTTATACATATAATATACATGTGTACATATACATATATACGTGAATACATGTGTACAACGAGTGGGATAGGTTCTAAATTTAAAGCGCAGCAAATCTGCTGCCACGTCGCCGCGTCGTCGTGTCAACAACCGCGGCGGAAGCGGGCGGTCGACTTTTTTTCTCCGTTTTTTTTTTTTCCAACTCGGACCACACACCGAACCCCCGGGGGTTGTCTAAAATTAACGAGAAGTTATTTTTTTTACTTTTTATTTAGACTCTAGTTCGACACCTCTCGTGCACTTGGCAGTGCGTAAGCCCCTCATAAAAATAATAATAAATCAGATTTAATTTAATTATATGTATGTATTATAATATATACGCTAGAGTGCGGTATATCGTATTTATATCAAATAAAATAAAACGAATGTATTCAGAAATCATCATACCATTGCATTATAATGTGTGTAAACGTTCGAGTCGAAATTAGTTATATGCATTTTATAGATATATAACATATATAATACATAATATTTTAATAGAAATATTATTTATATCATTACATCGCGTACGCAGACGCATGACATGTTTTGTTACTGTTGTTATAATACTTCGATATCATGAGCTATAGCTGGTACCTAAATGGCGGAACGCGTCAATGACGTATACACTTAAATCGGGCCAAAACGCATAAAACGCAAAAATGTTTTTTTTAAAATTGCTGATAGACCCAACAGGCCCACATATCAAAACCCGCCTTTACAACAGTACACTAGGAAATCCATAGAATTTAGTATGATGCAGCGTCCAACAACTATAGTTTTCTAATTTAAGCGAAGTACTCGTACACGTTCAGTTTTCACCCATCGTGAGCCGCGATCACGGATGCATATACGTATACTTAACACAATAACACATCAGGTGTTCGCTGCTCTTACATAATATTTCAATTCCTGCGAAACATATATGAATGCCTTGGCGTTTACGCACTTCGTACGACATATACATAACATTATGCATGTACCTGTGTAGTTGTAAACTATATTCATAAATATATTATATGCATTACCTGCGAAACTCTATGTGAACGTCTGGAGAAACGTTTAGTCGACCGATTAAGCGGTGTCTACGTATAGTTTGATCTGGTGATTGGACGTCGTATTATTTTATGGCGTATGTGCGTGCGCATCTGATAATAATGCACTAATTAACGAAAAAATATTCGACGAATGGTCCCGCACGCGGTGCATGCGCATAATATGTGTTTTGGTATCTATATTTTTTACCGTACACGTACTTCATCGGAACCGCCTTGGCCGACGGTCTTAAGTAATGTATAGATAATATGCGTATACATTACATACATAGTGCATAGAGGTAGAACAGTGTTTGAGTACGCTTCTATTATAATATTATTATAAACGCTGTTGCACAACATAATATTTTTATCTGTTTTAAATTGGACCGAAAAAGTCGGAGGATAAAAGAAGAAAAAAAAACATTAAAATAAATCATAATGCTATTATTACCAGCTATTATTTATTAATTAGATACACGGCCGGCGATGTATTTACCGTGTGTAACATTTGGGAACGCAATCATTATGAACACCGTCGAATTAAATTATATTTTATTTAATTAATTTTCCTCAGTTATCTTTTAAGATAATCATCATCGCAACGCGCGTGTATGTACATAGTAATAGTTCTAAAGCCGTATACTCGACGGTAAACGATTCGCTGTGTTGGTTTTATTTCTCGCATAATATAAAGCGGCAAAATTTGTTAAAACTCTAGTTTTTTTTTTTTTTTAGATTTTTTATAGTGGCTATATAAGCCGATAAGCGTGCAACTAATAAAAAGTAAAATGTTTGATAAGAATATATACATTGAACAAAACTGTAAACATTTTATTTTTGCTTTTAAGGCTCTTGCACGTTCACTTGCGTTCAAAGTTTTTGAAGTTTTACTGTAATTATTCGAAAAATTTGTATCGAATTTTGTTCATTACATTTTATTCTCAGAACCAGACAGCTTATAAGGAAGTTATGAATTCGTAATAGGCACTATGCGTATAATGCAGTACAGTTTTGTACACTTTTATGCGGAACACGACGTTTATGGTGCATGTACCTGGCAAAGTTTATTCATATTAAATATTCAATAATAGTATACGTCTCGGCTATTTCACTAGTTCACATATTTCAGACCGATGATCAAATATCCGCATAAATCTATATGTTGACCGCGGCATTCGAATTATGATGTACATATTCATAATCATATGTATAGATCACACTTCTAGGCATAATGTAATATTATTTATATTGATATAAATATTATTGCGTCTGCATGATTGACAGACGAGGAACATGGTCTTTCGTTGGAAAATAACTTTCCGTATAGCTCATTTGTGTACAATAAAGGAAAGAAATAAAACTCTTGTGCCCAACTAGTCGTTAGGTAAATTTTTATTCACGTTTATTTTGATCAGTAAAACCGTTTAACAATTTTATGAGACGTTTTACAGCGTATATAATATGTAATGGTATAATGCGTACTTTGTGAATTTAATTACATACAATTAGTGTTATTGTTATCGTTGATCTTACAGTTTTGAAGTACAGTTTACAGTTTACAGTTTACAGTTTACAGTAATAAATATCTATTATAATATTATTATGATCATCGTTTTACGGTACGTGCAGAAATTATGTCTCTCGTGCTATACCAATACCTCGCGCGCGCACACATAAACGCGTGCCAAACGGCGGTGTAAATTCAGCATGCGAATATCCTATATATCATTTTGGTGAAATTTATTCTACATTTTTATCATCCGCATCGAACAATATTATTTTTTTGATTTTATTATTACAGTGCGTATACATTATATTATATGTGTGTGTGTGTGTATGTATTGAAAAATAACAAATTAATAAATAAAAAATTTAAAACCTCTCGTGGATGGTAGCCAAGAACAATAAAAATCATGATAAACGACGAGTATAAAAATGTGTTTATGAGCAATAAAGGAAACACTAATACATTATTATTATTTAAATATACGAGTCGGCGTTATTTTACATGTAATACGGTTTACGCAGTGAAAAATGTACGCGTGAAACAAGTGTGCAATATATTATAATATTATGCGTACAACTAACGACACGTACGGTCTATACGTTGGTATTATGTATGGATGTATATATGCGTTATGTGCATAACGATATTTAACTATTTTTATCATTTCAGAAAACGCAATACAACAACAATATCGTGAATCTGTAATAAGAATAAGAATCGCACATTATTAATTGAACCGGGGCGAGGTGATTTCAGTCGGTACGATATTATATCGCAGTTATTTTTTTTTTTTTACCAAGAATAAAAGCTTCGTCGTGTAGGTCGTTAGCGCGCATTTACATTATTTATTGATATTTTAAAATGTACATAGGTTTCTACATTACGATTATATTCATGTCGCTGAAACAATTGTACGTACATATAGGGATGTTGCGCGCGTATGTGTAAAATAGGTTTCTATTTATTTTTCGTGTATTATTCGCCGTGTGCATTGTTATTTTTCATCTAATGTGTTGAATACCTATTTATATATGTGTACGCGTACTGTACACACATAGTGTATACGCGCACGGACATAAAAATAAAAACGCAGTAAACCGATAAACCTGTCCGTTTAAAATACAATAAAATACGAATAAAAATAAAAAATTAGTCTCATTGAAATCATTGTACGGGATTTATGCGAGCAGTAAATATAATAAAAAATAAGTGTGTACGACCAATAATAAAAAAGTATAAAAATAATAATCTTAAACGTATGTACGTTGTAAAAAATGAAGAGAAAAAAAAATCTAGAAAATAATAAAAACCTTACGCCACACGGTGTACGCGGGGCTATACGTGAAAGTGTTTTATATATGTTATGGCACAAAACGGCTCGTTATAACAACCGTTTAAGCGCTGATAAACGCCATCGTAAACGAGACATTTGAACAGAGCCGTGTAGTGGACCGACGATATTAATTTTATTATTTTTACCGCTCATTGTTGCGCCGCCGTACCTACGCGTAGAGCTATGATACAGTAATAATTGTACGCGTAGGAACGTCATTCGGACCTGCGGCAAATGATAATTGTTCCCAATTAACGCTGTTTTCATGATATTGTCGTCGGGTGGGCTCGGCTTCCGCTGCAGCAACCGCGGTCCACGCGGCCGACCCGCAGCACCGGCGCGAACGCTGTTCACGCACGTCATCGTATCCTGTCGTCCCTGATTCCGTTAGCTCCTGAAACCGTGAAAATATACGATGTTAATCCAATACGAAATCTTGTGACACGACGTCCGCGCTATCCCTGCTATAATTGTGCGAGGCGTGGGAACGGGGACGTTTTCGCCCGTTTTCCCGCCCCCTCAGATCTAGGCGTTTTATAATTCCGAATATACGTTAGACTACTACGTATCGGCATAGTTGCATCCAACATGCGATACCGAGACAGGGATATGCGTTATCGCTGAGGTGATGTTAACATTTTGTCCGAAACTTCACGTGGGAAGTCACACTCGTCAAGTGAAAAGTATGCATACAAACGTGTAAGACGCACCGTTTCCCGCGGACGACGATTCGATCGCGTCACGTAGTAAAATCATAGTAAAGATCCTAATAGATTTTGTGTAAATATTTGAATAAAAGCAAAATCAGCAGATATACTCCACGTGTACGATTTTGATTGTACGAGTTAACCTATGCCGGCCAAATTGTTGCGGAAACGGTTCGTTTTACTCGTTTGTGGTGCGCGTCAGACACATCTATATTATGTGAGATGTGACATCCGGTTTTTTTTTATAAAACTATATAGTTCGGAGCAATTATTATCCGCGCAAAGGAAAAATCTAATAAAAATAAAAACGCTGCAACATATACATTGGTCATTGAAGCTGCTTGGTTTAACTTTAGAGCGGGCATTAATAACAACAACGGAGTAATGTACGCATGATGTCATGGATAGTATAAAATCTTTATAATTTACAAACATTAGACTTAATATTCGGTATGATTTATGTAGTGAAAAGACGGTAAGTTTTTAACCCTACATATACACGGTTTAAACAGATTATGCACTTAATACGTATTTATAACCACGCATATAACCACCATATATATGGTATCGAACTACTTATATATGATGTCGGGGTAGCATGACCGCCGTACCGGCTGTACTATGGTCGCCGGTAGTTTCGCGGTCCGGAGAGAAGAATATAAGCGACCACCACCCATCCCTTCACAGACAAACTAAAGTTCCTAGAACACCAGTTTGACTCACAAAAGTACCCACGCAACCACCGCGGCTAATGGCCATTAGTCGCCGATGCTTAAAATTATGATAAAAAAAAAAAATAATATTTATATTTATACAATATTATTACGAGCCGCGGTATTCGGTATAAAAGAGTCGCACTACCATGAATACGCGCGCGTTCGGTTACATTATACGCGTGTCGTCATATTATTATGTCACGATTGAGAGAATACACGCGTGCACAAAGTTTCGGTCCGACCGCTAAGTATATAATCGCGGACGCACATGGTCTCAATGGTAGTTTTCTTTCGACCCGTACTCGAGTACACCGCGCGTGTAACGTAAGTGGCTGAGAAAAAAAGTCTAACGAAAAATATTTTCCCGTGACGCGCGCGGCGTATTTTCGATCCCGGCGAACAGTGCATGATGTGTGTTCTCTGTGCTTACGATTCCTTTACCGCGCCTACCTATATTTTTGTAATCTATTAATATCATATTGTACTGCAACATTTACGCATTCCGATGTATCTGCTGAAAACAAAATATTTTATAAAAATAAAATTTATCGCCGCAATGTTGACGGCATTCATTTTTATGAGTACCGTATATACTATACCTACATATACACTCCAAGATCTCTGCTGAAAACAAAATCATGTACACGCCGAAGAAAACTGTAAATAGGTGTACGTATATGAGCGCATTGTTCGTGACGTTAATTTTTTTCCGAAATGTTTACGGACTTCCACGATAGCATGAATAATCGAATGTTCAACGCGCGCATATTATAGAAATGAATAACAGACATGGGTATTTATTATTATATTCGTTTATGCGCGTATCTAATATATTTTAAAATATTATGTGTTCGTGTTACGAAATGTTAGGTTTTTACTCGGACTTTGAAAGTCAAAACTATTAGACAACATTTCACATAATTTATACATAGTTTATGTTGTATAATATCTCTACTGCACGGATACAATACTATTGTATATATGTATGAACAAACCGCTTATACTTATTTGGTGTATACACGTACTAGATTAACAAAAACAATAATTTATTATATTTTTTATTATACAGTGTACGCGGTTCAACAGAAAAATCTTAAGAAATACCGTGTAAGAAAAGAAATCGAAATATTATAAATACGGATCTACATATATATGTATACATGTATATGTGAATTTGTGTATATATGTAATATATTATGTACACCATATGACAGTAATAATGGCCGCTAGCTCCGAGTCCCGCCCTATACCACCCGATGGTTATTCCATATAAGCGGTATGCGCACGCACACGTCTAAAGAAATTTATATATACGCGCACTAACACATACGAATATAATAATAATAATCGGACTATTGTTGTAATTGTGTTCCTTTGTGGTCATCGCCCTTGTGGTCTTCGCCATGGCGACTATAGTTCACTATATATATATATATATATATATATATATAGTTACGCTAGTTCACCTATATGTACAAGTTTATAATATTATATACGATTTGAATTTAGGTCGGCTTTGTGCGTGTGCGAGAGAGAGAGAGAGAGAGAGAGAGAGAGAGAGAGAGAGAGAGAATAAAAATCGTACAAATCGCGCGCGTTCGAAGATACAATATACCACGAATATAATATTCGGATTTAAATCATCGGTTACAATATATTATGGTATAATAATATATCACAAGTCGCACCGTGTAAATCGTATTCGTAGAGGTTGTAGACGTAATGGGGCGTGTATTTATAACGTCGAGGTCAAATCATAATAATATGCATGTACGACGATGATTGGAAAAAAAACGCACCAGGTTTATCGTTTTTCGATTAAGTCGTACGAGTGTTGAACGCGCACGTTCCCGCGTATAACAATAAAATGAGTTTTTTTTAAGCAACAAATCGCGCACGGATTCCGACAACTACGCGTCGTAAGCGATAAATTGTACATTAAAGAAATTCTAAAAAAAATAAAAAAACAATAGCAATAATATGAGGAGCACTTTATCACATTTGCGCACGTCGCGTCGGCCGGTACGCGTAAATGATAGCGAAAAAATTTGCGTTTTTGCGCGTCGTTCATCATAATAGACGGCTTATTATAACGAGTATAGGTACCTGTAGTATATTACAGTGGCGTATCCAGGGGGGGGGGGTTAGGGGGTTATAAAATTGCTAAATATACAAATACTATAATAATATAATATCATATACCATGTAAAAATAAAACACAATAATTAAAAAAATTGTAATTAATAACAAGTGTTTATAGCTGAATATTATATTATAGTTATCTATATATATTACGAGTATATATGAACAAAAATGGTATTGAAGTATACTTCGAATCAAGCCCAGACATTTATCCAATAATATCCACACTTCTTAAAATTTTCATAACACTTCCAGTGTCTACTGTCACTGGAGAACGAACATTTTCGACTCTCCGTCGTTTGAAAACATACTTAAGAAATTCTTTTTCATAACCCAACCCCCCCCCCCCCCGAAAAATATTTCTGGATACGCCACTGGTATATTATACATATCGTCTTATTTTGCCTTTGAATGAGAACTTACGAAATTGACGTTTGCGGTTTAAAATAAAAATCGATATCGTTGAAAACGTTATTTAAAATTTATGTGTATAAAAGTAGTATTCAACGACGTCTGCAAAGATGGTAATATATAGTTGTTAATATATAATGCAAGTAATTGTTTCATACAGCCTGCAATAGATTATTTTAATCGTTATATAACAAACGCATATTGGACCAGTCGCAGTATCTTGTGTTACTCATATGTCTGCGCATACATATGTGATTGACAGTACGATTAAATTGTTTTAAAGTTTCGCCACCGGTTGATTTATCGTATACCATTATTACCAATGTAATAGCGAACAAGAACGACCTCGTAGTTTTTCTCGTCGTATATAATGTTGCACACAGTGACCGTGTACATACGAATATACCATTATAATATCGTACGCTTCAACATGGTAAATACTCGGAATTTTCCAAAAAATTTGTTCGTTCGCGATTTACGTTTAACATTTTATTCACATCAACGCATCTACGACATACGTGTACTACGTATGAGTAGCAAAGTTCTACATAAAAACGTGTGCATACATACAGCGCGTCGTCAACAGGGAAGTGTGTTTTCAACTGTGTACACGCGCATTAGCCATGACGTATACGCGTATATATCCCAAAAGCAATTTTCATTATTAAACGTATAGTGGTAGTAGTAGTACGTGAAGCATATATAGAATATTATATATATATATATACACAAGTATAGTGCCGCAGCGTGTAATAATACTATACGACGAGCACTGCACTGCAGCATATCCGACCCTGCAGCACAAAGGGTCTCGGGTTGGGCGTCGCGGTGGCGAGTGGGTACGGGTGGAAACGCGGTAGCCGCGGTCAGAGAACGGTCGCGGCGTCGGCGTATGTGTTTGGTGGCGGAAGGGGTGACGTGGTAGAACGGTGGCTTCGGTGGCGGTGAGGGTGTACGTAGGCGGTGGGTAGTGCGAGAAGGGACAATGAAGGGTGTACATAACAAAGTTTGTTCAATTTCCGACGAGAGCTCTTGGGGGATTAACCATTGGCCGGGCGCGCGTGAGAGATACGAGTTAGAGACCGCACATCAGCGTTAAAACCCGACCCGCCTCTGGACCATCTGCGTCCCTTCCCCGCCGTGTTATGAAGTCTCTCCCCGTTCCCTTTTCTCCCTCTTCCTTTATCCACCCATCTCACGGACCTCTTTTACCGCCTTCCCTCTCGTTCTAGTGCTCTCTGTCCCTGTCTCACCCGCTCTCCTCTTTTTCTGCTGGACTCGAGTCTGACGTGAGTCCTATCCCCCGGGGAACGTCGCACATTTTCCCGCACAGACGCATAATAAATTAAACCTGCCGCGGCTGCCCCGTGGCCTACTGCTGCCGCCACCGCGTTATTATACGCACGTATATGCAAAACTAATATACGCGACAATAACGGCGGTTTGCGACAACGGCGCCAAGATATTATGTCACATACCCCCCCCCCCCGTTTCAGTCCTATAGTGAATAATTCAATATATTAAGCAGCTATATGCGTGCGTGCGGTGTTTACGCAGTGCATAGCTGATACATACCGGGGGTAACACGTAAGAACGTACAGGTATATAAGTTTGTCCATGTATATTGTGTACTATGTATTATCACGTTCGTAAAACCACCTGCCGGGGGGCCCACGCGGTCTCGGGGCGAATAGAACAGATAGTCAAGCGTATATTATACACACAACGATCCGTGGAAATAAACTGGACCCTACGATGACCGTGGCTGGTATATATCAGTGTTAGGACGCACGCACAGCTGCGGTTACCGTCGCGTGGTTTAAAGTTTTCGCGCTGAACCTCGGGTCTGCGACGAACCTACGGTATATTTTCTACATTCTATCCCACGTTCGCGTTTTAAGACGTGCTCGGATAGAGGATAACCAGTGAAACGTTTCTTTTTTATTCGATTCGCATTGATGTCGTAGTCACACTCGTGAAATGCTATTTCAAAGCCGTTTAGAAGTCGTTTGTACATGTTATGCGATCTCCATAATATTATATTTACTCGTAAATCCGTAAATTATCATTACGTCGTTTCCATTTTACCCGTGTAAACCGAAGAATTTTATTTTTTAATAGTTTTTACCTTTCCACTCGTGCCCACAGTTATCACTCCTTTAGTCGGTTGTGTTAGTCACCGTCTACATCTACTGCGTTGTGCAGTCGTCTGTGCGATAGTGTAATTTATAATACCGCGAGGTAACGCGATACATATCTATATAATATATAGTATACCTAATTACTTCGTACATAATAATATACGTATATCGGCGAATGCGTTTCTGTGATTCACGACTGCCGAGGGATATTTTACGATTACTGTTAACCGCATGTCATGAAATTATATAGCATACATAACAGCATATATATTTTACATGTATATACCTGGACACGCTTTACTCTTCACGAAATGTTATCGGAACAACTTAACGATAGTAAAATACACACCTATTATTGCGCAATAAAAGTGAATAAGGTGCGATCGACGGTGTACATTGTTTTTATTAACGATTCTTTTATTAAGTCATAATATGGTACATTTAGGTGTCAGCATAATAAATGCAAACTATTTCCGTTTTACACACGCCGTATAGAGTATAAATAGGTATAGACAATTTGAATGGTATTTTAACGATATTTAAAGTACTATCTGACAAACAGGAGACTCCACGATTGTTCTCACTCGAATCACTGTAACTGTCAAGATATTTTTAACATAAAAATATGTATAATGCATTTCCGAAAATTCATCTTTATAGTTTCGATATAATTTTAATGTCGAACACATAAAAATTGATTAATATATTTAACATATACATTTTATACTTTAGGCGAAGTGGAGCATAATTTTAATTTTATCATTAAAAGTTAATTAAATAACTATGTAACAATTTTTTTCGACGATCACACTTTATATCATATAAGTCTCCACCAAAAGCCTTATTTCATATTTCGTCAGTCCAGGAATTAAACCCGAAAGTAATTTTTCAATATTTTTTACACAATGCAACAACATTTCATGACTCTGATCAATTTTTTGAATACTCATTATTGTTTTTAAACTTTTACATATACTACGGAAATACAATAAAGAACCAATAGTATTTGGGACTAGGTGCGTTCCTGAATTTATTTTAGTTTTCAGGTACACGATTATATCGAAAACAACTGATGGAAACATGTACATAGTGTCACAGCTCGACATGATAAAAACACAAGTGACCGCTTTTTAAACAATACGAAGCGTAACTTTTTCATAAACAAGATGAAGATACACACATCATGCAAGATTAATGCTCTCGGATATTATCTCAGGGATTTTAGGATTCTTCTAGAAGGCGCGTGCTTATTGACAATAATCTATGTAACGTGCTGGTGCAGTATGTTGTGAAGAATGCATATATAAACGGTGGAAACACTGGAAACCATAATGCATAAGGTTATACAAATGCGAATGCAAAGAAAACGCTAACGAAGTCATGGTGTGAATAAAAGTATTATATACGTGATATGTACAGATACCATATTGAATACTTTATACTTTTTTTCGTCTGCCCGACTACAACGCCGTGTTATGGAAAAAGTTTTTAACCATATACCTACTACTACATCGTCATCCCATTCGTATCATTATCATTATTATACTACATAATATATAACACACACGCACGCACGCACTAGTATATGTATACCTATATCTACACGTGGAGACCGAGTGGACATAAATTGTCTGGTAACACGATACTTATACGCTGGTATATTCATATGCACTACGGCGTACAACACGTAATGCAAACAACGCTCGGTAAAAGTCAAAAAATCGATTTCGGCCACACGCTCCCTGCAGCGGGGCAATCGGATTTTTTTAAATAACCCCAGAAACAGTAATTCTGTCAGCGTGAATTTATTTCCATACGGCCGCGCGGTCGATGCTCGTGTGCGTGATGACTATTTGTGAAGAAAAAAAAAACCATACCAACATAGTGCACAATATAGACGTGCTACGTGTGCACGCGTGTGACTGTTTCGAAATGTTTTCGGGTCACACACGCGGTAAACCGTAAAAGGGGAAAAACGTGCGATACGAGGCCTGCCATGAAAAATATCTTTGGTCTACACACACACGTAATGTAATACGTACGCCTATATAGCACACCAGTGACGTGTGTTTTCGAGTAGAGCACACGTTGCGTCGGGAGACACGACTATGATATTATCGCAGAAATATTTTTCCGCACGCAAAGGTTGCAACGACGTGTTCCGCAGTGTTGTTCATAATATGTGTATATACCTGTACTATACATACCATTTTACGTATATGTATTGGAAAAAAAATTCGCCAAAAACTGCACTTGCGTTCTATGGAAACCCTAAGGAAGAAAACGTAAAATCGTGTACACAGCAGTTAAACCTAGATCATTGAAACGGTTGTTTAAAGTTCCTTAAACATCTCTGCGATGCAGCGACCACCATAGTATTATAACTATTATTACCATCATAAATCGTAATACAATCGTATATAATATTATTGTATCAGAAACATCCATACATTTTTCTACCTCCGGTCTTCACGATATCGTTTTGACGGCTCCCAAAGTACTAACGATAAAAAAATATATTGATTTTATGTATGTAAATTTATGGATTTAACATAATATACAAAGAAAATGTATAATTGAATATTGAAGAAAAAAAAAACACCAAATTCCGAATATTTATTAACATAATATAATACATATTAATTTTTTTTTCCCGTTTTTCGGCTCCCTTCGCCAAAACCCGCAACATCACTGATGGAAGCCGCACAATTTGAATACCTCTGATGTAATTTATTTTAAACCCATTTCATGTTCAACGGCGATCGAAGCAATAATAATAATAATACTTATTCGATTTACAATTAGCTATACATTTCGTCGTCGGGACATTTAAATTTCTTCGTTGGACGCTCGGTTACACGCGTGTGCTTACATTCATCTTGATACAAATCAAGTTAACTGCAGCTATGTATTGAGTATTCGAAATAATATTCCATGTGAAGCGAGTTTTTGAACACCGGTATACAGTCGAATATTATTACTAAATACCAAGTGCTCAACTACTTGTGTTTATAAATACAAACTTCACCTGCCATCAGGTTGATGGACGTGTCATAATATGATGTGTTCATCAACCTGTATAGCTATACCCTATAGGTTTTATACAACGCGCGTTTTAGATACATTTTTACAAAAAAAAATTAAAAAATTGTCCTCGTCCTTCGGACACGCGAAACACGTCTTAAATCGCCGTTGGAATGCATTGAAAAACGCCGCTTTTATTTTTCCCCCGTCACTTTAACCGCGCCGTCGTACGCGTTTTTTTTTATTGCAGCTTATAGGTACCCGTCGTCGGTCGCATCGCACGTAGGTATATAATTATAATATTCGACGACACCCAACAATAATTGTCTAGGCCCTAGGGTGTCCCACCGGGATTTTAAACGGAGCCATGTCTCCCGTGTTAATAGAGATAATCAAATTCTGTTTTTTTTTTGTGAGTCCCTGGGTAAAGTCAATTTTTTTGACAATAGCTTGGTAAATATAAGTGTTCTGTTAAAGAAGTTAACTTTTTATCTTATAATTTTTGTGAAATTCGAAGATACACATTTTTCGCTCCTTTTTCTGAACATTTCAACGGTTCAATTTTCATTTGGATGCATGATTTTTAGTATTTTTTTTTAGATTGCGTAAAAGTACTATAAATAATATTATCACCTCTTCATTTTTCCGACAAGGTTTGTTAATAATGTAATTATTATTATTTAAAATCGTGTTGTTCAGCGCACTATTTTCTTGTAAACCAGAAAAATTATTAAAAACCAAGAAGTTAATGGAAATTGAAAGTTAATTGTTTAACATCCCGCCATGGATGTTAAAAATAATCGAATAATAATGATTTCGAACAACGCCATTATCTCGTAATATTTTCAGATTACCATAACCTTTTAGTAAATCGTATTTATCCGACACGTAAGGCACGGTCGACGTTACGACGTACATGTAGCTGGTATACGCGCGCGTACATACCTCATCTGCTTATAATACGCGCCGCCGCTCCACTACGCGAAGAGCTATTGGTTATTATACGCATTATTATTATTATTATTATTATTATATACCATATACATGTACGGCGTGTCCGAAAACGTCGACTTCCATTAAAGAAATGGAATTATGCGCGCGCACAAATCCATCGGTTTTGACATAATTTATGTTTCAGAGACCGCCGCCGCACGTCCAAGGCTAATGTCCTCTCCTCGATTCGCCAATAATACATAGTATTATTGTACAAAGATATTATAATGTTCGCGCGCCTCCTAAAAGCATTAAAATTATTACTTTTTATTTCAATTTTATTTTACATATAAACATACGATTTTACACGACAGCAATATTATGCGTCGCGCGTAGCCAAATATAATATTTATCCGTATAATACATAATCGCAATATCATTTTTATCAGTCCCCCTTTCTTTAATTTTCTATGAATGTTATTTTCGTCATACATTTAGCTAAGTACTCTTACTCTCCGATAAAACGTTTTACCTCGGTGAGGGAGCTACATGTAAGTGCTTCATTTTTTACTTATTTGAAGTGTATTAATTGTTTTTCTGTGAGCAGCATTTAAACACGGATTCACCGCAGTCACTGATCGGTACTGTGGTTAAGTACCGTCTGGCGAGCTAGCTCCCGGGTGGGTGACCATATACATGTTTCAAAAATAAAAAATAAAATCTACCGTTCCGTTACTACCCCTACAGCTAATAACCGCATAGTTCCCGAAGCTGAAGATCATTAAAAAAAAAAAAACATTTTAACAGCAATAAAAAGAAATTATTATTATTGCTCTGACTTAAACCGATTGTCCGGCTAGTTTTAAATATATAGTATAGAAACCATCTTTATTCTTGCCCCGGAAGGACACACGCGAGCAAATACTGCACGTTTCCTTTTTATTCACTGCTGCCCGTATTCCGATTTCACCAAACAGTATACTATTATATATTATTATACTTCGCTATTCCTTCGACGGTTTACTTCGGAAACACGCTGTTTTATATTTTAGGGACAATATAAAGTAGTACCGCGTGTTTCAAGCGACGGTTTGCATTCGTTTTAAAAAATAATATATATATTTTTTTTCCGCGGCAAATCGTTTCGAGGGAATATCGCTATACACTGCGGTCGTCATCGCAATTGAGGGATTAATCGGGATATCGGTTTTTGGAATAGGCCACAGATAATAATAAAATGCGCACGCGTGTACACACGGAGTCAAAAATTCTAAATAAAAAGAGAAATATATGATAGAGCAGAGATGATAGAATATTCCCTGGCTGCAAAGATGCAACCGCGCCAGAGTCCGTAATATCTCTCTACGATTGTACAGTTTAACGATTTCACAAAATATCGTTTTGTTGTATAGTACATTTTTCTTTGAGAAACCCATTGTTTATCAAATCATACCGATGCAGTATCGCGCCAAAATCCACATCCCCGAAGACGCGTCGGTGGCGAGCGGAATTCGGACGGACTGAAGAATACAATAAACAACACATATACTGCGTGCACTTATCCGATACGGCTAGCGATGGTCGAAACCGTCTTTATATAAATATATATACGGTATACGCACGCGTAATCCGTTTGCCGCGCGATTGTCGCCCGAGTGCCAATTTATTTTTCACCCCTACGGCCCTACCCACCCGCGTTTTCGGCAAACCTTTTGGATTTCCGCACACATTCTACTCCACTACACACATACATATATACGTATATATAATATTCGTTATTTACCCCACGCGCCGTATCAACCGTCGCATCATCTCGACAACCCTAACGCAGCACCAACAGCAACAACTATATATCTATACGTACTATGTATGTAATGTTACACAGAGTTTGTCGCGACTTAAACATAACGCGCGATACACGCGAAACGATCATTTTTTATTATACGAAAGTGTATACTCAACATCGTGCCGTTAGTCTCGGCGGAACCAGCTGCAGGAAATCCATTTTTCAGATTTTTCAGAAGGGGAAAATGTTTGATTACGCTTCTACATACACTGCTGTTGCATTTCCCATCGTTTTCAATTGGGCACATGAATAAACGAGACTGTATTACATTGCATACGGATACCGCGGTGTATGCGCTCAGTATATATTATGGAAGACTACAAAGACAAGATGACGAAATTCGTTAAAGTGCAAACCATATACTATATAGGTACATATTACTATATACCAACGCGTATTCCGACAAAGGTTTAAACCAGATATTCCCAACCAGGGTGCCGCGAAATTATTTGAAAAATATTTTCTAAGAAAAAACGATTTCATGAAAAATATAGCACTGCGAGTATAAAGAAAAAATTAAAGCTTCAAATGGTTTTTGTCTTCAAACTGACGAATCCACTGACGCAAGTGGTAAATGTTATTTAATTGGGTTTATTCGTTTTATTAATAATGATAATATTATAGAACAATTTTTTTGTTGCAAAGAAATGAAAGAAACGACAACTGGTCTTCATGCGTTTAATATTATTGATTCTTATCTTATATAGGCCATAGAGCATAGGATGCCTCCGGATTTTTAGAAAATGACTAAGGGTGCCGTGAGTCAAAAAAGGTCGGGAACCTCTGGTTTAAACCGTATAATATATGTACGTATATGTAGTTGCAGCGCAGAAAATTATACGAAACATATTGGCAATGTGTGCGTTTATATTACGTACGCAAACAGTGAACGAGAAAACAGACACATACACAAATATATATATGTACGAAATAGTTCAGAATTTCCCTCAGGAACAGTAGTCGGACTCATGAAAGTAAATCGTCGTCAATGAACGGTGCGTATATCTCCGATGATAAAAAGAGAGGGAGCAAAATAGAATTACCCACCTTTAACGGAATTGCAAACACTGCCGGTCCATATATATATATGTGTGTGTGGGTGTGTATGTGAATGTTCGAAACCTTTTGCGAGAGTAAATAAGTATACAAGTATATATTATGTGTGTGTGTGTGTGTGTGTGTAGTTTTTTCTTTTTGTCGGAGCTTTGAAGGAGATGATTTCGTCGTATGATTCTCTCATATTCTCGTGAGCGTAAATAAACGATTCGTCAGGGCCATCTATCGGAATAGTTTTTACTCGGAAACTTAGTCTTGCGTACATGCTCGACGGGGAAACTGGATAACGACCATATACATATATGTATGTAATATTATGTATACATGTGTGCGCGTTCTCTCTCTCTTTCTTTCTCACTCTCTACTGCTGAACAATTGATTATCACATGCGCAAACGAAATGCAGCATACACGCGCGCACCGAACTTACAAAGTCTTATAAAAGTTCTTCGGGAAAAACAACAAACATTGCTCCGTAAAACGAGTGTATTTCGTTCGATCGAGGCGGAAAGCGAACGGTTTATGATGTTTTCGGTTTGAAGACGAGTAATTTCACCTGCACGTTCAAATATAAATATATGCGAGCACTTGTAAACGTGAAGCGAGCCCAGAGGTCTCTCCAAATAATATTACTTTTAACGTCCCAAGTATATTATAATCAAGTGCACGTGAAGTTATCATATAAAGTTTTGTACACAACATATGTATTATTGTAGTTCACATAATATTCATACGCATTCGTAAGCACTCCTCCAACTGCTTCGCGGCTTACGGACAGAAAATAATATAATCGGCGACCGTCCAGTAAAATATCAAGGGATTTTCATTTTATATTTTTTCATTTCGATCAATCGTTTAGCTCCGTACGGGTACTCGTAATATTGGTCTTGACTGGTTCCGGTCAGTATACAACACTATGTCTATGCTAGGGAACTCGAGCAATACGATCCTGATGTAAAATTATGTTAGATCGTTAAAACAATGTATTTTACTTGGGTTAAATGTCGGTTTCGAATTCTTAAAGTACGTACACGAAATGTTATTATTTTTTTTTTTTCAATAAATCGACGTATTATTATGCAGTACTTCTACGAATTATCTCGGATAAACCGGTTTTTCTGGTACCCAATTAAAACACTCTGCCTCGTGCCTGCATTCTCGTATAATAGTCGTACCTATATAGTATTTCTTGTTTTTAAACGGATGACGAAAAACGCACGAATACATATCCTGAATGTTTCATTGTTCCCACCTGTAGTTCTCGATTTTTACTTTTATAGTCATAATTGCGTAAAGAAGTCTAATATAGCATCTTAAAACGGATAAAAATTAACGTTGAAAAGTATAAACTCAACTAAGGTCTAATATACATTTTTTCCTCCGTAAATGCGTACGTACGGTGTTATGTTCGACTACCAACTCTTCGACCGTTCGACGTATTCGAAACATTGCGCCGTAGGTAATTATATAGTGTTATAATAGTGTTATAACTATATATTATGATAAAATATTCGAAGTTTCTGCGCGTTTTGTTAATCGTACATTTTGCGGTAAATTCTGTATTCGTATACTACCATAAAATGATTGTACACTACAGCACAGCGTCTCGGAGTCAGCTTCAGATTATTTTTTTATTCGTCTCCTTCACAAAGCGATAAATTAATCGAGCCAATGGAAAACTCGTTTGTCCGGATGCGTTTGAATATTAAAAACTCCTTGCGGACATGGATGACATTTTGTTTCTCCCCGACCACTTTGATATAAACATTTTCAATACGAATATAAACACACGCACGTACACACACGCTCATAAATATATACATAAGTGTGCGAGCGTGTGTATACCATATACGTACACGGTGCAGTAACCTATTCTGTTTTTTATTGATCTCGCGCACAATAACGACCGTCAAAGTCGTAAATTACGCAAATCCCATATAAGTATTCATAAAATTGTTAAGTGTGTGTTCTGATTGTTGGTCCTAATGAGACGAGTATAATATATAAACATGTATCGTTGTTCGCGCTCTAGTTATAACGCTTTCGAATTTCAATCCGGAAAGGTTCACACCATTTTCGTCCAATCGATTGATTACTCATAATATTAAGTCGTCAGCGGCCTTCACGGAGACGATTGCGGTCGAAGTAAACTATCCGATGCGCGTTAAATATGATTTAAAATGTTTGTAAACATTTAAACATCGTGGTCATGGTGATTTTGGAAAACTTTCAACAGACACTTTTTAATCAAAGAATTACCGCCCCCCCTAGCGTCGTCCACAGTGACAACAAACGTATCTGCAACGCGCGATTAGTTTAATCGTACGCTATACGAAATATTTTGAAATTCTAGCTTTGTGTTGTGTATAACAATGTCACTATATGATAGTACATAAAATATACGCGGAATAGTTTTTATATATACATATAGTGTTCGAGAAAAATTAATTTTTACCGTTGTGACAATAATGCCTATAGAAGGGGACGCAATTCATATTCCTTCTCCGCGTA
This sequence comes from Periphyllus acericola, assembly GCA_949715065.1. Taxonomy (NCBI): domain Eukaryota; kingdom Metazoa; phylum Arthropoda; class Insecta; order Hemiptera; family Aphididae; genus Periphyllus; species Periphyllus acericola. The sequence goes on from OX454268.1 coordinate 11,179,920, forward strand.
CGCCATAAATCCTACTTCTTTTGTAAGATTTGTGTTTATGTGAAGGTACTATGTGTTTGATGCGAAAAAAAAATATATATATATTTGTTAAATTCCCCGTACACGAACGTTATTATTAAAAACGAAATAGATGAATTTATTTGACCCCCTATATGTAGAGAGTACAATATGTCTTATTTTCTATAAATACCTAAAGTTCTCCCCTTGGAAAATTAATGTATATTTTTATTACCGAGAGGGATAAATATTTTGACATGAATCGGCGGAAATAAAAATAATAATAGGTATCTGTGTACAGTAACGCACGTACGGTATGGGTACACATTTTTTTCACGTCTTTATATGATTTTTTTATAACGCATTTTCTTTTCTCAACCGTTTTTTTCATTCCGAGTATTATGTTACAGTTTTTCAGTACTCTGTAGTACAGGAACCCAACCATAAACAATATTACAATATTGTGTAGACTCTAGAAGTCTAGAGCAATATGTCATCGTACATCAATCCAGTGGCGCATTTAAGGGGGGGCAACTGGGGCGAATGCCCGGGGCGCCAAATTTTAGGGGGCGGAAAATGCTTTAATTAAGATTGTAGGAAATGAAAAAGAAAAACCAGCTATTCGATGTGAAGCAAATGGCATACTCAAAATACTTAAATCTTTAGAGACATCCTTCTTATCAATTTTTTGGGGAGACATATTACATAGGTTTAATATAGTTAGCAAAAAACTTCAAAGTGTAAATATTGATTTAAGTGTTGTTGTTGAGCTTTATCAATCACTAATTAATTATGTTGGTGATATTCGTACAGATAAAGACTATTCAAATTTTAAAAATACTGCTATTGATAAATGTGGTATTATGAACTTCAGAACAACTGCAAAACGACAAAAAAAAATTAAAAAATTTAGTGATGACAGTTCAACAGAAAACATTGTCACTGATTTTAAAATAAATACATATTTTGTAATTTTAGATCAATTGAAGTCAGAATTGTTGAAAAGAAAAATTGCATATGACAGCCTTTTAAAAAATTATTCCTTTTTTTTTAATTAACTGAATTGACAGCAGCAGACATTAGGATATCTGCTGATATTTTAAGAAATGAATATAATACAGATTTGGGAACTTCATTTTCCAATGAATGTATTCATTTTGGCAGCTACTTAAAAACAATTTCCAATCCTCCACAGAGTATACAAGATATGTTAATATTTATAAGGAAAAATGAGCTAAAGGATATCTTTCCTTATGTGGATATTGCTTTGAGAATGTTGTTATGCACTCCAGTTAGCAACTGTTCAACCGAGAGATCTTTTTCAGTCCTAAAACGTATAAAATCATACTTAAGGTCAAGCATAGGAGAAGAAAGGTTATCTGCATTAGCAATTATGAATATAGAAGCTGATATCACTACAACAATAAACTATGATAATATTATTCAAGAATTTGCACAAGACCGTGCACGTCGAAAAATATAAATACATTTTTTTAAATATTGTTTGTTAATTGTTGAAGTTTATTAATAATTATTTTAAATATATTTATTATCTACAAAAAATATTAAATGTATATTTCTTTGTGGGGGGGGGACTAGAAAAATGTTGCCCCAGGGCGCTTAATGTATAAATGCGCCACTGCATCAATCGTGTAACCTCAGTAGTGTGAGGTAACTTCTACGTTCACTACGTTAAACTATATAGGTACGACGTACTGCACCGTTTTTCGGGAGTTAAATATAGCTATATAGATGAGTAATAATGATAGAATAACTGCAGTTAAGAAGTTCTATTCATTAAACCGTGCCCAGAATACCTTATTACATAATTGCTGTTAAGCAATTTACGCCGTAATATTTTTTTATTGTAAATCGCACTCGCGGGTTTTCGAATAATTCTAATTGAATTGAAACTCTGCAGTGTATGGTGAGGCAAAATAAAAAAAACTACTGTTGTGCATGCTACAGATATCTATCTATAATATATCGAACGAAGCATTCTGTATGCGAATTAGCTATACGACTTACTTCTTTTTTTTTAAACGACTACAACCCCAATATTTTTTTTCGCAGATTAGGATAGATTATTTTCCGAACAACTTTGGTATATAAATGTTTATTCTTATTACAAAATTGACCAATTGAGAGTAAATCAAAACTGACATTTAGTCATATATTATATTTAAAATGTCTACGTAGTATATTTTATTCTAAATTAGATCATTACAATATCGGTATGATGGGTAGTATCGGCAATGAAATAAATCTGTTTTTGACATTTTCGATCTCGAGAAGAGTCAAGAACGTGTAATTTAAATTATTGTTTCATAACAACGTGGAAAATGTTGTTATTTATTCGTGAATACTTTTTCGAGTTTTGACGCACGCACAAACACAAGTGTTTGGATAGGCTACAAAGTGGGCATGACGACGATGCACTGCAGACGGCACTTCAAGAATGTTTATGATTTTCCTCAGCGCTTTTGTCTGGAGTAACGATCAAGAAACGATAAGCAGGATATGTTCAGCAAGCGTTTATAATTATTTTTTTTTTTTTTTTTAAATATTTTATATTTTGTGGCCCGAGAATCACACGGCCCACGCACGTGTGTTTACATAATATTATTTATAATAATACTTCATCGACACCGAAGAGCATAATATGGTCTCTGTCGGAGAATACACGGAACTTAATCGAGAATCTCAAACGGTTTTATACACCATACGACTTCCACCGTAAACATTTCACTCACACCGCACATAGTGTTTACGTATGAACGTACCCATACACACGCAACGATTCAAAAAACAAAGCCGCGATCGGACAGTCTCGTCTGAAGTGCGTACAAATGAGAAGAGCCACGCGGCCGGTGAAACCAATAACTCGTCTTGTTCTCGTGACACACACACGCAAACACACGCGCACATACGCAAACACACTTTACGCACAAATACATGCGTACCTACCTACTATTCTATCGGAGTTCTACGCACATAATATAAACGAGTCGTAAAAACGACTGATTCGCAGGAGAGTTTCCGGTGAGCGTATAATATGCAATATTATAATAATATGTGCGACGCGCGTGTTCACCTCTGTGTTATCGTACGCAACTGTAAACGTTAAGTGTACCATTACGACCGTATAGGTGGCCCCTCCCTCCCCTCCGCGGGACCAAGTTCGTTGCGATAACGGCTCGGGGGACAGCGAGTTGCGACTCGGGTCGGTCGTATAGCAATGCTCTTATCGCGTAAATGATAACGACGAGTGCGCTGCAGCTCAGACTCTTTTGCGCCACGTCGTCGTCGTTTAGATTATTTCTCAAACGGCAATGTGTGGCCCGGGAGAAAGGAAAAAAAAACAAACTATATCGTGATAGTATGGAACGGAAAATTTTTCTCGAGGGCGCGACGAACGTAATATAAACGATTACATTATATTTCGTACATTATACTTTTGCATCTCCCTTACTTCTACTTGTTTCTTTTTCGTGCAGCGTAATCTTCCGCGACGTTTGCCCGTAAATGCCGTAATGCTTTATGGCGCGCACTCGCTTTTTCGAGTAATTTATTTTACTTTTTTTTTTTACTTTCTTTAGTAATGTATATATATATATAAATGTATACATAAACGCATTAGAGAGAATAATAAGCGCGCCCGAGTAGAGTCGCTGCAGCCGTGCCGCGTGTCGAAAACGACCGTCCGGAACAGCTGGCCCTCTTTTTCCATCCCTCCATTCCCACCACCGCAGTCACCTCGAAAAACTTTTCCGCACCCCTCGAGAGTAGAAAATTACTTTGAATAAAAAAAAAAATAATGGTGAAACTCCTAGGTCAGGTGATAATCCACGGCCGGGCCGGTTGGAATTCAAGGATTGATCAATTGCTTATTTTTTAACTTAAAAACAATATGTGTGAAAGAGTGTTTGGTGCATCAGTTTCAATTTTTATAGATAGTTGACGTAATTTAGTAGAACCAAATTTCTTAGTAAGATTGGTTAAACTTTTAATGTTCTAAGTCTTGATAAAATATTGTCAATCAAATTGATTGATTTTTCAATTGGTAGTTATACATACTCCTGCCAATCTTTTTGAGTGCCGTATACGGCCGTCGATGTATGCCCGCTACGGGTTACATTGAGTCCGTCATCGGCTCTCGGACTTGTGATTGTTATTTATCATCCGGTACTGGTTCGGTATATCAATATGGATTATGTGGCCTAATCACGTGGATTGTGGTTTCGGAATAACGTCTGGTTAGTCGCCGTCGGGGCTTATCGTATTGGGCTAGAGGTTAGTAACCCTGCGTAGATCTTATTAGTAATATTGGTGTTAGATTCAAGCAGTACCAAGTGATCAAAATAATAAATAAAAATATATAAAAAATAATAAATAATAAAAATTCGAAAATTATGAGATTTCTATTAGATGCTTAAGGTATATCGATTTATTATCGATACATCGATAATATATGAATATTTCGGGTCGCTACGATTAATAATACTTTTGGAATAACAACCAAATATCTAGTATCCATGAAAAACAAGTGAATTATATGTGACTAAAATATTATAGACGGTGGAGGGTTTGACTCTAGATCTCGGGTGAAGTTTTTTGCCCTTTTTATTTCTGTCAAAGAAAAGCTATTGAAAAATTCAAAAAATGAACTGTTCTATGTAACAACTAGACAAAATTTCCATTCAGAAAAGTACTATATAGCTTTATATACATCAAAACAATTCTTTTGGTCGAAATCTTTTACACATACCAAAAAAAAAACACATCTAGATAAAACCAAATACATTCCTCGTTTCATTCAGAATAAAAAAAAAAATCAGACTTTATAATTATGTGGTGTGTGTCCGTGTGTTTTTGTGTGTATGTGTGTGTGTTAATATTTCCTGTTCGTTGTTATAAACATAACGCGTACAGTGTAAGTACGAATCGACATTTTTCAAACAATTTTCACCAAAAACATATTGTGCTTAAAATACATGCCACATTTTTCTAGTTGCAATGTCATTAGAACTTATATAGTTTATATGGTTTGTTTTCAGTTGCATTTTTATTCATGAAATATTTTCAAACAACATGATAAAAAAATTCATATTTATTTATAGAATATAGTGCCAGATTACCTATTTATGCGAGTCCGAAGTTGTCAGTGTACTTAACGTTTGATGATAACCATTCCTCGGATGATTTCACATTTTTTAGGCGGCATCTGAAAATATAATAAGATTAATATTTTTTTTATTCTATAGATACAACACAAAATATCCACTTATTGACACACAGACTAAAGTAAACATAATACGTATAATATACATATTATAGATGTATTCCAGAAATACACACTTATAAACACTGATACACTTAACGAAAAAAACCACATCTCGTCGAATAGATGAATCAATTCTTGGAAGAATTTATAAGTCGTTCTATGATGTGATAGAAGTTGAGAACATATTATACTATCGAGGGAGATTATATCATTATTTATTTATTTTTTATCATAAGGGTTTCTATATTATGTTCTCGATCAGCTTATCAATTGGCTGTCATTACAACTCTCAAATTTATACACATATATATATATCATGACAACTTATATTATATTTATGTTATATTTTTTGACTCCTAAAAATATCTTGAAAGAAAAAATAAAATGGAAAAACTATGAAAACTATACAGCCGTTAGATATCAAAAATATGTTTTCGTCAACCCAAAGTTTTCCACACGCTAAAAATTAATTGCAATAATCTCGAAAATCTCATCACGCTAAACAGCTAGTACAATATGTTTTATAAAAACTCGAATTTTTCAACACCGCGAAAAAGTTACGTTTTGAAAAGTCACTCCCACGAGATTCAGCGTAACGAGAACTAACTACGCAGTACAATGGTTTTGTCAAAAAAACGAAAATCTAAAATACGCGTAGTACTGCTGCTACAACCAGATTTCGTCGAATTCCAAATGGGTATAACGTGGGTAAAATAAGCTGCATAGCTAGACAGAGAGTGTGTGTGTGTGTGTGAGAGAGAGAGAGAGAGAGAGAGAGAGAGAGAGAGAGAGAGAGAGAGAGAGAGGGTGGGCGAGAGAGGGATGGAGGGAGGGAGAGGGAAAATAATGGAAACTGAAAACCCGGGTTTTCCTATGAGAGACATACTACGTTTTCTGCGATTTCCGAAACGGCTTCAGTCAGCTACAAACAAGTCTCCGAGGGATCCTAGTGGTTGCAAAATTTGCATCCGGTAATTGGCTGGGAGCTCGCGGCGGCGAGGAGATGACTACGAATTGCACTTATTCTGCGCGACGAAAATGTCTCTGGCTGATAACGAAGTCGAAAAGGCACAAATATAATAACAACACACTCACACACATACAAGTTCAGGGGTTTTACGTGTACCTACCCTCCGGGGATAATAACTCTATTATACGTGAAATGTCGAAACGTTGCGGGCGTCTTGCTTCTCGGTCTCGGCGGCGTTTTATTGGGCGCACTGTATTCAAAATTTAGGGGTTTTTTTTCCTTATTATAATACCACCAAAGATGCTCCACGTTCAAAACTCATTGCGACCTCGGGCCCTAAATCGTATATTTTTAAATATATTATACGTATATAATATACGACCGTCGACCGCGGATTCGTAATTTATTTAAACCGTATACCACGCGCGTGCGCAGTCTACACTACATGACCATCGATAATTTATAGATACAACTACAACTACGTTATTCGGATTACACATCAACATATACATGAGAATATCGGATTTAAATACCACGTATTAGCATAATGTTTTATACAAACAAACCGTGGTAAAGTCTAGAAGGGATTCGTTTCCAATATTAGAGATACTTTTCGCGAAAACTCGAATACATGATCAGAAAGTTCATTTCAGTCGAACGCGTTATACGAGCGTAGCCGGCATTCCGTAAAATAATACCGTAAACGTTATTATTTCGGAAAGGAAACTAGATGATTTGATGAAGAAGATGGTATTCCTATAGAAAAAGCAAAATTTGTAATTATAAAAAACGTAGGTTATCTATGGTAACTTGAATTTTAAAAAAAAATCCCGATTCAGACCTTTTTATGGCCAAAAAAATGGGTGAGCACGGTAATGTCATATCACATAGGCAACGAGCGTATTAGTTATAATGTGTGTAATTAGATACAAACATCAACTCTGCCTTCAACACAATGAAACCACGCTTGAAGGAGGTAGGTAAATCAAACGTATATTTGATTTTATATAATTAAAAAATTGCAATTAATAGCCGTGTAAGCATACACCGTGAAATCTCTCTCCACGAGAACTTTTGCGAAACGTAGTGGTGCTGACAAGACGATGCGGTCGTACGCGTTTCACTATCTCACCGCGATAGCGAGGAAAACGATTTCCATAACGGACGATTTCATTTCCCGCTAGTTGACCGATAGAAGTTTCACGGTGAAAATCCATAAAAAGGTCATCGAATAGGAACGTAATAATTATCTACGCGTTCTCGCACGTCGAGTCGAAGAATAATAGAGATTAATTTATACGTCATATGTACGTATATTAAATGTGTGGTGTAGCACAACGCGCGTGTGTGTATAAAACCGCGTACACATCATACACATGACGTGCGGTTTGCGGTGCGGGTTAAACGCGATTAAAGGTTTAAAAAAACATTTCGGTCGTCATTAACGGGGAATGCATTACAAAACATATACGAGTATAATATATATATATATATATATTGCTATTACGGAGTTAACGACGGTTTAAAAATGCATTAATATTTACTTGACAACTTTTTTTACTGCATCCTCGGCCGTAAAACGTGATATTCTTAACGACCGGTCGGCATTGCAATTATTCCGCACGCGTTTTATTAAAACAACCACAATTATAACGTACATATACTCGTGTACGTGTACTCGAACTCGTTGTCGCCGAAGAGACTGCGGAACGTTTCTATGTGACGATTTAGCGACTTGACGTATGCTATACCTTGTAGACCGAATAATTGTAAATCGAATCGTTCGACCGCGTGTAAGTTTATTTTTTTTTATATCGTTTTTATACTTCCAATAACTGTACACATCGATTGCGTGGTAAACAGTGTGCCGACGTGTAAACGGGCAGTGGACAATAATATACAGGTGCTTGTTCATATTTTATAAGGACGTTTAGTGGTAAATTAAAGTAAAGCATTTATTGAAAAAATAATACACGTATTAGCGTGTATAGCCTCTCGCACTCGCAGGACTCACAAAACGATCGTCGCACATTCACCGCGCAGTTTACTATACACGTGCGATTAGCGTTTTAGTTTTAACGCGATTCTGTGTCCGGATTCGATAATGTTGGTAACTTGTCAAACAAAATTATGCGCGCACACGGTATTATTCACTATAAGTTTGTTTTTCAACCGAGACGTTCTATATCATTTGATCGGCTATGCACTTTTACACGCTATTTTTAACACTTTATATATACGTATATGCTGTAGGTATAATACGGATATATGTATTATGTTTACCAACAGTTTTAACGCGATTTGTCATGAGGGCAGTTTTCGTTTCGAGTTTTTGTCCCCCAAAAGGTTTCCAAACGAAAAGTTTACTTATGCGTCACTAGAAGTCTATCATAATGTATCATTGTCACTCGTGCCTCGGGCACGCGCACGCGACACGGGCCGGTGAACCCGCGTGGCATGTCCATTAAGAAACTGTAATAGGATACGATATTATGACTTATAATATTACTCCGGAAAGCGCGGGGTGGACGTCGGTTGTTGTTTTACATAGCATTGCATGAACAAAATATGTGTTTCAATGATGCCGTTACGACTTACGATAATCACTTGTATTTTTGCCCGCGTCGCAACGCAATAACGCGCTTCGTGGGCAACACGAAAAGCGCACACCCGCACGAGCTACATATTATACTATTATAAAGGACGTGTTGTCGCTGCAGACTGCGGTTGTACCCACGAATACAGATGTATGCGGTTTAGGCAGGGGCGTATCCATCTCATCTTCCAGGGGAGGGTGGTGGGGTCGAAATTTGAACTCGAATCAACTATCATTCCCGATTCCCCCGAAAACCACTGTGCCGCAAACCGAAAAAGTTAATTGCTCGGTTGCAGAGTGCTCAGTACAAAATATGTCTAATGTAATATAATCTGACATTATAATTATTACAGCCGCTTTTTCTCTTAACCTATTAACTAATATTGTTCTATGATATCCGAAAATAATTGGTTAATGTCGGTAACAATAGACTATTGTCTAGGGGGGAATTACCCCTATAACCCCCCCCATTGTATACGCCACTGGGTATAGGTACGTATAGTATACGCTGGCACGATGACTCGCGGTACACAATAATGGCTCACGTTAACGCCCGTATTTCTATTATTATTATTGTTATAATTTTTTTTTTCACTTTTTCTCCATTTCGGTTTTTGTCATCGAAAGACACCGCGACGCGCGTATTATACTTTGCGAATCCCGGTGGACATGCTCAGGTATACCTCTGTGCGGGTATTAACATCATCCCTTAGACTGCAAGCGTGTTCGTTGGTTGATTTACGACGGTGCACTGTAAATCACGCGGCACTAGACAATAAAGCCCTACGGAAACTAATGTGACATCGTATATTTTTCGCGTGGAATTTTAATCGTCTTGCCGACATCACACGTGATTCGAAATGTGCCCAAAATGGTTATCCGCAGGTGTCAAAACACGGGCGCAACAATACGTGGTTTTATACGCACGCACACATCTATATGTGTATCGCATTATAAAGCATACGCGAATACGAAGAATACATAATAAATTTCTTGTTACGCGTTCTTACCTATAATATAATATTTATACCGCAGTGGCAAAGGTGTCGTTAGACACGGACGACGCGCGACGGTCCCTCCCCTGTGTATGATAAATGGGTGCGTGTACATTGTACAAGAGACGACGGGAAGGAAAATAAAAAATTTCAAAAGATGTTTTGACGTGCATTGTCGCCGCGTGCGATCGTAAAACACGCCAACTCGTATCTATTCCGCAAAGGGGCCCCGCGAGCCAGTAGTCGCGCTTAACGGTTTTGGAATTTCAGATGACATTTTTTTTTCTGTTTGATCTTATTTTTTTCATTTGTCCTTCTCTTATTTTCATATCTACGTGTATAGAAACTACATTATATGTATATAACTTCCTAAACGGCTGCTTTTGCGTCAAACTAACGGCATACGTGTTATTAATAAGACCGAAAATTCGCACGTCGACCGAAAATTTATTTGTTTTAAATGAAGTTACCTTGGATATATTACTAACCGTGGTTACCGCGAACGAAACGTAATCAGGTGTTAATAAACTCCACTGCTTGATCCAAACACTTTTCACTGCTCCCCTTTTGTATTCGTGATTGTTGTAACAAAAATTCAATCACGTTCAACGCGAAATCGAAAACCATTAATCACACTTCGTTGCTAATGGAGAATTGTTTAAATTATACTTTATACGTATATTATAGTACTAAAGTAGAGGTACCGTTGTAATGATACATCGAACAAGCGCATCTTTGTCTCAAAAAATCATTAAATTACTATATTTACAACGCCTATTATATGTATGAAACCGGATTTAAATATTATACGATTAGGTTTCCAAACTATATACGTAATATAAACCTAAATCCACTTAAGGATCTGTCCATGTAAAATACAACTTGGAATATTGTAAAACTCATTTATTGTTGTTCAAAGTATGAAAACACGAGAATTTCGAAAATCTTGTATTTCCGTCGCATTGGGGGTCCGTTATAAGGAGGTTTCACTACATTACATGTTACGTAGTGACATTTTATAATCTACAGTTTTTACGTCCCTGTGTGTAAAGAGTTTTTTGATATGTTTGGATCATTTTACCGTTTCCGGTTTATGGAGGTACCGAATTAGAGTATGTATTTGAAACAGGGCTATGGTTGTTTCCCGTCATAAGGATATTGCCGTTACACGGAGATCTTACTGTATACGCAATACAGAGCTATACGCACAGCGTGTACTACTATGTGACGTATGAAAAAGTTGTGAATAAAATAATACTAATAGTATCGCCTTCACGTATTGGATGTGCACGTGATTTCGTACACGTCGACATTTGAAATAAAAAATCGCAGTCAATTGTCTCTCTAACGCGTTACGTCTTAACTGTGCCCTGTGTAATTAACCTCTACATGTATAGCGCATCATTGTTCACGGCCTTAGAACAACATATTAGTTAACGGTATACATAAATCATGATCGAAATTGTAATTTTAAGCGTATATCAAGCCGACAAATAATTACTATACTTTTTATTGATTTGACCCAAATGCGATGCTATGCGCGACCACTAGTCGTTACGTCGATTTTATCAATGATACTATTTCACTCTTTCTTCTACGTGCATATGACCCATAAGGCGTTCAAACTAGCAGCTCGTCAATCGTATTAAATCAATTCACTATATTTAATGGAACAAATAATAATATCAATTGCATACGAGTCCGCATAATAATAAATAATAATAATGATATTAGTAATAAATATATTATTTATGTACATGTGTATTGTATGAGTATCGCTTTATACAGCGCGGAGAAATTATTTTTCGATTTTTTTATAGCATATAATATATTATAAAATGTTAATTATGTCGACGGAACGTCGAAAGTCACTTGACTCTAAACGCGCGTATTCAGTATTGTTATAATATAGGTACATCGTGTACGTGTTAACGTTTTTAATTTATTAAATCAAACGCGTGATGACTGTTAGCCGAGTGCACATAATTTTATCTTTTGCGCCTTATACGCGTTTCGTCTGATAGGATTTAACATAGCTGCATATAAGTATAAGCAGTAGTCGCGGTAATGCGCAGATGTATACAATATAATATTATGCAGTCAATGCACTCGTTCAGCGCAGTTTCTATTCAAAGCCTGTGTAGGATAAATTGACAATCACGTTGTGCGTACAATATATAGGAATTTACGGTACATTATATGTAGACTGATTGACGGTAAACATCCCGGCGAACACGCGATTTATGTTGTACGGATTTATGTATGGGTATAATATGTACGCACGTACAAAGTACAATATTATTATTGCGTTATTCGTCGTGAACAAGATTCATGATTGTTATGTATATGTACGCGGAAAGTGTATCGCGTGGGTAAAGAGTAAATAATTATTTTTAATAACAACTACTTACTACAGCACTTAAATGTTAAAATCTGCCCGATTCGCTGTCTCGTTGATTTCATTGATTTCGTATTGCGGTGTTACGCACTACACGAACATCGTAAACGATTTATCGGTATTAAAAATAACAGATTTAAAGCGTTTATTATTGCTGTAGTTGAAAAAAATAAATAAACTATAAAACCCCGTTTATATATACAATATTCATGTATAGAGAAGTTTATTTTATATTTACTGCGTAATAATGTTATTATTATATAAAATATATTACTGTTTTATATATGTATATATATAGGCACCTACTTGTATTTGTAGAGGGACGCTGCAGTAAATGTATTTATATATACGAGTATATAAACGTTTTATAGTCATGTCGAGAGTAGTAAACTACCACATTATATATTATATACGCATCCCCAAACGTGATTATTACAGCGTATACTATAAACCTATATGTGATGTACACCGATGTATGTGTACAACTGCAGGGATACCCTGAAGGGACTTCCGATTTCCTTCCGAGAAACAGAAAATAACATCCAAATCCTCGGGATAAAACGCAAAAGCGCCACAAAAAGGTCCGTTGGAACTGCTGCGACGGTCACGCGTGAGTCCCGTATAATTATTGTATTTTTTATTATTTCACGCTACGTGACCATTAAGGTCTACAATAACTTAACGTAAGTTCAACCGAGGAAAGTTTTAAAATACTATAGGTGTTCTATCACTTGATAAAGCATATATAAAAAAATTATAATTATGTTTATAATAAAATTATGAAATTATGAGTAAACAATGAAGAAAATATAACTTATACCTATAAGCGAAATAGAGCACATTATGATACAAAAATCAAGTACGCTAGACAAGCATTTGGTCAAAAATGTGTTGATTACTTAGGTCCTAAGTCCTTCGATTGAATGCCGACAGATAAAGAAAAGAATACATGTTCTAATACTGGAAATCATAAAATTACCATACATCAAAAAAAAAATCGGTTATTCACATGAGTTCATCAATTCTAATCTTTGAACAATTTCCTATACACACAACAAACGAGCGCGATTAAGCGTTTGTGTTGTTGTTTGTTCGCCTCCGAAGTGATCTTATCGCCATTTTGTTCGTCGGATCCGAGTGAAAAACGTAAATATATTGGGTCCGTCGCGGGAAATATCAAATATGCCACGTTATCGTTTGGGAAAATCGCACGCCGTTGACCCACTTTCTGCGCAAATGAATAGTTTTTTTTCGAAAAAACGTATGCGTATGTATACGTGAAAACCGATGTCTCGTCGTTCACACAGCAATATTATGATGACTCATATAACCGTTTCGGTGGACGAGTTATTATTAATGTGAAACGTATTATAATTTTATGTACATTGAATACGTTTCACGACCATGAGTACAATTATAAATAATGAATTATTATTTTCATTTCAACGCGGTCAAACGTACGTGAAATATTATTTTTTTAGTACGTTTTTTCCCCCCGCAGATTTAACTATTTATAATTTTATGCTGCGTTCACCGTTATAAAACATGTACGAAAAATGTCGAATACACAACGTCCGTGGTGTCGTCTTTTAATCCCAAGTTTAACGCGACGCATTATTCATGTTTTATCTTCCGTAATTTGCACCGCGGTGACGCAGGACGAGACGAATAATAATTAATATTAAAATTATAATACGCAGTCGCGCCGGCGGACGTTGTTTCAGCGAGGTATTCCGATTTATAGCCCTAAAAGGACGAAACCCGGGATATGTGCTTATAAAATATTCAGACCGAGAAACGAGTCGAGTTCCGTCATTATATAATAGTGTATTACGTTCACCTTTCCGCGTGGTATTCGTTTTTAAGCCCTGGCTACAGTGAATAATGCACAGCGGACGCAGTTCGGTACCGGATAGGGTATATAGATATTTCTGCGGATAAGACTGCATCGACCGCGTTATATTTAACGCCCACGCGGATCAGTATGTTCAATAAGTCGGTCCAAGGATGTTTTCGTTTTTGAACGATCTCGGCAAAGCGACGCGAACGTATTTAAAAACACCGAGTGAAACGGTTGTGGGCTATCATACAGGTTTGTGTTGAAAAACGTCGACCGCGGCTGACATCGATTAAAATATCTATCCCTGTGAAACTATATACGTTTTGAAATAGAATACCCGATGAAAAATGTTGCCTGCGAATATCGTGAAATGACCAAGGTAAATTTCATCAGGACTATTATCCCGAGTCTGCTATAGGTACAGTATTTCGGTAGCTTAAGTGTGAGCATAAAGGACTAGAATTGGATTGTGCAGGACTAGGTTCTTGGTGCACATCGATCGGATACGTTCACCGTCTGCGCACTAAATTACTCGCGATGTATACTCGTTGAGATTCGCATCAAATAGACCAACACGTTTGTACATATATACCACGGGAATATAATACAACCTATATGTACGAGATCCACGTGCGCGACACCAACCCCCCGCCGAGTACATATATCATTTATACTATATATATATACATTTCGGATAACACACGAACACAATACACAGTATATAATAAATATAAGTGTTTATGCTTCCTTCCGATCCAATCGCGGGCATAAGGTGTTTGGTTCATTAACTTTGCGATGGAAATCGTCACCGCCACCGTTGGTTCACGTACACACGTCGTGCGTATATATATTATTACATACGGGCGCAGCACGTGAAACTCATTTAATTCCGGTCGAACGTCATCGAAAGTCATCTCATTGTCGGGCCCGGGTCAAAAGAGGGGTAAACTACGGGAGGGGGGAGGAGTATGGACCGCCAAGACGAGGGGGAGTGCGCGGCTGCTGCGCGTAATGGTCGGCAGTGGCACGGGCGGCGCGAGGACGCTACGCCTGGGGGGGTGAAACACCGAAACGCGCTTTCTCCCCTAGCGCGAGAGACATATCATACCCCTGCGCACGCGAATATTACGTATACGAGTGCACGCACACGAGCAGAGAGCCAAGAACGCCCCATTTGTTTTTTCGTTTCCCGTCGACATCCCCCGCTGCAGCGCCCGCCGAATGCGGCATCACCTTTTTATTCGCACGACCTAACCTCTACATAATATAACATACACACATGTATACATATATATGTGTATGTGTATGAGTGCGTAGCCGTCGAGGGGCGAAAACAGACGAATTCTACAAACACGCGCCCTGTATATATATCATATAATGCATAATGCCGCGCAGCACACTCGAATGGTATATTATGTTTTATGTGTGTGTGTGTGTGTGTGATGGAGGGGGTGTAACTTCGATGTCGTTTTTTACCGAAACGCGATCATTGCCTGCGTACACTACCATATGTATAGGTGCAATGCGTGAATATAGCGTATGCTCGACAAAGTATATTTGTGTCTGTGTGTATGTGTACGTTCAAGTGTATGAGATCATAGTCGTCGCTGGCAAGCGATTTTATCGGAAAGTTCTTTCGCAGGGTTTTAGAGCTTATTCCCTTATTCACATAAATGGTTTTTTCGTCCTCTCCATATATACCTTACAATTCTTCTTTTTCACCCGACGGACGTGTTTGAAATCGTATCAATGTACATATAATATATATATATATATATAGCGTATACAATATATATTATATAAAACTGTCCAGCTGCTATGTCCTGAAGCGTTTTCGTTTAAAAATAAAAATCACCAAGAAAAATACCAACAGACGAACAGATAGAAAAAAAATGTAATTTTATCATTTATTGTCATCATTGAATTGATTTGTTATTTAAATGTGTACTATATATCTCAACAGTTCAATTCATATCAACGTACACGTAATATTGAATCCCGCGGATCCTCTCAAATTCGTTTTAATTAACTTTGCATGCAATAACCAGACGACATGTTTCCTGTTTTGAAATATCTCAAAGCGCGTTTGTTTCTCGGATATTTTTAACGTGAAAAACTTTTTTATTACCCGAGTTCACTAATTATTCTGCGTGCCGAAAAACTGGCCAAACGCGAATATTTGTAATATTGCGTGTGTACAGCGCAGCGACTCTATAATTTCAAGGAGAACATAAAACGAAGTCCATGGACTTCTTCCGCTCTACAATCGTCTCCTCTCAAATTTACCCGAGTATTATAATATTCATCATTTCCACCCGTTATGTCTTTCAATATAAATTATTTACCCCACTGCACACTTCACCGCCATCTCGTCAACGGCGACATCTAGCACATTCTGTTCATCTGGCCCTGTCTATATCGCATATTTTCGTGCTATCAGCTTCTCTCTAAACTCTCTTCTCAAGGTTTTTCTCCACTACCGCGCGTTACCACCCCATCACCAACAAAGCCGGCTTCCCAGTGTTATTCACATCATAAGTAGTGCTAAGCTTTAGTGAAATATATTTCGCAGGATTAAAGCAAATAATGTAATAAACAAAAGAAATTCATTCGAACTTTCGGGTATTTCGATTTTCCGAGTTCCGTTGAGTGCTGTGGCAATTTATAAAGGAATTTATTTTCTTTCCAATCACAGTGATAGCACGTACATGTACATGCTATATCGTATAATATATCGATGTTATCTGTTCGCTCGGACGACGTTTAAATGGAATTGGCGCATTAAGTTTGTCCGATACCAGTTCAACCCTGCTTCAAACGCTGCGAATCGCAACGAGGCGACGCGTATAGTTTTCTACGATTACAAATTTAAAATGTATAGAATTCCAAAGTATACCGTACGCTGCGCGGGTCGCGGAAAGTTTTCCGTGTAGGTACGCGCGTCCTCGAAGGACGCAGATCTTGATTAATGTAACGTGTACTATTATATAATATGGATAGTTACTCGCAGATACGCGCGACGTACAGCCTGCTGGCGCACGCACTCTTTACACGGCAGACGCATTTAATACACAGTCGTTAAACCGAAACATCTGCAGCGCTGGAAATTGTAAATATAAAATTATGTAAAGCACTCGTCGTCTTACAACGCGCGCAGCAAAGGTAATAAACTAATAAAACTTCTTTGGAAAACTTCTCGGCCCATTGTGACTGTGGCGGGGTGGCTTTGCAGTATGTCTAAGGAAAAATAACAGAAAAAAAAATCTACTTTCATTTTTTAACCGCGGGCGCCGTTCAGATGGTCAACACGTTGATCTCGCGGTAAGCCCGCAGACCGTTGTTGACTTGTTGTGTTACTAGAGTTTGAAAATTAACATAATAGTATAGTTATTACTCGTTAATCTTAACACCCAATCTCCAGAGGAATCGACCTAATTCATACGATTATGTAAATATTTATGTTTATAAACAATTGCTACGTTCCATCTTATCATACCGGACACTAATATTCCTATTGCGAGGCGACACAATGATGTTTATTATTATTTTTTTTTTACCGGTCGCTAGGAACGTATACAAGGGAGGAGGAGTATTTTCTTCCAAAGCTGTTAGAAAATTAACATTTACATTGATATACATACACTAACAGCAATCTTTGTCCATGTAAAACACATTGGCTAGGTAAAGGTAATTCCGTCGTTATTTACATGATTCGTTAATAATTGCAGTTGTTATCGTAACGCATGAAAACTTTAAAACTTTTCCCAAAATATTGGTTTGTGTACGCGCCTGCCTCACATTATACAAATTCTGCACACTTTTTAATTTAGATAATTTAGATGCGGTAAATCGATGATCATGTTCCCTGAGACGTTTCGTCTTCAAAATGCGTTCGAACACGCGCGTTTCATCACTTAGGTGTACGCATGAAACGTTATACATTGAATTCAGTGAATTTTGGGCACAGGACCATAGTTTATAAATCAAAATCACTTAAAAAATATAAGCCTATCCGGGTCTGGTGCATGTGTGAACGGTGGTAAAATTTGAAATTTTCCCGTAAACGTTTAGTACACGAGGTGGTATAGCTACAAGTTCCCGCCCCGAAGCTTATTTCAGTACAAAGTCATCTGGCCGAGGTGCTTAGTGCTACCTGAAACCATGAACACACTATACAATATAGTAATATGTGCGCACATATTTGGCGTGTATTCGGTCGTAAATCAAAACGGTTTTTATTAAAGTTTCCCGCTACGGCGATTCGGATGCCTATAATAACTTCAATATTAATAAATGTATTATATACGCGCCAAAACGACGGCGCGCATTTCGACGAAGCCGCGGTCCACCCATAGGGTATAATACAATAATATATCGTTGCGCGCGTACAACTATATAGGGCTGCGCTAGTGCGACGAAGCCATATTATATCCTGCGATAATATACGGGAGAGCGTGTAATACGTATATTATGTATACTGTGCCGTATATATGTGAGCAGCCGAGAGCGAAATACTCGGAATAACATTTCGTCCGTCTCCAAAGAATTTCTTCGGTCGAATTAAACTTTTGCAAAGTTCGCCTGTTCCATTACTATACATATTATTATACCGCAATGCATCGTCAATTCGCAGCAACGTCTTTCTGTATATTATATACGTGTATATTACTCCGAATTCATCTCCGTACCATGTACAATATATTATACATACATACGTATATATGTAGAGAGAGAGAGAGAGAGAGATAGAGTCGAATCACCAAATGGACTTTATTAAGGATTTGGCCCGAGTGGTTCATATAAATTATGTATTATATTTGTACACCGTCTTCGGGACGAGACGCTTTGAGTCAATGAAAAAAGAAAAATTATTTATTTCGTCAATATACTACATAGTTATGTAGTGTACTATACAGTTTTCTGTTTCGTTCGCCACTACAGTTTTCATCCAAAACCCAGCACATTTTATTATATTTCCCGAATACGCGTGACGCGAAAACAACGAGCCCACTGCGGCATGGGTATCATAATGTTAAACCTGCTGTGCACATTGGTGCAAATAAGGGGAGGGTTCGGGGAGATGACTTAGGCTCTCTAAATCACTTCCAAATGCGGTTCTTCGCTGCCGAGTGCGCAAATGAAACGGCGCATTCTTTTAAAATTAAAATGTGATCATAACACATATAATGACTTTATTTTTACCAATGTAGGGAATGGGAGACTTGAGCCCACTGCCTCCCTCGAAAAAAATGTGGGCTACTTGCGATAATGCGTTAGTCCGGACGATCGAAACCGCATTAAAATACTATCGCACGTACGCCACCGTAGACTGCAGTGGACCTGACCTACGACTGCTGCAGGTGCACCCATCACCTTAGTGCACTATAATGTACATATATATATATATATATATAATGTTATACGCGTACCACGAACGAGTGCGCATCATAAAATTCGTTTTTATTGTCGTTGTGACGTCACGGGCGAGCGCGATTTTTGCGTCATACACGCAGTATAATATATAACGTACAAACATCGAATTGATTTCCCACTTACAAACTGTACACGCGATTTAACGACTGTATATAAAACGTATATACGTAAATACACACACACACACACGCATACACGTATACCGCACCGGCAGTCATAAACGCGCGACACGGTCCTTTATAGATTATATTCTGTCTATATCGCGGACGTCTGCTAAAAGTCTCGACGGGACGACGTGACAGTAGCCCACCCGTGTACGCGTGGTGTTTCCCAGCCGACAAAACGACAGCCTATGAAAATATTCCAATTTTTGACACCCCATAGGCCATAGCTAGGGGTCAGGACCGTAAAGAACCTCGACCGTCGTTGTCATATTTATGACCGTCACATCACGTGAACATCCGTCCTCATCGGTATTTATATATATATATATATATGTATAGGTACCGTTCTCAACGATTATCGATGTTCCAAGAATAATGCGCCCATACTATTTATGGCCTCGAGTAGCGGTTTGGTGTCTCTACCGAATTCATCAACTCCGGTCCACCCTCTCGGATCATAACTGCAGTTCACTGTTCATTACTAAATAACACTTACATAGGACTACGTAATGTTCGCATATAGTCGATTGGTCGGGCGAATTAATTAAAATTTGAAAACACCGACAAATCAGTTTTCACTATCTTTCCGACGACGACATCATAGTTATACTTTTGTTGCACATTCGGCGTCTTCAAAGGGGTGCGCGCACATTATTCAGAAAATGTATAGACATTATTTTTAATGACAGACGGAATACGATGAAATACTCTACACGTCGTCTGCAGCCAAGTCAATTTTAGCTTACCCTTATGTGTGACTATTTATTCGTTTGCTGATAAATACGTTTTCCTAAATCATTGTATCATGACTAGTTATTCGTAAAATTAAATAAATATTATTAGAAGATATACGCGGACGGGTTTATTTGGTTTTAGATTCAAAAGTTATATCGGTCAACAACCTAATATTTATAATAGTGATCATAAATTTTTAAACAAACTACCATGAAACTGCTTATATTTTGACCCACCTTTTTTCTAAAATCCAGTGAACCATAATTAATAAAAAATACTACGCAGTGTTTCCGTTTGCCCGTCATTCGTAGCACCTTGCATCTACTTTGCCTACTGGGAGAAAGTTTACCATCATGACCTTCGCGTAAACATGAAGTTCAATGGCGATAGTCTACCGCAGGTTTAGCCTTCACCGGCAAACTTGACATATCGACCAGGAATAGAAGTTTACCGTACATACAAATAAGTTCCAGGGAGCTTATATCGCCGCGGCAGCTGCTCGTCCTCGCGTTTTTCTATTTTCATCTGCACGTATGCGTATTGACCGCTGTGTGGCAAAACGGGAAACAATTCGCGCGTGTGATTACATGTGTGCATGGAGGAGAGCCGATTTATTTTAGGGGTAGAAAAATGATGACCGAATAAAAGTTCCACCTAACACTGCGCTTGGCAAAAGGGTCATGCATGTATATATTATATACCTACACGCCCCTGGTTTTCGACCCGATATTGCGAAAAAAATATATTCAAAGTTTATAAGAATACGTTGTCTTATACAAACAGAAATCGTTCGATATACGAGACCACACATAGCCAAGTATGGATACTTATAAATCGTATTTTTAGGTATAGAGTTTCGACGTTTGTATATATGTTCGGTGAGAGGCTTATATGTCACAGTGTCAGATTTAGCGATGGTTCAGCGGATGCAATGCACCAGGGCCTTAAATGCAGTTCTTAGATTTTCTTTACGACTTAAAATGATGTAGGTCATAAATATCAATAATCCGCACTCGTATATATATATATGGAATCCTGGGCCGAATGAAATAATTTTTTTCGAAGATATTCCCTTCGATCGGCAAATGCATCCTGGTTGAGCTAGCCAAGACTTAAATCCGGCTTTAAATCTCACGAGTCGACAAGTTTTATTCATCGCACTCCCGGCCACTGTACTTTCTTGGATTTATGCTCAAACACTATATAATCTGGAATAGAATTTATTACGATCGCGTTCGAGTGATAGCAGTATATACCTACTACGAGTGATGGTTATAATTCGCTAAAAGTGCTCGCGGCAACGTCGTTTTCGAAAAGCGCACGTTACAGACGAACTTTCGTTCGGTTTTATGGGAATAATATTATAATGTTGGAATCGCGTCCGGAATTTGAATAACGAACGATGCTGAATAAAGATAAGTTTCTGTATTATAAAGATAAGACGAGAAGTTTAAAAACATGAAGACGGAAATGCTAGTAAACTTATCTCAAAATATAATTTTATGACTTTGTATAAATACCACGCACATTTGAATAAAATATTATTATTATACCTGACTATGTATGATAGATATTACATGTACACGTATATACAACCGGCCATTGTTTTACGACATTTATATTCTGAAAGCCGAGCTTTTGCACCGCGTCTTTGTTCCGTTAGTCTATCGATTAATGTAACAATGGCCATAACGCCAACAGAATATATTTATATATATATATATATATATGTACATAATATCAATGTACCGGATGCAGCCGGACGATAATATTATCTCTGGTGATAAATCTATACCTGATATAATGTACAAATAAATTATAATAACGGTCTCAAAGATGAACAACTTCGAATGTGTTTAAAATTAAAATGCATACGCGCATGTAGGTCGTAAAATAAAATATAACGGTTAGGCGTGTAATTATTATTATTTAGTATAATATACTCAGGAAAATATAACATACCTATATCGGTTGCAACCTGGTCGAAAAGGGCTAAACTCGCTTTGACGTAAACAAGTTTCTGACGGACGCTTCGTATACATGTACTCGTATATGCATCATATATGCCCGTATGCATTATACCGCATACAACTTATTGCGTTTTATTCTAACGTTCCGGCCGTATCCGTGTAATATATGGGTATCATCTATATTATTATCAATGTGTTACTATGGTTATGAAGAAAATGAAATGATTTTAACGATCTTAGCCCGCCCACTTGAACATATAGCTTTTAAAAAGGTGAATAAACCGAGAGATTCCTCGGTCGTATTTTTTCACTCAAGACTATTGATATATACATATATATGTGGAGTACGAAATTATAATAACATATGGTATAAACACACAGTACTGTGTAGCGAGTATTCCTATACGTTGAACTAATAAAACAAAAATGGTACGCAAAAGCTGAATAAAATTCCATGCACGATTAAAAAAAAAAATGTCATTGTTACAGTACGCGTATGATTTCGATTACAGCGCATATATATATATATATATGCATATACGTATTGTACCTACCACGAGTACGGCTTACAGCTGTACCGTGAACGAAAATGGATTTCTCCCCTTTGTTTACGCTGCGATGACTACCTCCGGCTGCTGCTAATCGAATCGCGAAACTTTCGGGGAGAGAGATTTAGGCAAAGTTAAACGCAGTGGACATAAAATCCGACCGCGATATATAAATAGAAAGGAAACGGACTACCACTTGAAACTTCATATTTTCATAGGTACGCATCATAACGTGTATGTATATCATGTTATACACAAGCCGTACGAACTGCAGTGAAAGCCAATAACGAATAAACCGAAGCAGTTCGGGTGCGTTGGAGAAATGGAGGCCGAGAATTGATGAGATTCGGCCTGCAATGAATTATAATAAATTACGTTTACTCGCTGTATAAGTATTGTGCTACGTAAATTGTATCGAAAATGTAATGCAATACCCTTTATGTGTATTACGTTACATGCTTACGCATAAATATTTGATTTTTAGAAGTCTAAAAATATGACATAATATAGTTCGTTTATTCATGCGTGCGTGTAGTGCTCTATAGCTGGTAGATGGTACCTGGTAGATGGCATATAAGTTATAATTTTATCCAGATGTGCAGCAGATGATATAATCATTTTCTACACTCCTCGGAGACCGGAGTATCGAATAATAAATAACTATACTAAATATGTAATACTATTTCTTTGTCTAAAATTCATAATAACGTGGATACATATAACAGTTCATGTTAATTACAATTCAATAAAAGTTGTACACAGTGCGTGTAGGTATACGGCGATAAAAGATGTAATGGTTTTACGTATGATAAATAAATAATTGACTTTGATTTAAGAAAATACTTAACGTAGGTCATATGTTAACAAAGTATTTCCCTACCGGTTTCTACATATTTTGAAACCGATAAGAATACATTAAAAATATAACGACTGCGTGCAGATGACCCTCTAACGAGAAAACTGCGCGTTATTGTATGAGCCTCTAATTATTTCGTTCCGACGAATATAATTGCACCATTTCAATGTTAATTTAATTTAGTTTTCGTCGACAAGAAGCAAAACAAATAATTCTCGTGATGTAACCGAGTAATTTAACGATTTTCAGGTAATGGGTTCGAGTTGCGATTATGCGGGTGACGTGCGAAGTGACGCGTGCGATGTGACGCGAGTGAAAAATGGTGTTATAAGTGCAGTGTCGCAGAGCTGTCTTCGGCGCGAGTACGATTGCATCGTCGGGCAGTCACAGGTAAGAAAAATAATTAGCCTACAATACACGGTATTAAACATTTTTTTCGGTATGTATTGTAATATACCGCGATCAACCGGACATGTCTTCATAGTGTGTTTGAATATTATTTTTTGAATTATTTTTTCTTTTTATCAAAGACATTACAGCAAAAAAAATAACAATAACAAAACTATATTATGTATTGCGTTGACAGTTTTACTCTTATTCATTTTTACGCACTCCATCCCAATCCGTACATTTCGCGATTAAAAAAAACGCTAGGACTTAATGAACGAATGGCAACATGACGCATTAAATCACCCCCCCCCCATCATCACCATTTTTAGCCATATTAGAACACATATCGAACCAGGATAACCGGATAAGATTCTGTTTTATCCCAACACCTCTAATTCTAGTCAATTTGAACGTGCCCATAGCGAAATTGTTTTTAAAAGTTTGCTAGTGCACGTAAAGGAAATTGTACTCAACTATTATCTAGACTTCAACTGCCTGACCGATTACTGCAGGACGCGCGTAATGTTCTAAAATAACATCATCCGTGTAAAAGCGAACTCCCCGCTCTATTATCTAAAGTCCTTTTCGAAGTCCACTGCGGCAAACCATACTCCAATAATGTCTAGACTAATCACTATGATGGGGATAGCAAACCTCTAGAGTCTAGACCAACCCTCACATTTTACTTATTCTTACTGCAACCATTTCTTGTTTCAACTATACTTTTTAAAAATCAATCAACAGTAAAAATGTAAAATATATAAACCGATATAGGTGGAATAAAAAATGTTGTTCCCATATATAGACACGACCAAAGGAAATAATTTAGATTACCAATAAATGGAAAATAAGTCTACAATAATGAATATTAAGTGATGATCGATAAGTACCTATAAACGATAAAAAATCTTACGTACGAATCTAAAATTGTTTTCAATAAAGAGAAATGTACAGTCCACCAGTAGGGTATTAATCCCAGCAGGGATTAATTACTTTATATCAATTTATTATACGCATTCCGTAGTGCATTAATATTTCAACATGCGTTTTCTTTATCCAGCCCCACGAAATCTAAATAGAACGTTGAAATTCAATGTATAAATTATTCGTTCACTGAAATCATCCACGAATCCGGAGCGGAGTGTTGATAAAATACAGTACGTGTAGACAGCGAAACATTAAACGAAAAATATATTGTAAAAAGAGAGAGAAAAAAAAAGAAAGATAGAAATTATAGACGGTTGTAAAACATTTAAACTGACCATACGTTAACGTGGAAACAAAATATTATGGACACTCATTATTGTTATCATTATTGTTATTATTATTATTTTTCTATTCATTATTATTCCTACTTACGGACTTTGATGGACTGCTGCAGCTGCATGCGGCGCGTTTACACTTTATACATTGACTGCGTGCTACGCGCGTAAACTACTCCATAAAAACGGTCATAAAATCGACCGACGTCTAGTGTGTGTGGACTTTGGAAACACCGTCTATAATATTCAAATCGACTGACGTTTACTTTGAGGACATAAAACCGTTTTACGTGTCGAACGATCAAATTTATATTATACTACGTGCAATGCACGTCGTGAATATATATAGGTACATTTGGCAATATTATGTACGGCGAGACTATATCGCGACAATCGTTAATCATAACGTAGTGTACATAGTAGTATATATATTATATCTAAAGGTACACAAAGATATGTAATATCTAAAATATAATAAATATATTGTATTTATACTGCGGAATTTAATCCACGTGCATATATTTATCGAAATTAAATTGTCCTCTAGTGATAATATTATGACGCGTGCAAGGATACTATAAAACTATAAAAGTGAATTATCCTATCACTTAAAATTTAAATACATTATAATACTTATAATAACTTTATGAGCCATAAGGCAGGGGTTACAAACTTTTTTCGGGCCAAGTGCCAAATTTTTGCAATCAAGGATTTAAAAATGATTCACGTGGCCGGAAAAAAATTTTCTTTTCTTAAATGATAATAAAGTTACTATAATATATTATTCTTTATATAATTTATTACATATTTTATTTTAGTACAATAGGTTTGACTTTTTCTGTGTAATCAATTCGTTAACTCGACAGCGCTGCTTCATAATATGATCGGAACCAGGTTATAAGTATACTTTGGTGGCCATAAGCAAATGGTTCAGACGAGCCGAATTGATTACCCGGTAATAAACATAACGCATGGATAAAATGTAATAAGATTTTATACATAGTGTTCTATTGCATTAAGACTTTAGCTAATGGTAGTGTTGGAGGGGGGGGGGGTGAACTATAAATTGAAAATAGATTTTTTTTATAATTTAGAGTATATTCTGAAAATTGCAGACATATTGTGGGCCGAATTTTTTTCTACGCGCGTGCTGTTTATTTCCCTTGTAAGTAAATCCGGCCCCGATTTTAATAGGATATATGTAAATATAAAGGGATGTGAACGATAAGAATCATTCGCGACGATCCTAAATCGTACAGTACCTACGCATAGTATAAACATAATAACTGAATAGTGATGCGTGTCGAACGTTCTGTGTGCCGAGAAAATCAAATGTTATTGTTTTATTTGTTTGCGATAGTATAACATAGTATATGCGCGTCTTGGCAACGCAATACGTTTCCTACGCGCCAACGCGATTTATTTCTACTTCGAGTGCTCGTCCATAAAATTGACCGGGGTGCCGCGTCGTACTTCGGTCCCTCTGGCGTTTAAAAACGTTCAGTTTTTCGGCACACGCGTCCCTCACTATTCGGTACGATCCGCGTTACACTGCGCCCGGCGTTTTTTCGTCAATTTTTTTTTCCCGTCTCCGTCCGATAAATCACGATATTATGGCGACGGGTCCGCGACTTCCATCATCGGCGAACTCGGCCGCGACGGCCCGCAGGAGCGCGGCGGGGGGGGAATGGAGTTCGCGGCGCGCCATGCCCGGGAAGGAGGAGTCGCGCACGCCCGTCCCGCGAGGATAATACGATGGGAGCGCCGTTCGAACCCCTCGACCTGCCGCCGCCGGCGCATGGTCGTCGCCACCGCCGCCGCAGCCGCCGCCGCCTTACCTTTCTCTCGCTCTGTCCGCGTACTACCCCTGGGGATGATGCCGTTCCCGAGTCGCACAGATGGCGGCAGAGTCTGCGGTGGCTGCGGCGGCGGCGGCGCCCGTCGTCGGACCGCGTAATATTCAATGTACAGGCATATCAATTTATCCGCGCGTCCGCGATGCGGATTCGCGAAAAACGATAATAATAATAATAATAATGGTAAAAATAAGTCGCCAGTGTCCCCGCCGATCGTTTTCTATAGACATAGCTCGCGGAGTCCCCGGAGATCGCGAGCTCGCTGCGGGAATTTTATCAGCAAGGGGGTACAGTGCAATCAAATATCGAAAATAACATTAAATAAAAGTTCATGTCAAATCGTTATGATAAGGTGTGCATTAGACGAACGTATTATTTTTCATCCTTAGTCGATTTAACCTTTACTGATTGAGTCGTAAAGTCAATGAAATATTTACCAACATGAACAATGATAAAAGTTCAATGATGAAAATCATATATTATATTTGAAGTCTAGAGGGGAAGGGGGTGAATTCTCCAAGCGCCCATGGCAGTACGGCGTTTGGGGCGTCCTCGGAAAGTAAATAAAAGATTATGCGCCTATTGCTTTGCAGTCGCGGTAGATTATACGCAATATTTTAGATCAATACCAAAAGCGTATCCAAAAAAAATGCCAATACTGGTTACTCTGGGAGGAATACGACATTTTGATGGTGTAAGAATCCTATATAGAACCCTACCCTTGGCCTATTTACGCCGCTAACTACTGCAGCTTTCACAGACGATTATATAAAGGTACCCGGGGGGGGGGGGGGGTCGGCAGTGAATCGTATTATAGAGGAATAGCGAATAGAATCTGAGAAACAAACGAAAACTCACAGCTCGAACTTTATTTTCGCAGGGCAGACAGACTTCGACGAGGGGTCGCATATTTGTGCCAATATATTTCTCTATCGAAGAAAGTTTACCGCACGTAACCTCCCGCTTTTTGCGCATATATTATTTCCATACACCTATGCGAACACTATGATTCGACGAGTAAATCCAAGATCAGTGCGTATACTTAAAATGTCGTTGTATATCACACGTAAATGTGTGGTTGACTGTATGCATCACGCAGTATTTTACGAATCAAGGATACGTGTCCTGACAAAAAAAAAACTTGGAAACAACTTATTGAATTTCGTCTATTGCGCTTATATTTAGCTTTTTAATTTCGATGAAATTAAAGTCCTTTTGAATAATATACTGCAGGATAAAATTTACGAACTTATGATGTAGGTAAACTGGAGGATCAGGGTCATCATAAGTAAAAGGTACTGCATATAAATATTATGTAGTTTTATTTGCGTTACATGCAATGTGAATTTTAATTGAATGCAATATATGTAAATATATACGTCAATGTGTATACCTAACATTTAGATGACGACCACGAGATTATAATATACGACTTCAACGGCGAATGGTTACACGCGGGCGCAGTCGGTGTATATATATATGATCCAGCACCAAAGCACAAAAAGTTTTATCTAAATTCCACTCACCTCGAACGATGGTCTGCTGCTCGCGTACGTAGGTATGTTATACTATATTATGTCTTGGGAGTACTTGAAGTCCGGTGACGTGCACAACGTCCACTTGAAATCCAAACACAGAACTAAGACCCGCTCGGAGCTCTTCGGGTTCGATGGACGTGTGAGAAGTCCGTCGATCGGACGTACGAAAGACACGAGACCGCCGATTGGTCGGCGGACTGTCGTTTTCTACTGACCTATATTGTGTTTTTTTAAGGCAAATTTATTTGACTTTTTTTTTCTTTTTAAGAGCGAGGCCCCCCGTAATGTCCCGCAATAAACATTGCGGT
Organism: Periphyllus acericola; assembly: GCA_949715065.1. Classification (NCBI taxonomy): domain Eukaryota; kingdom Metazoa; phylum Arthropoda; class Insecta; order Hemiptera; family Aphididae; genus Periphyllus; species Periphyllus acericola. The sequence continues at coordinate 11,209,060 of OX454268.1, forward strand.
GTGGCCCAGTGACACCTTTCTCACCACGTATTACCCCGTGTGTATACGTATAAACGTCACGCGGACCACAAGTGTAACGACGTCAGGTAAACATTTGTGATGCGTTCAGGTATCTTTTAACGCACACATTGTCTTGGCCATCGGGGCGCGGTTCAATAGAATTATTTTACCCTTTTCTTTTCTCTCGTCCGAGTTTTTTGCTCCACCGAAACAATCCCGAACGGCCACAAAAAACTGTTCGTAATCGACGTATACACGCACAGGTATAAAATACACGTTCTCTTATCTTCTACCCGTGACGGTTCGGCTACAATCAAATTATACGACAGTCTCCAATCATTGCATCACGTACCCACCCTCAAACACTGCACGCACACATAATACATTTTATTATACACACCATGGTACGTCGTTTTTTACCCACAATCGGTTCAATAATGCATCTTTAAAATCAGGTCAGTATGGGAACGCATAAATATAGCTACATAAAAACATACGCGCAAAGACGGTAAATCGACCTACACACCTATGTATTTATATATATATATATATAGTCGGATTTAAGCGTTTTAAAAAAGTGACGGAGTTTATGTATATACTGAAAAATGTATCCCGCGTACATGCGGTCGTGTTATTGTATAAATTAACGTAAGGTTTTTATAAACAAATCTATTTATACTTATATAGATACATTATATACTTACTTACTTCTCAGCGTATGTGATTTTTAATGTTTACTTATATATTAAAGACATTGTCGTTTATTTTGATCTAATTTAAGGCGGTTGTAAAAGTCAAAATATTCAAAGTATATACACGCAGGACTATCCAACAGTGCGTACTGCAGAGAAAATGTGTGCTAAACCCAATACAACGTATTATATTCCTGTACAGAACTCGTTATTTAAACTGCTGTAAGCATATATATATATATATATATATTGCAGTTTATGCGCGTACATATTGCACATAATTAAAAAAACACACCGATACACAATAATGTCTACTTTTATATACTCGGCATGGACACTTAAGTGTGTGAGAATATTATGAATAATTAATCGAGTAAAAGCTTGTATATAGGTGAATACAACTCGAACGCTCCATATACAATATGTATCATTCGTACAAATTTACGACTTTCGTAGGGAAACTGAAACACATTTTGAGCGCGTAATTGGATTCGCTTTTACTTCCAAGACGATAAACACATATGGTATACTACGCGCAAGTCTACAGCACAGAATCTTTGAAGTGCCAAGAGCCCAAGAATCTGTCTCGTATACATAGTCCATATAATAAGTAAGTACCTATATATAGGTACATACGCGTGTACGTGCTGCAGTGTTCGGCCAATGTCTTGTAAAGATTTTAATTTTTTACGTGATAATAGGTGATTGTGAGAAGGCTTATATCGTACACGAGTATATATATACTTACACCGAGTGACAGCCGTATACCATATCGTATAGTCTATGTGTTATTGTGAAACAAGTCGTTTTCGAGTACATAAATACGTTTTTTAACCGTCGCTCACGTAAAAGTTGCTTTAAATCCATCAGCTACTTCTTTAAATTATAATTAATGCGTCTGTGTTTACTATATTATTTTTCACGCACATGGTATTGCGCGTGTATTGTACACGTTGTACGTTATAATCATTGGCACGTTGAACTTTTATACGACATTGTTTATTATTATTAAAAAATGCATTTAATACGTCATCACCATAATAATATATCGGTCTATAAGCTATTGTATATATTATAATACAGTCGCGTGCAGGATGAAATCGTTTTCATCACGTCTGTGGGTGATTTGTATACGAATCGGTATTTTAAAATTAAAAAGAAAATTGTCTATAAGCAAACTATATGTCATACATTAAACGATTCCTTAATTAACCTTTCTCGTTATAACACTAAATTTGAGTAAAATAAATAAATATTCCACGCATAATAATCGTTTTCTAAATCTATTATTCGTATCGATGATGGTTTTTAAAAGTGTAACTAACGACGACATGCAGGGTGTTTCAGAAATATTTTGAAGATTTCGATAACTTTCGCAATGACTTTTTGGCAAATAGTTCTGGACACCTTGTACAATAATATATTATGAACATCGCGATGTGTATAAATTATACCTTATACCGTATTGTAATATTTATGCATAGAAGGCCGCGATGAATACGATTTTAATAATTATACTCACCAACTAGCTATATCTTTTATCTTTATAGAATATGCAAAATTGATATCTTTTTATTCGCTGTAGTTTTCCAATTTTCCAACATATTATTATTACAAGCTACTATACGCGACCTAAGTAGGTCTAATAACCCGGTCAGAAAACGTTGAAACGAGTTTATCGGAATTCAAAGTTTTTCCAATGTTCCATCACATTCATTACCATTTAACACTTAATTAATTAATACCAATGAGAGCAATTACGTAAAAATAAAATAAATTCATGAGAAACAATCACAATATCACCCCCAGCATCTCGTATACCATTGTATATTATACTGTACATGATACTTATATAATCCGATACTATAATTTCGGATAGCTTACTGAACTTGAAAATTATTTTTGCTTTGTACCAATATTCACTAAATTCAAAACTTTTTTTCATTTATCATTATATACGAGCATATGGTGTGATTGTTGTGTTCAAAACCTTTTACGAGTGAAACAGATTATTTACGATTGAAAACGAGAATCGTAAATAACATTACTGCTATAATATACCTAACAAAATAATAATTAAGAAATTTCTTCTGAAAATAATAGTCACTATTTGCATATACCGCCGATAAATAATTGAAGTGTACGTGATAAAATACATTATGCATTTTTATTAACAAATAGTAATAATAATAATAATAATGCTGGTTTAATAACTCAATCCTCGGGAAATAAATTATAAATTTTTTTAGCTCCGCACAATGCACATGACAATAAATTTATATACGTATAAACAACGTTACCTTGGTACGGGTGTAACATATACATTATACGTACATTAAAATACCTACATGATATAATATATTTTTTAAAATTCTTAATTCATGTTTATTTATAAACTATCAACTATACACAATATATACACGCATACCATATTATTACGTTCAAACATCCTTCGTGTCTCATAGGTACTCATCATGTTGATTACAATTTAAATTGCGCGAATTTATCAATATATTTCAAATGCACGATTGGTATCTATTTACGGGTTTTTTTTTTCCAAAAATATCGTTATTTTTTAAATAATAATCTGTTTAAAATAATATTTCTATGGCGTAATCACTGTATATTACGTATAAATAAGATTATTTTTTTTTGTACACTAAAATGTCATTGAAATTCGTTATCCTGAAGTACCAACAACGGTTGGCTCCTTCGATCGCGTCTACTGTCTCGATGTCTACTTATTTATTATTGTAAATTGTAAATTTGTAAATATTATTAAACTTTTCTCACTTGTACTTATTGTAAAAAAAATTAACAGATTGTACAACAAAAAATAAATGACAAAAAAAAAAAAGTCGTTACGACCGATGGAATAATATATTGTATATTGTATTTTGAGGCTAACTTACCGCAGCAGTTCTATTTTACCTTTAATATTATAGTATTAAATTTGTTTCGAATAAACATAATGTGTCTTTACTTTTCGACCATTCCATTTTGTAACGCGTTATAGATAATATATTATAAACGAGAGAATTCCAAACCGTAGTAATAGTTTATAACTCTAGCTCGTATACATCCGATTTAATTTAATTATTTCGTTTCTACGAAAGCGTAATAATTTAAAACAGTTGACGTGAAGCTATTATAATATTATGCACCGAGACATATTATACGTGCCCGTATAATATGTATTCGAAGTCAGAAAAGTTTGTGTTTACAATTATTCTTCGTTGTCGTAAATAAGTTTTTTCAAATACACACACACACACACACAATAATAACTTATAGTATTTATGAATATTTTTCGGAAAACTGGTTTGTATCTTTTTTCTTTTATTTTTTTATTCTTCCGCATATTAATATATCATCTACACTCGGATCGTATTGTATCCAATTATACCTATGTACCATATGGGCACATGCGTATACGCAGTCGAAATTATACGTTTTAAAGCATATATAAAAGATTATTATACTTACATTAGTACGCGTCATTGCCGCATGTACGAATAATTGTCAATCGTACGGTAAAACTCAAGTCATGGTTAACACCAATTTTATTTGGAAAGTGTGTATTATATATGTGTGTGTGCGTGTGCGTGTGTGTGTGTGTGTGTGTGTGAATGCTGTTCATGTGTAAAGGTACATATATAGGTACACGCGCAAGTTTATGAATATTTAAGGACAGCGCGCCTGCATGATCCTTAATTGAACGCGGTGCACAATTTGTAGACTCGATAAAATCTCGACAGTTCAAAGAGGATGAAATAACCTATGAGTTGTAAAATTTCGTTATCGGATGAGCAATAAACGATTGAGTGCGGGCGTATGGAAATTTCCAAGGAGATATTATATATATATATATATGTTTTCGATTTGTCCAGATTTCACCGAATAGGCGTGTTCATGTGTAGTTTTAATAACGTTTTCAATGCTATATTTACGACTGTACGGCATTTTTATGTAAGCCCACCTACTGTTATGTATAAGATTCGGGTACATAACAATTATTTTTCCAACAGTCGGTGTTACCCGGACTTACCGATTATCCTTAAACGTTAAAATCGGCGCGACACATGCACGTATACCTACGTGAACTGAAGTGTTCGAATTTCAGCAAAACCTTTAGCTGCACATCACGTAATACGAGTAGATGTTTATACACCTACATATAATTATGTTATCGTTGATCTCCACTGAAATCATAAGCCCTTAAAAAAAAAAACGAAATCATATCGTTTTTACAACATACGCCGTATAAAATAATGATGTTGCGAGTGTATTGCTCGACCTTATCGTTGCAGGACTCAAAAAAACGTACACACCACCCCGCCGCAATAGGTACAATTTTTTATTTCAAGCCCAACAGTCATAGTCATATACGATTGATCGGGAAAAAAAAATTACAAACACTTTCAAAAAAAAAAAAACCTCTTAATATATCGCGTTTGCGTTTAGCTTAAAACCACTACATATGTTTATAATATACATGAAAACGTACACAGAGCTATTATAACCATTACACAACCCACCCATGTGTAGAGATCTGCGGCGACACGTGATGCCTAATGTATTCGCACTATGTCATTGCTAATAAAGGACCTACTCGTTTTTTCGTATTATACTATCGTGTATCGTAAACTGTATACAAATTGATATTGTAGTGCGATTGTTCAGCAAGACAAACGAGTTTCGCGAACGTATTATAAAAATATATACATCGTATGTACGGTTTGTATTGATTTTCAAATTTCTGATTACTATCTCGTGACAAATATTTATTTACACGTATAATTTGTAATTGTTTTTTTTTTCTCATAGATATAATATACATACATATTTTGTACACTAATATATAAATAATATTAAGTAGGAAAAAAAAACACAATCGAGTATATAGACTTATAGCTATCAACATTGATTTATAATATATTATATATACCCATTAAATATACCGGTTGTTAAATATATATTACGCGTATATTTTTTTTTTCGTAATTTTAAAAATACTATCATACATAGTGCGGGTGTACAAAAAAAAAAAAAAACAAGTGATTTCTTATTATTATTATTATTATAAATATTATTATTGTATTGTTGTTGTGTTATACGTGTTTGATAGATATTTTACGCGATCGCCTGCACAACTCGGTGCTTACATATATGTGTACAATCATTAATAATGTATAACCGTAATACGTGTCCGCGGTCGGCCGCGAAAGCCGCGTCGAAGGGATACGTATAATAAATCCCGCGGGGAGGACGTGATGCACCACTACGAAGACCGGTGTGACATCCTGTTACGTATACTGAAGGTATACCGGACAGTTTATAGTGCACTCAGGATACATTTAGTATACGTACAGGGTGTCACGCATTGTTTCGACGTCGCTGTTGCTGCTGCTACTGCTGATGCTGCGGAGTGACGGACGGCGAGAGGTCTGCTGCTGCAGGCCGCACATCTGGAAACGGAGAAAAAAGCGACCGTGTTCAAATAAATCCGTATTCATATTTATATTCATAGTGTAAACGGACATACAAGAAAAAAAAACTAATAAAAAACCCCGGGGACTCGGACTCGGACGCTGACGAACAATGGCGCGTCCGTTTCAACGGACCAACTTCGCTGCAGCGTATATTTATATCTACCAGTGTCAGTCCATGTGTGCACGTGCAGTGCTCAGCGTAAATATTGCACAAAGGATAATCTATTTGTCGCGAGTGAAGAAAAAAAAAAAAAGGGGTAAAAGGACGAGGGTGACGCGCGAACGAAAACCCGAAACCCGCGTCCACACGTGCTGCAGTGTGTGCGCACAATGCGTCGCGACGAAAACCAAAAGGGTTAATATTATTGTGCGCTACCGCTAATGTTGAATGGAGTAGCCATGTTTGATCGCGGCCATTGCGAACGGGGGTGGGGGTAGGGGATGAAATTCGGTCGAATACGATGAAAAAAAAAAAATGTTAAATAAACCTCGGGCAGATGCGCGAACGCGGCGGCGGCGGATCTATGCGACGGGAAAATGTTCACACGTATTTGAAAAAAAATAAGTTACCGCGCCGAAAGGAAAAAAAAAATCAAACATAATATGAAACAAGATTACCTTTTCGAGGATCTTTATGTTTTTTTTTTTTTTTACTCTCGGAATTCGCAAAAAGTCACGGTCGGCCAGCGTACGGACATCGTGCGCGCGATACAAACTTTGACTTCGACAGGCGACTGGTGGTGCAGCACCGACGACGACGACGCACGTCCACCGCGTACGTAGGCTGCCGGCGGTACGGTCGGTAGCGCAAAAGACCGTCGGCGGCGTTCGCACCCCGTACTGCGGCGGCGGCGGCGCGCAAACGCCGTGCGGTCGTCGCGGGGGCGCGCGTGCGCCGGACGCCCGGAAGCTTTTGCCGCCGCAGACGGCGGTGGTGGGCGCGTCCCGTCCCCGATCGATACACCGTCTCGCGTGCATACGCACGTACCGCGCGCACGTATAGGAGTGGCTTTTCACCCCCTTTGGGCCGGAGCAATAAAGTTTTATAAGCGCGCGCGTGCACGTATAATATATATATACCTATAGCGTGTACACGCACCCGCCGCTACGCGCACACACGGCGCACACACATTTATGTATATGTGTATACGCGCGTACGGCCTATAAAAGGGTTTTTGCGCGGCGGAAAGTGATCACAGCACGTATACGTATATGTGTACATACATGATACGTGCGCGTGTGGAACGAGTCCCTAGCGCGTCCGACCGACCGAAATTCACGGCGATTCATCATCATCCTTTCCGGTGCCGGGTATATATTAACCCGACCGCTGCCCGATTCCGGGTGTAGTAATGTAAAATCGCGTAATTCATGTACGCGCATGCGTCGAACAATGAGCAATTTTTGTTTTTTTATTTTTCGCCGCGCGACATTCGCATATTATCGGCTTGAACGGTACGCGGTTGTCCGTCACACGTATACACCTATATGTAGTGTCTAGCACGGAAATGTTAAACGGTCGGCTGTAAAGCACGGTACACGGATCATAACGTAATACACACGTCTGGATTCGCGGTGCAAGGGGGCGTGCTCTGCGTTTACGTAAAAAATAACTATTACTACATTACGTATAAGACATGCGGAAAAAAAAATGTTCACCTTTTTCTGCGTCTCGATCACCGCTTTACCCGCTGCGCGCCAGTAATCCGTCGATTCCGTTTCTCCGAACGTCCTAAACACGATACATGTATGCGCGAACACACGTCTCGTACGCGTACGGTTACGAGGCGGCTGCGGCGAGATGACGGATTTGTGAGTTGCACCTGGTCGTTGCATCCGCGCGTGTACAGTATAACATTGCGTACATAATACAGGTCCTTAGCCGTGTGCAGTAGACGGGGAGGGCGGCGGCCACGATACCTGAGGGAAAAACAAACAACGCACGCTATTAATATCGAACATAACGTAATATTATGTATTGCGACGCACGTATACGAATGATGTGCGGTATAAGTGCTGCTGCGCGCGGTGCAAATAATACGTGGTATAATATGTATGTGTATAGGTACCTCCTGTGCGGCGGTTACGACAAAAGCGCACGAGAAGTATGTAAATAACGCGTATAATAATACGTTACGTGTACCGCCGCGTAATACCGTCGGCCGGATTTCCGTCGGGCGTCTGGTCGACGGAACAAAAGGCGTCGGTGCAGCGGTGTTGCAAGAAGGTGCGAGTCGGCCCCGCGGCGGAGTGTGCTGCGTGTGTGCAAATAGCTCGGGTCCCGGTACGGTACTGTGCGGGATTTTGCGGGGGCTGGTTTATTGTAATCGAAAACGGGGCGCGGATACGCCGCGGAAATGGAGAGAGAGAGAGAGAGAGACGGAAAAAACAAAACAATCCCTCGAGGCTATTTTTTTTTTATTATTCCTTCCGACCCTCCGACGCTTACGTGTGCGCGACGCACTCTCTCCCCGTTCGCGGGTCCCCGTCTCGCACACCATAACGTGAACACACTAGGTACGCGCACCGCGGCCCGTCGGGTCGGTGGCAAATGTCCTGCTCCTGCAGAGGGTCGTATTGTATCGAACGGCAAACGGTCTCGCGCATCGTCGGCGGGCGAAGGCGACCGGGGAGAGAGGGTCTCGCTATTGTACAACACCATATGCACGCTGTATACGCGTATACTAATACGACCGTGTGCGCGCGTGTGCACGCGAGTGTGTGTGTAAATACGTGATGGTGTGCGACAGCGGCAGCAATGGCGCTGGCCGAGGCGCGATGGAAGAGAGTACATATACAGGCATAATGGATTCTCCGCGGCCGTGTACACCCCGCCGACGACGATGACGTTTTGACGGCCAAGTGAAAACGCGACGGACGCACGCACACGTTCGTGTACACATTATTATTAATATTATATTATACAGTCGTCGTAATATTGTTATTAAGTACTTGAACGTACATGGACCGCGACGTCGACGAGAATTGACCGGAAACTTATAAAACGGCTGTGGGTTTTTCGAGACTGCAGATGATTATCGAAAAAGAAAAAAAAAACAATCCTCGTCACGCAGCATTATATTATATCGTACCTATGTCACCGGGCGACGCGAGTAAAATAATACAAGTTGTTGACCGATTTGTTTATAGTTTTGTTATTTTCGTTTTTTCATCTTTTTATTATTACGTTCGCGACGTTTTGCGGTGGTTCACCGTGAAAATAAAAATAAAATTTAGCTCGCGACAATATTTACTTTTTACATTTTATACACCAAAACGAACCATAAAAAAATGTCGTGTGAAACCCGTACAGCTATTTAAATTATTATTATGTATTTTTAATAAATATTAGCCGTCTCATTCTCATTGACAACTAACTGTACGGAAACATGTCATTTCGTAATAACTTATAATAATAATTGGTATAAAATCTAATATATTTTTATCTAACCGCTTCATACCCGTACATCTATTATAAATCTCTAATATATCTATTACCTTAATGGAAAGAGTAAATTCGTAAATGTTACACATTATTATTAATAGTAATAATATATCATTTAATATCTTTAGGGCAGTCTTTTTATGTTCAGCGCTCTACGCAAAAAAATTGAAATAGTTATAGTTAGATTAAAAAGTTTTTTAGTTAGATTAAATGCATTTAAAGAATTGTTCTTAAATTTCAATAATTTTTCTTTCCGCATGTGTTAATTATTTCCAAAATAACTGTTCGAACAAATTAGATCAAAGGTGTGTCCTACAAATATTATTTTTCTAGGTAACACAAGTAATGTATTTATTTTGTAAGTAAAATTGTAATTTACTAAATAGTTCAATTAATAAATATTCGGACGTAACAATAGAGTAATAAGCTTCAATAAATGAAAATAAAATGTCCTATTTTAATGAAAGCATAGTAAATATATAAGTTATCAATACCATCGTTACGCAAACATATCATTATTATACATTGAGTTTTATTACACTCCTATGAAATTACATTTAAACGTAAAATAAAACATTAACATATAATACCTACCAAAAACTCGTAAATTATATTAGATCAGAATCTTCGCATGTTACAAGACATTATATATATATATATATATATATAGTAATATATTCTCCATACGAGTTCATAGACATCTTGTAAAAATATAAAAATTAATGAATTGTCGGCAACATAAATTCGTTTTTTTTTTTTTTTTGGTAAAGATAAAAAAACATTCCAACGCTTCGAAAAATAACAAGTGAAAAAATATATATTATACCTACTGCAGATATAACGCGTAAAACTTGTATATATTATATAGAATACGCGTGTACCAGTTTATCGAAATACGACTTTGTTTTAAGGTATACTCTGCCGCGGTTATTCGATATCAATAATTCATTTGAACGACGAGATTGCAGCAGACGAACGTGATTTCAACGGACTTTACGTATATCTTCATTTCACCGTAGAGATCAGAGTGCGGAAAAAAATAAAAAAAACGAACTCGTCAAATATTGTTTTCGCGACATCCTGACGCAGACAAACTGCAGTATGCTATTGATGAAGAACATTACAACCGCGTAAACGTATATTTGCCCGGCAACGTTGAAATACGAAAATGTCCGGTAAAAACTCTTGCATGGGGTAAAAAAAAAACATTCGGAACGCGTTGGACGTACATAATGTTATTCAAAGCATCGCGGGCCCGATTAATGCGTGCGTTAGTCGATAAATCATGCGATACCTACGTATTATTAATATTATTATTACATTATGCGACGCGCGCAGTCGTAAAAGAAACATAAGAAAATAAAAATAACTTAAAGGCAATATAATAACCCGGCGCGACTGGCGTGCGCACGAAAAACACGGTTTATCATTTATTTTTTTATTTTTTTACGAGCTGCAATTTTTCCCGACGGAGCAGCGGTTTTGCCGTAAAAACTGTGTTCTGAACGAAAACCGTCCATCTCGACCGATTAAATCGCGCAACGTTCAACATAAATAGTATATACAACGCGCGGTATGTGTTCGCCACGACGGGCGGAAAATCGCAAGGAATACTCACCGCGGCGTCGATCGCGTCCCCGGTGCACGCGTATGGTGTACGGTGTTCGCAGCTCTTCTCTTTGCAGTCGTTCTCCTCTTCCGGCAGGACTCTTCCGGAACGCTCGACACCCGGCAGACGATTGATGTGCCCGGCCGTACGGTCATCGGCTATATTTAAGCAGCTGGCCCCACTCGGCCTTTGCCGTCTAATCGGCAGATAATTGTCGTATTATTGTCGTCCGACCACCGTAAACGGTTGTAATTTCCATATCGCTTATCGGTGTCGTTAATAATAGTCGATGCCGCCGACGACAATTTACACATCTGCAACGCGGTTGACGCATATAATAATATCACATGTATATTCCGTTATTAATCTTATAATAATCTGTTTATTATTAAAATATTTAATTGTACACATAATGACGGTCGTCGCCGTCTTATAACACAATAGTAATATGTACATATTATGCGGAGACTACGTATGTATACATAATTATATCGTTCGCCCGCCGCCGCCACCGAGATAACACCGGGGGCCGCAGTCTTTTTTATTCGTCGTCCTCTCCTTCGGCGACGGATTAAAACAATTATTGTTGTCCTCCATCGTACCGTGCAGCTACCACCGTCGCCGCCGGACGAGTTTTTCTCGATTAATCACGTTCGTCGCAAACAATCGTGTTGTGTGTATTATACGGTTTCGGCTTTACGGTAATTATCGTATAATCGTATGCCGAATATTATCGATATGCTCGTCCTTTTATGACCTATTTCGAGTGTGTTCGTCACGTTCGCGTCTCGTTGCGACGCGTGTGGCAACGATTATTATACTATATAATTATATATATATTTATATATTATTATATTATATATTCTTCGGCCGTGCTTCCATAAAACGCATGTAATAATAATAATATGTATTCATATGCGAGGGGATAAGATCGCGAATACGAAACTCTCGCGTGCCCCACTAACGTGTAATACACGACGACGCCGTAGATACATCGTAATACATATAGGTGTACGTAAAATCGTATTATAAACGCTGTAACAATATTTGTTTTTTTAACTATTTTACCAAAAAAATTTAATTTCAAAAACGAACCGACGCTCTGAATCGCGACTACCGAGCGAGGACGTTTTTTACCGTACAAACATTATGGCTTGTCGTCAATTCAAAAGGCCCGATAAAAAATTGTCAACAGCCGACTGTCACAAATTATATCATGAGTATACGTATATTGGTCCTAGGTCCTACACGCGATTCCGTCGTAGACGGTTTTATCCGCTATACCATATCGCCGTACGGAGTTTTGTTATCCTTGCGTGCTCCTTATGTGATAGTAATAATTTGTCAATAACCGTGAAGATATTGTAATACGTACATTGTACAATTTAACGCTTTTATAACATTCGAGTCTGTGCTGCGCGGTCATCTCATCATCTCAACGTTATAATCCGTATACGCGTACCTTAAAAGTTTACACGGTAGTACTAGTTATACCTACATACGACAACGACAAATCTATACATGCGTTTTATGTATTTCAACTTTTTTCCTCCTATAATTTTTTATACGTACAATTTATGCGTGCGCGCACACAAATACGTCACGGCGTTCAGATTTCAGCTATACACGCTTTGATTTAATGACGGCAATTAATATTATTGGTTTTAATTTCTGTATCAGATATTGACAATAAAAAAAAATAAATAAAAAAATTAAACGTCCACATGAAATATTTGTTTACGGCTTTACAAGCGCGTTAAGGATTTTAATAGACATAATAAAAATGACATAAAACACTTTGGAAACACTAAAAATAATCAATAAAGTGTTTGAGACTCTTAAATTATAGTTTATCATTTTTCCCGTGAGTAATGCAACACGAAATGTTCGAAAATTACCATTAATCGTCGAGATCACGAGTTTTAACGATTGTTCTAATCGCGTATTACAACAACTACTATCGCTCTTGAATCATTACCATAAATTGCCCTAAACGGCGTCCTAATAACTGTATTATAAATGTTGGATAAGTATATGTTACGTTTCCTCTTGTCAAGCATTACATGTTAAAAATTATATTGTACATTTTCTCGTCGACATTATAATAGCTAAACTGCAAAAGTTAAAATTCAAATGATTTTAATCTTATGATAATATATTCCAAGCCTAAAATGAGGGACATAAATCATCGCTCACGTAGCGTGAAATATAATATATAAGAAATAACTGACTAAAAACTTAGCATGTAAAATAACAATAAATGGTACAGAAAATCGAAAAAGGAAAAACTATAAATATTAATTTTTCATATAATGGTATAATTTAAATATTATATATGTGAAATGTTCAGGCATACAACGCGTGAAATAATGTTATGGTGTTATACAATTTAAAAAACCATTCGAGATTTCCAATAAATAGTCATTCATAATATGTAATACCCATTCCACGGACATATTTTATTTTTATATTATGTACACAATGTACTACACATACGGTTCAAAAGTCTGAAAATACCATTATTTTTTTCATAATACCGATTGTTGCTTTTCGTCGTACTATTTGACACTCGTAGACAGTCAACATAAAGCCGGCGTGATTACGATTCATAAATAATATACTTGCGCTTGGATCTCAGATCTTACGGTGCGCATACGCGTGTCATGTACTAGAATTCATTTGAATACCGTTTATTTGTATCGCCCCGGTTAAGCTCCCTCGTCGACGACAATAGTTATTTCGTTATTATAGAAATTTCACATGACCGTGAAAGTGACAAACGGTACTGTAAATTGTTTCGTTAACGCGAATCGCTGTGTGCATTTTTAAACGGTATTCAACACGCACGTGTATCATTGTAAAACTGTGAGCAAGTGAGACTGTTATAATAGCATAATTGTACGCTCAATCATTACATATTCGTGCAAGTCGATCGCATAGCGTTAACTATACCTATATCGAGGGAGTATATAATCGTAACAACGTATATGGTAGTCGGACGTATTTTATTATCTCTGACGTCGGACGAAAAAAACCCACTGCGAATTCCGGATCATCAACTGGATTTCAAACGTTCAAGTGTTGTCGTTTATCACACTAGATTCGCTCGAGTGCGCGCTCAATAAAACCAATGTTATAACTCAATATTCATAAAATAACTTATAACGACGTATATGATGGCCTATTAGGAGCCGTTTCGATTGAAATATTGACGTATTAAAACTCGTTTTTCACCTCTTGTTTTATCGATAGTGTCTATCCGAAATAAATGTCCGTCCGTACCAATAAATAAATAAATAAAAAAAAAAAACCCTGCCGATTAGCTGATTAGCTGAGAATGCTGATTAGCACAATATTATATTGTAATCGTGTCGAGGAAAAAAAAAAAACGCTACATGATATTATCACACGTGAATCGAATTTCCGGGAATGCAATAATAATATTGTTGTAATGTATACGAAATCATGCATTGTATGTACATTGTATTTTTTATTATAAAACGAAAACTCGGCGATCATAACCTCGTGCGGCGGCGGTGATGGTCGGACCGCAAAATGAAATAGGATATTTAAAACTCGATTTTCCCTCGGCTACTTAAAAAAATATAAAATAAAAACTTTCTTCTTCCCCGCGGTTTTCGGGTATTTTTTTTACGACTCTTGGTTTTTTCTCGCTCGCTCGGTTTTTTTTCTTTTTAATTTATCAGCTAACTATACGCGCGGGGCTCGGAGCAGCAGTTAAATTACAGTTTTTACGACCGCCTCGCCGGCTTGTCAAGCTCTCCGGGTCGTGTGTAAGTAATATATATATATATGTGTGTGTGTGTGTGTGTGTGTGTGTGTGCGTGTGCAGGACTCCATCCTCCCACTGCACGCCACGGGATCGCAGCCCGACCATTCATTAGTTTTTTTTTTTTAAATTATACACCAAGGAGAAACGTATATACGTCTCGCTGCGGCAGACCAAAGAAACGAGGACCGACCGTACTATGTGTGTATGTGTGTGTGTGTGTGTACGTAATATACATTATACGTTATGTGTTTGCGTTTAATATATTATATTATTAGGTATTATATTTAAAGTGGGTCCGGTGTGAGTAGAACGACTGGGGGGAAAAAAAAGTAAAAAAAAAAACCCATTAGTCGCGAATAATAATTATTATTTGGTTTTTTTTTTTTCGTACCTTATCATGTCGATTTTTTGGATTTCGATGGAATATTTTTTTCCAACGCATTTCGATTTACTCCTTTATTATGCGTATTGATTATTGTCCGAAACGCGTATAATACAGATATATAATATGTCTGGCAACTCTTTCGTTTTATTTTAACATGTACATGTTTTTGCCACAGGTGTACGACCGATGATTTTTTTCTGTCGCTTTAACCGCAGAGCACCTGATACAGTAAATAAAACATAGTTAAAGTTTCTAAGTAACAGCATAACATACTATAATAAACCGTATAGTAGCCGGTAAAAATATATCCATTATTTACGCAGAATTTGTTTATAGGAGGGGGGGGGGGTAACATAAATATAATACCTGTTTACATAGAACTGTTAGTCATCGTCAATTATTACTCATTTTATCTTTGTGTCGACACAGGACATAACTATTTTTTTGGTACAAATGATTATAACAATTATTAAATCTATCCCCCCCTCCGTCGATTAATTCAATATGTCAAAAAAATATTAGAGATATCATACGCCAAGACAAAAAGTGGCGGAGATTCTGCCCGAAATGTAATGCAATTTTCGTGGAAAATATCGGCTTAGAGATGCTAGGCAACGTTATAATATGTAAGTCGACATCGATGAGCTTGAAAAAAATTAGCCTACTATGTATCACTGCAGTTGCCTGATTGCCTCTCGGGTGTAATATGCGAGATACGCTTTGGTCGATTTCAAAATTAATCTGTGGAAGACTATACGCATTATACACGCCGTGCTCATACGGTATTAGCTTGTTGAAAACGGTTTGTTCCACCCGATAAATCAACACACAATTTTGTGCCCGTAATCGCGTCGGACGGATAATACAATATATATATCACAAATGACACGACGACGTTTTCAGATGACTCATTTTGTACACGATATTTACGACTAATCGCATGTTGTACCGTTACTTAATATTGGAATATTCATTGAAGACAATAGTTGTTACGTAAGATTACGACATTATTCATCGGTGGCAATTATTATTTTAAACGGCGCGATAAATCATAAACGTAATCAATTTTCTCGTCCGCGTCCGAATAGATTGTTAATAATTGTCTACTGCAGCAGCGCTGCTTAAACACAACACGATGGTACAATATTATAGTGATATTAATATGTACAGTCGACAATCATTTGATATTTTACACGTGGTAGAAAAGAGAAAAAATACGTTTCAAAAACAAATCGCTGTGCAAATGTTTTCAAAGTGCAAAAGACTCAGCGCAGTGTTCGAAATCAGCCGACGATTGTACAGTTATATATTATACCGCGATAACATCAACAACACTGTATAAATAGGTACATTCAAGTGGAAACCGTATTGCTGTATGATTGGAAATACTTGATACATATTTTATTCGAATCGAGGTTATATTATGCTTTATGATGCCACGCGATCAGTTTTTAAACTGATAATTTTGTTTACGATTGCATCTCGATTTCCCGGTGCGCGTTTCCACGGGGTGCTTCGTCCGAGTAACGTCGAATAGTTTTTTCTCTCGCGGTCTCTTCAATATCTTTACACTATTATATGCGTCGCACCAATGGTATAGACCAGTGGTCACCAAATGGCGACCCGCGGGCCACATCAGGCCCGTGAATACATTTTAACCGATCTACTGGTGAGGAAAAAATTATTGTATTAAAAACAAGTTCAGATCTATGTTCACCAACGAAATCCTTGCAATGCTAATGAATATAGCGTGCACGAATTATACACCGAATTTTGCGCAGTTGATACAGACTTGCCAACATTTGAAACCTAATTTTCTATTTACATTATGATTATTATTAATTTGTATTTTGATTTTATTTTATTTTTTTCAATTTATCATTTTTTATTTATGTTATCTTTGCATTATAATATAATAATATGTTAAAAACATTTGCTTGGCTATTCTGATGACCACCAAAAATGTTCTAAATTCCCAACTTGGCCCTCCAAAAATATTAATTGGTGGCCTCTGATATAAACAGTCTTTCTTCGACATTTTCACCCGAATGCGATCGAACGAACTGCAATACTACTGTAGCCTTATACAAGCGTAGAGTATAGATCACACGAACTGTAATGTAACATTAGTATTATAATGATTGTATACTATGTAGGTACGACAAACCGTAAATCAAGCGTGATCATTAAAACTATTATAATATGCGTCTGGGTTTTGAACATAAGTATCCATAAGCCGGTGCGCGTGGGTATAATATTATTATTGGATACATCCATGTCTAGCTATTCGGTCGCCTCAATGGTACAGGACGACAATAATATAGTCCCTGCGAGCTCTTCTAACGCGTTCAAAGTACCTACACATCTGTTGAAAACGCGTGATATTAATTACTCGCAATGCGCGCACGTGTAGCCGTATATAGGTGTAAAAAAACTGCGGAAGAAAATTATTCCAGTCGTAATACGTAATACACATAATATATTTACCACCTAATATGTTTTACCGCATAATGAGCTAAACATAATGTTTGTTCGTATAATACGTATACGTGTGTAGTGGGATTCAAAATTGATCCCCATTCTTTTCATTTTTTAGTATAAGATTTTTATTCTCATCATAAGTTTAGTTAACTTGCTAGGTACTCTAACAGTCTTGCTCTTCGATAAGAAATTTCACCTCACTTAAGAGCAACGCTAATAGCTTTTTCTTATTTGTATGTTTATTTCTTTAATAACAACATTTAAACTGGCAATAAAGAAACTATTACCATTATTATTCAATATATTCAATATATTTTATACTTATACATTTATGCGTGACATGCGTGTACTTATAATATTACCAGTAAATATATCCCCGACCTCTCCCGGGAGATATTTTACTGTTTTACATTAAAGCGATCACCGCTTTGATGTAAAAATAAAATGTAACAGTGAAAATATATACAAGATTTATTCACATACGTCTCGATCGGTAGCTAATAAAATCAACATAATATTAAAGAAAATAAAATATTTCCTATGTGACCAAGAAGTATGAAAAAATGACTGTTTCGGTCCTTAAAATTGTCAATTTCGAAAAATCCTCTCTTAGCGCACCTATTGGTATACGTAGTAATAGCAGTGTGCTCATAATGCATTCCCTTAACGTTTCAAATGAATCGGTATGGTGAATTTGGCTGTATGCTGAACCGCAGTCTGCGGCGAGTGACGGACGATTGAACTTAATACAACACACGGGTATGGAAAAAGACGAAAGAACAGGATAACAATTGTTTGACGTAATTATGTGTATTATTATAGTGATTATTACTATTATTATTCTGACGCCGTGCGTTGCTCGATGGCGTCGGTTATGGGCGTGATACTCGTCTGTGTGTACACATATTATAAGAATATGGAATATCGTCTTAGAACCCAATGAGCTGGTTCAGGTTAACCCGACCGACCGTCGGTGCGCGTACACGCAGCCAGACCGTGTGTATAGAATGCAACGTATAAAAAAAGACGAGAGATCAAAAAATACCATTGAACAGGTTAAACGGGTACGGCGGTTATTTTCTTTTCCGACGTCCAAATATATCGGCCGGATTCCGTACACACACATACATACACATTACACACACACACACACGCATGTGACTTGTTTGTGGACAGTCCACGTGCAGTAGGTATACGTATACAGTGTGTATAAATATATAACCATGTCGAGTCGCTCGGTGTTCCCCTCCCTCTCACCTACCTCCCCCGAGATCGACTCTACGGATAAACGCGAGCGGCTTGTTAAAATACGTCGAAGCCGAATCGTCCGAACGAATCCTCTGCCGCGTCTGTCGAGCGTATCCCGCGCAGGACTTGAACACGCCACGCTGACATAATATAACTATACAAACACGATCGTTGTAACGTCGGTTTTCCTTCGAATTCGATCGAACCTCGACTTAACGAACTGCTACTGAACGAAACTCTCTGCGTAACGAATTTTTTTTTTTTTAGGAACCAAGAATAATTCTCTAATTATTTATAACTGAACAATAGTATTATTATTATTACTATTATTTTTATACATGTATACGCATAATATTGCATGCAATTCGTACAGTAAAAACGTATTTTTAAGTGGAAAAACTGTTATAAATGCAATATTTTTTCTCAATCAACAGTCGATAAGCGCCAGTATTAATGTATATTTTTTATCAAACGATTTATCCTTAACAATACCGTTATTTCTATACGGTAGGCGAGCATAGGACCTTCCCAAGGTTCTAAATCGAAATTTACCTACGAGGTAGTATAATAGACAAATATATAGTATCATTACACGCAGGGCCGGATCTTAACACATTTAACACCCGGGGAAAAT
Source organism: Periphyllus acericola (assembly GCA_949715065.1). NCBI lineage: Eukaryota > Metazoa > Arthropoda > Insecta > Hemiptera > Aphididae > Periphyllus > Periphyllus acericola. The sequence goes on from OX454268.1 coordinate 11,228,839, forward strand.
AAAAAATGTACGCCCATTTCAGGGAAATGACCAGAATAAGTATTTTTTTATGAAAAATCAAGCATACTCACACAGTAGTAGTGTAAGTACCAACCACTTATAAAGCCGTTCGCAATATATACCGGACCAATAAATTATTTATCAATTATCATAAACTATTTAAGCAATTTTAACTTAAAAATAAAAAATTAATACCTTAAAAATACGCCCGCGAAAATAATACGCCGGGAGACAAATCCTAGATCCCCCTCCCCTACTAGATCTGGGCCTGACTACACAAACCGGGTGTATCGAAAATACGCGCGAAAAAGTATGTTTTCCGCGCGCGGATTTTTCCAAGTGCGTATACAATTATATGGATAATGTAATATGTGTGCGGACAGAGATGTTGTGGTGATACACAACAGTCCACGAGTTCGTATCGGTTATATTTTGTTTAACGACCCACGTATAGACTGGTACGGCCGTAAACGGCCGTGTTTAGGTATAAAATATAAACGTTTAATAGAGTTATTAAATTGGATTTTATACGTCTCGATTCGGCTGCGTAATACGCGCGCATACGTCATGTATACACATTATATTGTCAGCAGTGAATTGTGTACGTGTGTGTGTGCGTGTCGTTAAGTTCGTGAGAGATTATTTTCATTGTCAGCAGAACGCGCGCGTGACATTAAATATAATTTAAACCCGTGCAATTAAATCTAAAATTGTCTCTATCGTAATATCGTATATATGTTGTATTGATAAATACATTCGGCCAGAAGCTGTATCGGCTTTAAAAAAAAAAAAAAACAACCGTAATAGCATTGCGCCAGTTTAATAATTGAAAGTGTTTAGTAGCATACAGTCTACACATACGTATATAATATATAATACGTTGTGTGCGAGTGGTACACGTCTTTAGTGTTGAATAATTTATTGTAATAAATACTTTTATATTCCATAATCTTGTGTGATTACGCGAATTTACATACGTACGTATGCAAATTCGTACAGAACATATACTACTATTATTATTATTTATTGTTGGAAAGTTGGATTGCGTTTTTACCTAACACGCGCGCACTTATAAACTTAGTGTTTACACGTGTATGGTATATTAAGCACGTGCTCGATTGAAAAGTAAAAATTTGATTGATTTTAAATTTGTTGTTAACGATTAAATTATACTTGGTCTGGATTGCGAATGTTAATTTTAATTTATCATTCTCGTCGATGGTAAATTTGTGTAATTATCATGGTACATCCTTGGCGGCCGCAATGACGAGCGTTTAGAAAACGACTGATTATACGTTATGTATATAGACGATTGTCACATCAAGAGCGCACACAAGAAACAAAAATGTCGATGTACGAATAATTCGAATCACGTGTACAACCATGTGTGCTCCAGGAAAAGCGTATATTTCATTGTTTCATAATATTTTGTATCTTCCTAGACACATATGCGGTATACGGACACGTTTGCGCGGTCATAAATCCGATAAAATCTGCATATTAAACAGAGTCTTGCAGATAATCCGACACACAACAGGACCATAATAGCTGTATAGGTACTGCCGGGTCATTAAAAACAGCCTACATGCATGTTGCAGGTTTAAGATGATTCGTGGTAGTTTTTATTTTTTTTTCTCTTTCCATCAAATACTATTTCAACAACTTCTTTTACACATCGAACGATAAAAGCTATGACCCGAAAATAAAATTACGGCTTGATGTGGTAGAAATATGACGGACTACTTGCGATGATGCCGGTCCTGGATTGTATTCAGACAATAATAGACATCTATACGTGTGTCTGTATGTGCGCCTAGGACGATCCGGTGACTGCTTTCGGTATACCGCGCCTATGTCAGTATGAGCTTATCCAACGCGATGTCCCCATGTACCTTTACTTATTGCAGTTAACCGATTCGCCATTCTCCACGTCACATGGAATATAGTTCTACGTCTACATACTACACGCGCATGTGTTGTAGGGGCAAATAATTATACACATCGCGTGCACGCACACATTAATTACAGCCGCTTAATCAACGGAGCGGAGATAATTATTATTTTTAACGCCGTCTTCCAAATCAATATAATTAGCCATACGCAAAGCATATTATAAATAATTACGCGATTGCGAGCGTTACGCTGTAATCTATGTTCGCTGCTGCAGTGCGTCCCACGAGGATTCGTTATGTTACACGGTTTGAAATTATAACAAATCCCCGTGGGACACCCTGTATACCCTGTAGCAACGAGGATAATATACGTGCGTAACACACAGTAGTAGGCGGGCACATCCTGTAAACGTCTACAGCACCACACCACGATCAAGAACAGTTTTTTAATGATGTCATCCGTCGGTTATAAAACGTCGAAATAATTGTTTCCGCAAACACTGCGTACACAAGCGCACGATGAATTAAAATCGTCTCCTCCTCCCGTAATACGTACGACGATAGTCAAACAGTGCGCCGTGTACGAACCAAGATTTTCGAACGATCGCGGTATGAATCGGCGGTATATAAGCGTGTGTACGACGCGCGTGAATATAATATTGCAATATTGTACCGTTGAACTATGCATACCAGGTATGGTCATACTTTTTCAAGCAGAGATCGACCAAGAAAATATTTTTCTTAAAACGGTCGAATCAAGCAGAGAACTTTGACTAGAGTTTCAGCGATGATAACAATCATTGGCTAGTCAAAGTCATAATATTGACGATCCATGCATAAAAATACAAACTCTAATAAAATGCCAAAGATCGACTTTCGAGTCGTACGCGGTCGACTGGTGGATCGCGATCGACCGTTTGGCCACCCCTGATGTATACACAGTTCTGTCTTTACCCTATGGGCATGTGGGGCACGTGCCCAGGGCCCCCAGCCAGATGGGGGCCCCGAATAATAGAAATTACAACTTTAAATTGTAAGCTGTAACGTTATAATACGATCGTCAGTACTAAAATAATTCTAAATTCTAGATAAAAAAAAACTTAGGTAAATGGCAATGTTAATACGTTATTTAAATAATGCTAAGTGAGGAATGATATTAGACTAAGTAGGTAAACGATAAGTTTCATCAATGTAAGTTGTAACAGTAATATACCATTTCTAATTCTGTAAAATATACATAATTTTTAACAACTAATAAAGTCATCATATTAAATAAACTTTTTATATTTTTATTCAACTTTTTTTTAGGGGCCTACTAAAAGGGCCCCTTAAGCTCCTGGTACCCATGGGCCCCTGCATAGCCGAAGACGGCTATGTGTATACGTACGGGCGCGAGCGCAGGAACTCGTTCGTTAAACCGTAAGCGCTATTGGCAACAATTTTTACACGTATTTCGCGCATAATATTTACATATGGGGTGCCGACGATTTGTCTGCACACCGATATCCGAGGTCCAGACGCTCTTGCGGCATTATTCGGGGCGAAGTATATTTCAACGGTGAAAACCGTGCGGTGTGAACTATTGTGTTTCACACGCGCGTGTTGTGCATACATAGAGGCGTACCTACGTAATGCACGAACATAATATGCTTGTACGTCTGTTTGTACGAAAACAAATTTCGATTGATTGGTGCGAATCTGTCGAGTGTTGTAACGGGAAGAAGCGACGCAATACCAACAATAACGCGTACATGATTTATACACATACGTGTGTACAAGTATAAAGCCGAAAAACGTCAGTGGCAGCAATAACCGTAATAATAATAATAATAATAGTAACGGAAAATCCACACGAAGGGGCCCCAACGACTCCCTTAAGTAAACGAATCGAAGAAAAAACGTCCCTATGCAGCGCGTGTTTCTTCGTCCGTCGTAAACAATGATATTTATTTGAGATTACACTCGGACGCTGGCTGCGTGTGTCAATAAACAAGTACATATATACATGTGTGTGTGTGTGTGTGTACAAACGTCGGTGCTTTGTATTTATGAAACCAAAAATGATGTGTGTGCGAGTCGACAAAAGCTGTGTGAAAAATATAACAACGGTCTTCTTTGCACGCATTGTTTATACCGTACGGCAGGACGGTCGGACGTTGGGCGGCCATGTACGATACATTATCAGGATTATTATTATTAATACCATTATTGTTATTATCATTGGACAATAAGTTAAGCGGATCGTTTGTGTAAGGGCGAGTTTGTGCGCGATCATTGTATAAAAGCAAAACGTTGTATTCGTATGTGAAAAATGGCTGGGCTCCAAGACTAGTAGCGTAAATATTTTTAGTCGGTTACAGCCATACGTGTATTATACGATAGGTAACGCAAAGTCGAAAGGAAAATAATATATTACAACACACCTTATAATTGTCTCGGCAGAGCTCTGTTCGAGGCGAGGAAACGTTTTAATTAAAACGTGTACCTACTCACGCCTAATTCTGTAATTTATTAATTCTACGAACCGATGCACGTAACATACGCGTAGAATTTTAATTTATGCATTTCTAAATATATATATACATACAGCTCGGGGTCTCGCTTTTCAAATAGGAATATATAATAGTTTACATGGCGTACACCTAAACTGTTGGCACACAGACCAAGAAAATATTATATTTAATAAAAGGTACACATAGTAATATACACAACTTCCAGTCCGTTTATCCCCAATTAATACAACATGTTATGTGCACGTATATAAGAGTTCCAAAATGATTACCAATTAAAATATATTTAAAAAGGAAATTGTTATCTGCATAATGATTGGAACCACGTAATGTATTCCAACTGTTCATTCATAAGAGACATATAGGTTTGGTGTAATAGTATATCTCTCGGGGAATCGTTTTTCGTCTTGTCTTGTACTCGATAATTTATTAACGGTTATAGTTAATAAAGTCTAATGGTCTTGATTAGTGTATTATTATCGTGCATTCTATTTCAATTAAATTTACCGTCCCAACGCACGGAACCGATTTATTTGAAATTTATTTGTATGAATACGTAAAAACAGTTATGGACGAAATAAAGAAAACTATTTAAATAAATGATGTGGGTGTTTACAACAAGCAAATGTTTTAAAATACACTTAAACGTAAATTCAATATTGATGACTCATACAAAGACTTTTTTTTTTTAGTTATACCCAAAGGTTATTTTTACTTACACAGAGCAGATTGTATACGTAATCAAGCGTAGGCTTATACACGCGTGCCCTATGGTATATGTATGTGTGTGTGTGTGTGTGTGTGTGTGTGTGTGTGTGTGTGTGTGTGTGTGTGTTTGAGTGTGCGAGTGTGTGAGCGTGTATGTGAACGTGTGTGTGCGTGCGTCATATAATAATGTCAGTAAAACGATTTTGAAACACATACCAAACCGATCGAGTAATAACTGCTGCTCTGGTAATTATACATCTGAATGGCGGTGGCAGTGGTGGTTTTTCAATGTTGTTCCTTCGAAAAAGTTTAAACTATTTGTACATCGGTACGTGTAGCGTTTACGTACTAAAATTAAATCGCAACGTTTTATTCTCGGTGACAAACACCAACTAACGGACGGCAGGACGATGTTTCGCACACCAAGAGATTCAGACCAAAACTGATAGGTCGTTTTTATTCACCGAACCCTTTTCCGAAATTATATGCTCGTGTGTGTGTGTGCGTGTGTGTGTGTGTGTGCACGTGTTAGAGAGTTTTATGATATTCGACACACGTAGGTACCGTTAAGTATTTGTGTACGGATGTTAGTAGCCTTGGACGTAAACAAAAGGAATATTATTAAACGATTCAACGGTTCCTTCCTGGTACAAGGTCGTCGGCGAGGACCACAAATATCCTTTTATATCGTGGCGGCGCGCGAGCGTTCGATCGTATAACACTACGGCTGTATACATGTCCGTCCCAAGGACGAAGACCTTTGTCCGTCGCACATTATCCCGTGTAATATAAACAAATTCAATAACGTCACTGCAGTGTTGTATAGCAATAAAGTACAATGTACTGTAACAAGACTTGACTCGTAAACACGCCGTGGCGTAACTGTAAAATACGGCGGCGGCGGGTCGAACGTGATCCTTAAATATATACTATATGTATATTACAATATACACACGCGTGCATATGCCGTCTATTTCTGTACGTACTTGTGACTATAATATACATATATGTATCTAACCGGCCGCGGAGTATAGCTGACGGGACGAGTTATTCGTATGGCGAATACGATATAATTATACCTGAAACGCGATATGGCTGTGATATTATGCTGACGACATATATAATCAGGTACAGGTTGACTTGTTTTCGATGCATATATATATATATATATGTTTATGTAAATCGTCAATTTTTATACGCATTTATATAAATCATAAGTCATAGTAGTCATGGATCAAATATTTTTGCTTACGCGTTTCGGAGAATGTCATTTCAAATAATGATATTATTGTTGTTACTAGCGAAACAGTGAAATTCCTACACGTTCGTTATTATTATTTGATTTATCTTACGTAGATCGATACTATATTAGGCTTTGTAGCTTTACACGCGTATCAATACATTTAATATATATACATTGTGAGTGGAACTACGAAGAAAAACCAATTATCACGTCGTCGAACGATGGAAATGCACACTAAAACTGTAATACACTTACGTCGTCACGACGGTTAGTTCCGAACCTACGAGCACGTGTATCGTAAACCAAAATGTTCGGTTTTATAAGCTAAATACGACGGATACGGAACGCAAGCAAAATAAATTTGATGTAAGATATTTAGTTATCGTGAAAATTGAAACGATGTTAACGCATAGCGACAGCTCATATTATTATGTTGTAATCAGCTATATCTGCAATGTACGTAGAAACAACGTCTTTCGCCGCATTACGCTTATTTACGTTCATTATACCAACCCTGCAGAACTAAAGGAAACACGTGTCGGAATTTAAATTATGATTTCAAGTACATAACCTTTTTTATTTTTTAACTTAACGTCTGAATGGGGTGAAACCCCTCGTCGGTGCTGTGCCCACGTGTGTATAATAGTTGCGTTTGGAATGCGAGAAACCAGTCCGTAACAAATGAGTGACAGTCGTATGTAGCGCATTAACAACGATATGTTTATCGCTGGTCTTATTTTAATTCAGGAAATCTTAATTGAAAACACATCTTGCGTCAGACGTGAAAAATTCAATATTTCGCAACGCGCAAGACGTGTGTGTGTGTGTGTGTAACGTGTATTATATACGTTAAGTCGTTCTCGTAAATAATTCGGTTGAGAAAATCGTTTGACGCGAGTACAGCACTTTTGCCAAATAGGTACACTAGATCAACGTTTTTTTTTTTTTTTTAGATTGCAGTTCTACCCCCGATCACGTTAGAGGGCACGTCGCCATGATGTGTGTGTGTGTGTGTGTGTGTGTGTGTGTGTGTGTGTGTGTGTGTGTGTGTGTGTGTGTGTATTCTGTAAGTATACATTTCCTATTATAGTCGGATTACATTTTCTGAATTAGATGCGCGCGTCTGGAAAGATAAAGGGAACAACCGGGGGACCCCAAAATGACGGTGGACGGCGTACGAAAACGGTGACGTAATTTACTCACACGTCTTATGTGTTGTGTTAAATTGTGATTTAGCGTAGATCAAGACGTTATCGACAACGTTGCGACGCGTATATAATCATATATATTTTACAGTCGAGTATTAATCAATACGAAGTGTAAACAGCGAGCACCGCGACGGTAATATATATATTATATATATAATATAAGGTATATGCACAACTAATTTCGCTAAAAGCATGACATCCTATATAACTATATACGTACGCAATATTCACGTGTCAACGCGTTTTCAGAGATCCAATGTATATATACTATACAATATAATGCGATAAATTGTTTCGATAAACGTCATTTCATTAGAAATCATTTTGTGATTTGCAGCAGTGTTTGCTCACTGACTGCTTTTATATGCTTTTTCTATATATATGTACGTAAAGATACAATAATTATATTAAATATATACGTTCATAAACGTCGAAGGATATATATTCCGCATTGCGCGCATCTTTCAGCTCTTTTTATTACATCAAACGAATTTACGAATGACAATAGAACATGATATTTTGACTTTTTGTATACATAATATTGTACTTTTCAAGCCGTATTATTATTATTATTATTATTATTATTATAGGTCAAGCGCAACGTGTTATTTTTTTTAAAGAGTTGAAAGTCTCTTTCTCTCTTGAAAGCATCTCGGATTCTTTTGTGAGCGCACGCGAGCCCGTTCATAGTTCTGTCGATTTTTCGATATACTTACGATACGGTCCTAAACAGTCGGTTTTTATGGAATACAAATGGTTCGCTTAAGGCGCGTCCGGACCCGAGCACATTTGTGCGTGCGATGTATAAATCCATGTGGACTATTGTTGTGCGGCGACATCGCATTTTGGTAAAGTGCACGACTCACGAACAACCGTTGGTTCATGATGGTCGTCGGTAAACGATCCGCGGATCAAAGGAACCGCTGCATTATTGCGCCGTTCGGACAGGTCCCCGTCTCCGTATTTTTATTTAAATTTGAATTTCATAAAACATGTTTGTCGAAAATATGACGAGAAATAATGAACTTTTATTATCCATTTGACATGTATAGTGCATCAACATGCAACATATTACCGTCGGCTCTGGGATCCATGTATAATATTGTATACATTTTTGAAAATATAAGAAATTGCGCTCGGCGAAGCTATACGTACCGAAAACCGAGCAAAATATTGAAACAGAATATATGAATCTAGGAGAACATGTTTTCGTGTGTTTATCGCGTGACAGGGAAAATGTAGAACAGGGTCCCAGTATAGCTGCATTAAAGTATAGTTGAATTATTTATTTCTATCTAATAGAGTTCGCATTTTTTTCGTTCGATTTCCGAATTCGATAAAATATTGTGCACCTCACTTTTGGTAAGGACTAAACCCGCAGCATTATGCCATTATTAATAATATTATTATTATTATTTATTGAACTGGCTTAACCCTTGAAAAACAAATATTTCTAGTCACAAAAAAGAAAACATCATAGAAATTAATAGAAAATATTACATTATTAAATAACATAACATTAGTTACAAATACGAGTATAGAAATGGTATAATAAAAGACCCAATGAGCAAAAACGTAAATAAACAGATGTTAAACTAAAACTTATCGGAGCACGGTTCCCCGTTGGTTAATTTCGTGAGACGTCTAAGTGGTTCGTTAGATAAGTAACTTGTTGTGCAAAAAGGTATAAAGAATGGAGCACTATTGTACCTAGGCTAGAACGAACTTTGTCTCTAGACTGTCTTTGAAATTAATTGATGATAACAGGGATGGGGAATCAACTTTAATAAGATAAATAAGATAAAATAGATAAATAAACTATACATAGTATACAACTCCACTGTAAACATAGTTCTATATCTAGATGATTCTTTGTCATCTCCTCTATATAATTGATGCATTACCATGAATATATTTTTAAAATGCGCTTACATTTTTTTTTATGATTTTAAGTTAAAAAAAAATAATGACCTTTTTTTAAGTATTTGAATGTACCAATGAATACTTTTTTGAAGTATCTGTATTCGTACTCTAATACTTTTTTTCATCAAGTATCTGTATCTGTATTTGAATACTTTTAAAAAAGTATCATTTACAAGACTGTATGTAGTATATAATATATATTATATATACTCCGAGCCGTACGTTCCTGCACGAGACGGCTGTATATCATGTTAGACGTCGTGGCGTACGTACCGCGTAAGCCATATCAATCGATTACACTATACCGACGGTTTCCGCCGCGATAGAACCCTGGCCCCGGTGCAGCGTCACTTTATGATCGAATATTATACGGGATAACTTGCAATTCTCTCGGATTTCTCGGACGAACCGCCGTCTATTGCTGCGCCGAGTGAGACGTGCAATCATTATAGAACGCCGCCGGGTTATTCTCGTCACGTAATACGTATTGGAAATACAATATAAAGTATAACACGACCGCGCGGCGAGGTACGGGCCGAAATATACGTACAGGGTGGTTTCTTGGTCATATGCGCAATGCGCTCACCCCTCTTCAATGTATGCGCGAGCTTAAAGTCTGCGGTTTTTTCGTGATCTGTTATTCGGAAAACGTACACGTGTACGACTAAGGCTTAGGGGTACGGTATGTATTTTCCGGTACGTGTATTTGTTTCCAAGTCCTCGGCATTATAGGAGTATCAACTTTCGTCTTTCGGACGGAAACACTATTTTCTTTTTTTCCGCACCCATTAAAACTTTACGGCCGCCGAGGCCAGTAAGTTAGCCTGCAGTTTCGTCTTCGGGTAAACAATAATTATTTCGATTTCAAATCGAACACACAATTTTATTAAAACAGCGGCGACGAGTGTGCGAGAAATATTTTTATGGCACGCGTTTTATCGCTCTTCGGAAATGCTCGTATAACAACTTTGGTGATAAAATTCAATAACGGTTTAGATTTAAAACAAAACAGTGGATATGCGTTTTCATTGCGGTAAATTTAACATTTTTCAACTATTTCAGTCCGACTGTTTAATAACTATTCAGCGTTCACTATTAGAATGTGTTCTTATGTGACGACGGTGTAGCCACCATATGACTTTTAACGCTTTTAAAGAACCCTTGTTATATTTAATTCGTAGTACTATATTATTATATGCAAATGTAAGTCCGGGATTTCTTTCACTGCATCACGTAGTTATTCTTTAAGATTTTTTTGTCCTGTCGCACGTCCTTTACTGTGCACAAAAGGTCTGAGGTCATACGAGTCGCACTCGAGATAAACAAAACTAATAATTTCCCGTAACATAATACGATGTAGCAGTACTCTTTTCTTTCGGTTATCTATATTAAGTGTGTACGGTTTTTTTATTTTTTCCAAACCCGTTTTATCGTGATGGGGAAAAAAAATATACTAAGAACTTATTGTATAGGTGTGACAGTTATAATAATAATATATTGACCAGAAATAACGGATAGGTAGGTATTAAAAATATGTATATTAAGCTACGGGTTATGGCTGAAATCTGTCATTTGGCGTTCTAAGTTTTTCGAATGAACAGTATTTTTCTAACGGGATACGTTCTGCTACGGATACAACCGGTAATTTTTTTCTGATCGATTTCATGTTACCGCAGAGTTGTTGATGCTATAAATAAAACATGATTAAAGTAACTAAGTAGTAAAAAGAAAAACATATGTCAAATGCGGTAACCACGTATCAATTAAGTAACTCTGTTCATCTATAGGTACCGCGAATCAGAATTGTATGGTACACGGTTAGAAATCTGGTGTTGATTTAACACGCGTTGGTGTCCTTGTTATCCACAGTTGTATATTGATTTTGAGCTGAGAGGCGCTTGTTGTAGATAAGCAATAGTCAAAATAATAATTATTCGTTGCTATAGTAAGATTTATGTATTGATTGGTGTTGGTCAACACAACATCAGTTGGTTTCAAGAAATACACAGTAAAAACATGTAGTTTTAAACTATGTGTTATATTTATTTCATTCTACATACACTGCAGTTGTTATTTTAACACTATAAAGCACGTGGTATACAACTAAGCTGTTTGACAAATTCAGTAAAATGTTAAATCAACGCCAGATTTGTAACTGCGTAGAAGAGTTAGTGTTGGTAATCAAGTACGATGTGTTAATTTAAACAATATTACCTACATATTTTAGTAGATTTTCGTAAAAAAAAACATCCCAAGGCATCAAGGAAATAATCGAATCGCGTAAAAAAGCTGAATTTAACCCGGAAAAGTGTACCATACATGTAGAAATCTCGAAATAAAAACATCCGCCGCCGCCACTAGGTCTACCCCTGCGCTAAGAACGAGCTTGCGTCATTCGCAGCATAATATATAATATTATATTACATTTCATACTACGCAGGGTCCCTCGCTACGCACGATTTAGCCGCGCCTCGATCACGCTGCAGAAACCGCACGCGCGCACGGGAACGTACATCGTGCACGTATAAGATATACATTTATATATGTATAAATATAATCGTTCTCGGTACTCGAACACGTCTCTCTTTCGCACCCCCGGAGGTCCGATAGCGCGCGCTCGCGATCTTATTAAAAGGTCTGCGCCGCAGCGCTTATTTATAGCGCGGATAAACCCCCGACGGCGGTGGCTCGCAGGAGGGTTTGTGTAGGTAGGGTATAAAGGATGTGAGCCGTGGCGGCGGCGGCGGCGGCTGCAGGACCACGGCGACGGCGGGCGGGTGTGTGCAGGGGGTCGGGGGACGAGGGAGCAGAGGAGGCGTTGTGCGAACGGCCATTTTGGCGAAACGGCAAAGAGCGCGCGACACCGGTGAGGCTGTTCGGGGGAGGGTGTGAACGTGTACAGTTTGTCGTGTTGGGTCCGCGGGGGCTGGTGGAGCACGGTCCGACGGTGGCGGCGGCGGTGGCCCCGTGAAGATCAATAGTTTCAGCTCCACCTTATCATTATATATATATACGCGAGGAGATATTCGCGCGCGCGTGCTGTCGCCGGCGGAAAATCGTTGACGGTAAAAAAAAAGAAATGAAAAAAAAATGAGCGTGTACACCTTTTGGTGGTCTCGGTAATAGTCTATGCGAAAAATAAAAACCGTAAACGGACCTCACGTGCGCGATGAGTGGACGGACGAATACATATAAAGTTTGAACAAATAAACTAGGTACTAATAAATTTCAGTTTAAGTTGGAGTGAAGATTACGTTGAATTCAACGTGATCTGCAATATGGGCTGACGGACTGCAGTTTATCGGACGAATAATCTAGTACAGAACTGTTGGTCAAAACATGCAGTAAGATCCTTCCGTCCGTAATAAATTTAATCATTATTTCTTATATTTTATTTTTCGAATTTCAACGCCTCGAGGGCACATAGTACAGAGTGAATACAAGACAATACTACCCAAGATCATGGGAGGAGATAAATTACAATACATCTATACATTAGTTTGAACAACTAAAATTACAGTTTTTTGAATCATAGAAAAAATTGAATCAAAAAATATACAAATAATTGTAATATTGTGAATAGTACGACGGGCATGCTCAAGAGGGGCTGCGTGCACATGATTAGTAGCGTGAAACTTGTTTTATAAAAGAAGAAGAAATCTTGCGTTAAATTATGGGACTAATGAATGTGATTTTAAGAGTAATTCTATAGGGCATTAATGTGACCGTTTAGTAAATTAAAAATAATATTAACGCCGTACTCGACGCGCTTCACAGGGGGTTTTAAATATTTTATTGAATTATCGCCACAACGAAAACAAGCAATTTTTATACATTTATTTAGAATATAGTTTATACGATTAACAGATGACACCTGGTATGAATACCAAACAATGGATGCACGTTCAAGAACCGAATTGTATACAAGGCGTATAGTTCGATCGGCGTAGACCTCAAGTATTTTGTTATATGTTGACCCAGCCGTTTATTCGCAGCCCCGCAGAACGCGGCTAAACCGGAAAACCGTTCTTCAAACGAATAAATAACGAAATGTAATATAACTCGTTCGCGTTCGATATCACAATGTTATCATAATCCGGAAGTAGAATAACACGTTTTCGAGCGGTACGTAATAATATGCGCGCGGCAAAACCCATGCTGCTGCTGCGGCAGATGGGAAAACTGAACTTATTTCAAGACGACAAGATGAGAAGATAGAAATCGTTTTCGACTGCGTGTTCGTATCAACCCTAACGACCTTTATCATAATGTCGCCCACGTTGGTGTTTCGCTATTGCCGATTATGCACATACTTCATACTAGCACAAACGATTTTGTTCACGCATAAGTGCTGTAACACTACTGCAGCGTGCCTGTTGTACAGTGTGTGCAGCAGTCCCGTCGGGTGTAATAATATATTATGTGGTTTCGTGTGCGTCACAACTCCCGTCGAGGTCGAAGCAAACCGATACAAGACCGTGTAATATAATTTATACTCATCGTTATTAAAAAAAAAAGTTTTGTCATCTTTTTTACACGTGGGAATGGTAAGACGTAAATCGTGCATAGAACTTTGAGGCAAAAAAAATTACCCATAATTTCAAATCGTAATCTCATAACTGGGACTAGAGAATTTGCGCTCTAAGAAAACCCATAAAAAATGCATGCACTTATGCCCGAAAAATGTATCGTATATGCTCTTAAATTTTACAAAAATTCTTAAATATGTTTTTGAAAATAATTTTATTTTAATTAACTTATTATTTATTTTATAATAATTGTAATCGATTTTTCTTCCAAATTCCAGAAAGTTCATATTAAATATTTTATTATTTTATGTAATCTACTCTAATAACTGTACTTATATTCGAAAATAAAAATATATCAAAATAAGCACTAGTAGAGAAAAAAAGAGCTAAATATTCAAAATATGTGAAATAAGAAAAATACGACCTTCGACCCCTAGTATTATGAAAGAATTTTCTATAATACTAGACTTATACTTAGCTATGTATTCAATTATTAAGGAAAGACTTGCAAAATCCAATAATTATGTGCGGAGCAGCGGCCGAACGAAACCAATTAATTTTTTTTAAATAATTACTGAAATCAGAATCGTGTTAATTGAAATAAAAGCAATTATCAAAATACAATTGCCCGTGTGTACGAATTTATCATACTACACATTTATATCATGTTCCTCATTTTATTACGTTTATTATATGCACGGATGTAGGTCAACATAATTTATTGTAATACGTGTACATAGCCGAACCTTCTCTATAATGATAATAATAATGATGGACTTATGGAATGGAGATTTTTTTTTTTTCTGAAACAGACGGATTAAGTTTTATAATTACCACAGAGCATAGATGGTATCGTCATTAATTTATATTCTCGCAGCAGAAATAATATTATTTTGAATATTTTAACGTACTGCATGCGGTCTACAAAAACAAAAACAAAATAATACATTTGCTGTGGCTGAAAATGTGATAATATTAATTAGTCAATAAATGTACATGATGTTAGAATAATTATCAGTTGTGTTATATTATACACAATCGATGTAACACAATAATTATCATCAGCATTTTTAAACGATCGCATGTTACGGTAAATTATATTTTATCGTTTGAGATTACCAAACACTACAATCAAAATTAATATAAGAGTCCAAAACTTTGAATCATGAAAAATATTTAATCAACATAAACGTAAGATGTTCAACTATTACAATAGGTTCAATTAAAAGCCGGTTTTAATTAAATGCTCATATATGTATCGGTAATTAATTAAAATGGGTAAGAACAAAAAGAAAATTTTGTAAATATCAATTGAAAATCTTTACTGCAGCACGTATACAACACAATTAATACACAATATCGCTGTATAATTAATAATAATAGACTGACGTAGAAAATAAAAAACTAGTCGTCGTACAGATATGCGTAAAATAATAAGTATATATAATATATATATATATATATATATATATTATATGTTTACATCGTAAAGAATTTAAGTACCTTTTTAACGTCATTATTACCATGGAGATAAAAAAAAAAAAAAAAGTACGATTCTCAATGTTCACAATCATCTGCAGTGCTCACGTCACGCGTCTAAATACATTATTTTTATACCGTCGATTTTCTCGTTAAAAAGTCACGTTCACGGAATGGCCGCGGTATCGAAAAATTTAAAAAAAAAAAATCCTTTTCGGAAAATGGCCCGACCGAAGGTCCGATGCCATTATACACGCACAAATAACGCTGTACGTGTAGCGCTGCAGGGACGTCGATACGATTTGCACGACGGGGTTTTGACGCGGCACAAGTGCTGTGCAATGGAAAATAAAACCGATTGCCGCTCGGATTTTTTACGGACGAGTCTTATTTTTGGGAACACAAATTATAAATTACGTCACACGTTGAATTCCGAGCCGGGTCCTTTTGTGCGAACCCTTCACCCTCGTATAATGGCCGAATAACCGACCCCACTGTCCGATGACCTTCGGCCACTACCGCGTGCGGCAAACACGGGCGCACGCACCCGCGCACCGACGCGACATAACTCGAAAACGACGACGTCCCGTCACGCTCGTTCGAAGTTATTCATCCCCGACACACGGTGCACGTCCACGTTTTCGCGGCGCACGTATTCCACAATCGCGATCGGGTATTGCGCGTGTAATGCGGTGCGTGTAGGCAGCGAGAGAAGCCCACCCGGTCGGTCGCGCGGAGGGGAAGGTTCGGGCCACACGGGGAAATCTCGAAAAACACTCAAACGACGAGTTTAACAATATTTTATTATTTTATCATTTCACGCCGCGTCCATTAACCGAGACGAGGCAGGTAAACGATTGTACGGACGTACACGTCGTATCGCGTGTGTCGCCGTCGTCGTGCGGGGTTTCTTAATGTGTGCGCAGGTAGCGGTCGGGCGCGAGTAATTATGAACACAATATGTATATATTTAAATTATTTACCTTCGCTGTAATTATTATTATGTTTTATCAATAAATAGTATCGTGTCGGACGCGTCTCGCCGGCTCGCATTACGTGTATTATTATTTATTGCGTTTCCTATACTACTCGCACACGCGGCGATGATACATAAATTATTATACACGTCGAAACGGTCTTAATGGTTATTGTACGTATAGATAGGCTTAATGGCGTTCGATCGGTAAAAAAAACGGAATATAAATTTGAAAAAAAAAGAAAAATACAAGCACACGCGCTTATGTGAAACGACAGCGAAGAGTTGTGCGCTAAATCACTCGCTACATGTACATACGCACCATTTCGTTTAGGTATACGCGTGTGTACGGACTGCGTTATTGTCCTGCGACGTTTAAGGCATTTTTATCGTGACGCATCGTCCGTTTTTATGACGTAATAAAATACTTTTATACATAGTCTCTCGAGCGTATTTATACATATTTATATATATTTTATATTTATTTACATATCTCAATTGGTCGTACGAAATGTGTCGTCTCGGCGTCGTGTCCGAGTATAAAAACGAGCAGACCTTGTCCGGGGGACTCGATGCCGTGTTATCGGACCGTAGTATAAAGCTGCTTAATATAAGGAAATAGGGATATTAAATTATTACAATAAGAGACGGATATAATAATATATGTCACATTGCTAAATCATCAAAAACAATTAACACAACACTAAGAATACAACGAGATGTAGCAGTATGAATACACCATATTACCGTAGTCTTGCATTCTGCGGTAAGTTTAAAGGAAGTTTGTAGCTTGAACCAAAATAGAGATTATTATCGATCATCCAATATTCGATTGTTTCGTCGACAATAATGATTCGAAATTTCTTAATTTTATGATTTCAAGATAAAACACAAGTAAAACATAAGAGTGGAATTCAATCAATCTGGCAATCAAAAATTGGTTTGTTTTTTTTTTAATTTTATATATATATTATCATTTTTTTAATTGACTATAACTATGATTATATCAGGCTTTATAATGTAAGTATTTTTCCTAAGTATGATAGGTTGAATTCATTTTTACCAAAATTAATATCTTATATTATATATTATATCTCAAAATGTTATATCGAAAACATTGTTTTGAATTTTGATGGAAACTGTACAGTTTAAATACCACGAAACGTGTGTCATTAATTAGGTAGTATATATAGTATAGTATGACAAAAAGAGAAGAAAACGAAGACTAGAGGGTTTTTGGTGGTGGACGTGAAAAATGTATCCATCACACAATGTTGGGTTAAATAATTTGATTATAATTTTCATGTGTGTGGTAAGTCTTCTGTGGTGATGGTTTGACGCGATCGCTATAAATATGTATATAAATATCGGACAAGTTGCGTTATTTCAAGTATTACCTTTATTTGCCGCGTGTGTTTGTGCTGTATACGTCGAAGCGCATCGACGTGTACACGACATTACCTACATAATATAGCTCTCACACGGCTCGTCATAAATCCCAAGGGCCGATCGTCGTCATCCGCAACAAACGGTCATTGTATCGTGGCGGGCCATTATTATATTATACGCAGCATCGCAGTGTCGATGCGATTAAATATTGATAAACGGCGAAAAGCTTTGGTCGCCATCGAAGTGCGTATATATATATATATATATAAAAACTGCAGTACAAGTGTACACGAAGGCGTGAAAACTGCCCGAGACGGAATTTAGCGAGAAACCGAAGAAAGCCGCGTACGTGGAGATTCCCACGAGGATTAACTAATGTCAACCGCGGTACACAGGGTGACGGGGTCACCGTTGCTCCAATCCAATAACACGCTGGCGAAACACCGGCCCGCTTATACCAGTGAACGATATAAACACCCGGTTTAAACCGTACATTATATTGGTCAAATGTCCGCCCGGCGACGAGAACCACGACACTTAAGGCTTGTTGCGATTACGGATGCGATTATTGGTGGGCGAACGACCTCGTACGAAATCGAATAACGTTCCCGGGACTCGCATATGTGCTGTATTCACATTAGATATCTCATCGTGATAATCCCCTCGATTATCGAGACCGTGTATCGATTCGGTTGTACATGCCTGATATGAGGTGAATGGGGTCAGCAGAGAAGTATAATATTATCATGCACGCGGATTTGTATTTGAAAGAATTATTATAGAACTCAAATACACCCTTATAGTAGTATACGTCGTATCTGTACGCGAGATTTTTGAACGAAATGCCTCCAGTCGACGGGTCAAGGTCTAACATTATGACACAATTAAATCATAAATATATTTAACTATTTGAGTATAAAAGATGAAATATAAGTAGATACATCGTATATCATCCAATGTGCTTGATAATGGAAATTGATTTCCGAAAAAAACAATCAGTTACGGATCTTGTTCCGGAAGTGCAGCTATCTTTAAATATCTTGTCTAGCATCAAATACGATTAGGTCATTTTAGAACGTATTTGAGTAATTTTAAAAGATATAAACCTCTAGCTACAGTTGTGCTTACATATCTCTCCCTTAGTCCCTCGTCTTCCTTCTTGACTCGAGTACATTGTTTAGGATTATAATAAATAAAAATAAGCTTTTGCACCACGTTAGCGACCAAAATTTCAGACGTCCGAGATCAGTGATTTTAAGTATAATAGGGACAGTTGATGTATATAATACAGTTGTATCTAAGGACCAAAGTGATTCTGAAAATCACGGTCGAGTAAATGCAGCTGATTCGTTCCTTCCGATAGTAATCGTATACAGCAGTTCTCGACAAATCTCGGTGTTTATTATTATAATTATTATAGTATTCTATAATCTTAAATGGCTGTGTAGCAAAACAGTTTCACATATATACCGAATTTCAAAGCGTTTATAGTTTTACGTATTGAGTTTTCGATTAAACAAAAATTAAAGTTCGTAACTTCACGGCTCTGTAGATAACACAGTGGAGTTCGATTTATAGTGAAAATATAAATACTATGACGGCCACGAAAAAGCTTCGGAAACTTTTCTCATGAAATGCACTCCACTTTTTTTCCATCATAAGAATAAGCAGTACACCTGATACTTTGTACCCTACTCGTACGGTTGTCGACCATACATAATATGATGACTATAGAGCAGGGATTCCCAACCTTTTTTACTTAACGGCACACTTGATAATTTTAAAAATTTTCACGGCACACTTAAATAAATAAATAATAATGAATATATATAATGTCATAATAATTTATTACATATTTTTTTAAAATGATACAAACTTAATGTGATATTTGGGACTGGTGTTTTTTACATAATTCCTCTATTCGGGGTGAAACAGTTGAAACAGCAATGGGTACCATTGCTTCATTACTTAACTTTTCACCACACACGATACAAACAGGTAAAGGACAGTCACTATCACCATTCCACGTAAATCCAAAACATAAATAATCATCAGTATATTTAAGTTTTACTTTTAAATTTAAACTTTTATCACTTGTTGAAGCTGATTGTTTAATATTAATTTCAATATTTAAATTGTTGACATTAATATTAACATTATCCTCATCCGTTAATTTAAGCTTTTTTACAAATCTATCCATTTTTAAATTTAAGTACAATATTTCTTGATAAAAATTATACGTGAAACAATTACACGCGCACGATTATCACTATACTGAATAAAAGTTACCCAATGACTGCTTGAAATACCCGTATCGGAATCGGGTTCTATCGGATTTATCAGGCATGTGAACATTTTATCAATTTTTATTTACTGGGGATTTCTAAGTCAACGTTTTTATAGATATAAATTATAATTTTGATTACTATATTTAACATACATAATAAAACAAAAATTACACGGCACACCCGAATAATTTCGCGGCACACTTTTGTGCCGCGGCACAGTGGTTGGGAATCCCTGCTATAGAGTCTATAGTATAGACAAATACTATTACTTCGTGAGAAGACCGTACGCGTTTTCCCTCTATGGGCAGAGGGGTTCGACATGAACCGACGTGGCTGATTATTACCGTATATCGAACAGTATGCGCTATTATAGGTATAGGTTGGTGGGTATATAATACTAACAACACATGTATCTAACGCATGGAATCCTCGTGGAAAAGGAAGAAAACCGATGTGCTCCACCTGCCGCGGAACCGAGCCATCAGTCAACCACATTATTACGGGGCGCCTCGAGTGCCACAGACGAACTTAATAATCGCAACATTCCCAACATCCTGGACGCAGACACGATCAACCAAGTTTTGAAATTCTTGAAAACATCCAAATTATACAATTCAATATGATAAATCTAATATGAACTTGTAAACAATTGTAATTGTAACCAATGGCCATTATTGTCGATGTCATTCAGATCAATAAAAAAATGAAACAATTACTATAATATTATATTGCGTGCGCTGCGGCGAACGATCTTACGCTATTTCGTACACTGAAAACATTTGCACCGCTGTTGACGAACAACCGGTTATCGGAATACGCGTGTACCTACTATGTAGCGTTTGATATTTTTCCACACGCTAGGTATTTGCTTGAAACCGTTTTTACAACATGTTCACGAGCATACCGCGAGACGACCGTGTGGCGTTTTCATAATGACCTTATATATCGACGCCGAGAGACGCCACTGCGCCAGTACTTTCGCCAGACACCGCGTCTTTAGAGGCTTATAGGTTATCGCACATATTAAACGATGCGCTGGTGCGAGACGTATACCGTAGAACATATACATTCCAAGTTATACTGTTAAACTTTTACGAGCTTTCCGGAGCATACGCGTACTTATGTACAGCGCAATAATGTATTAATGTAATCCGAGGACGTAATAAAATGTATATATTTCGTCGGCTCGCACGAATCGTACCGTAAAAGCATTCGCGCGCGTATAATATGCACTGCGGACGCGACGATTTTCAGTCGTGCGGTTCGGAAAAATCCCTCGCCGCACACGAATTCATAATGTTGAGCGTAGAAGTGACGTTTTTCGTTAAAACCTCATAGCGCGCACTGCCGCGGGACGAACACATGTACGGACCTTTAAGTATTATAGCAGTATAGCCTTCGTCAATAATTCAATCTTGCGTGCACGGCTTGCATCGCGGATGAAAACGAATAAGAACATTGGCATTTACGACCCTAATATTATAATAATAATAATAATAATAATAATACCAATTACGTACTTCGGTGCGTGTGCGTGCCCGTGTATCACAGGCCTATCTCGCCCGTCTCGCAGCCGTTACAAGTATTATGATGTTGCATTATTTTATTGCATCGGTTCAGTAACCGTTTGTGACACGTGCACGAAGGTATATTATAATAATAATGGTAATACGCATCGCGTACATTATTATGACGGTGTAATATGCGCGTATACTGCGCGCGGAGATTATGATAATATAACATAATACGTATGATAATATGTGACGTGGCAATAACGTTTAAGATTTTATCACGTCCTGTAGTTATCGTGTGATAAAACGATTTATTTCACACTCAAATCGTATCGCATAAGCTGCTATACATAATATTATAATATACTCCTCTCGTACGACTTCACTGTTACAGAAGTGGTATTATTAAACGCGTGGCCGTGTTCCGTCGGGCGACTTTGTTTTTTTTATTTTCCGATTTTATCGGAAATATATTGTGATGCCTACGAGTATATTATACCTATTATACCTATACGGTTGTTTTCTCGCGCGATCTGTATAATTATAATAATAACATTATCCGTATTGATAACATTGCATCCGGTTCTTGTTTAACAGTCGAACAAAAGCATAAAACGCACGAATAATAATTAGTCTCGTCTTAAGGGGATTGCATTTTCATTCCCTTTCTATCACACTCGCAACGTAGGCACGTTTAGACGTTTTCATCGATATAATATGCATGTGATAAGGATTTTGAAAACTGATTTGAATTCTCCGTAAAGTCTTCTTCAGATCGACTTTCCCGGGTTTTTTTAATTTTCTTCTTAACGTACACACAAAACTAACTCTTGTAGATTTTTGGGTTTTCAAATATTTTGTAAAATTTTTGAAGACAAAATCAAAAAAGGGGGAAAGTCGATCCACAGTATACTTTACGACGAATTCAAATCAGTTTTCAAAACCCTTATCGCGTTGATGTATCGATCGGTACGTTGGCAATTCAGTAAACGTCTTGATCCCTGCGTTGCGCGTGTGATAGAAAGGGAAAGGAAATCATGGCTCGCGATCCCCTTAAATAGGTTAGTATTTATATGCGAGGCATAATATTCTCATAAATTCGACGGTGGTAGATAATATTTTCAACACTGATCCGAGGGGATGAGGATGCGTTGCAAACGTGAACGTGAAAGAATTTTACATTAATATAACCCACTCGAACCGTAAATGCATTTTGTAACGCATACGTACGCGACGTGCATGACTAGGATAATCATTATTTTACAGTGTATTATTATTTAACTATTAATAATGAATTTCACGAATCACATCCATTCTTTTTCCTAACCGCGATGTCGACTTTTAATAATAATAATATTAATAGTATAAAGAGTTCACAACCAACTATGCGATCGTGACATTTTAAATATTCATTTTGTAATTAATGTAAAAACGATTGTCGTCCACCGGAGAAAGAGAGTTAATGACCGATTGAGATTTGCCGATAGCAAAAGGCTATTTCAAAATACCATAAAACGATTGAACGCGATAGCTCCGGACCGAAATACAATTCCCGTTTATCAATCTTTTAAGTAAAGTTATGTAACAACAAATTATTTACTATTCGTTCGACAATATTGTCTATAACAAATATACATTCATTGTGTACGTATATAATTAATTTTATCGGGACCCATATTGACTCAAAAACTGTTTTCACATATTATTTTTATCTCGTCACAAACGTTATGATTTTATTGTGTCTTTCGAGTCGTTCATCGAATTCCACGCGTTTTTGTTTCGTTCCTTATAACAATATTATTCTTATTTTATTAGCGCAGTTCAATTTATCCTATTTTCTCCGAAGACAGTGTAGATAGGTACACTGCGGTAGTGTGGTAATTGGTTTATTTTATACAAATCATTAAGATTATAAAAATCCAAAAACTGTTAAAGCTGATAAAGCATTATTTTCCAAAGAAGTAATATGAATATTCATTGACGAGATAAACAATAGCAAATAATAAATTAAGTGAACAAATTAGATGGAGATAATTTCAAAATAAACGACTATGCGGCAAAACAAAATTAACAGCTGCAATATTCCCATTTTATAAGCACTCCGTTCGGTTCGTTCACCGCAACACCGGATATAGTGTTTAATTATATTAGATTCAAATGTGGTATTTTTAATTCATAACTATATAATACATATTGTAGTGTATTTTGCTTTATGTTGAAAGCAGCTTGCCTGAAACGGTCATGATATTTCTAAAACTGGATATATGGCTTTATTTTTTTTATTTTTTTTTAGTACTTGACCGATACTATCATAAATTACTAGGCAATTCTAAGAGTGACAAGGCAACACTATATAGGTATACCATTACGTTCAACCTTTTTGAATAAAATCAATAATTACTGCATGAACGTTTTGGCAATTTTACCGTCCGTATGGATTACCTATAAGAAATACCATCTTTCAATCCAAAATCGTCTCTATTTTATTAGGAATCTAGAATAATAGATTATTATGGTGCGTTCCAAAAATGACTTATGAAGTGGTTATTCGATTATGCGCCATCGGTACTGCAAGCATTACTTACTCGTATTACGCACTATGATAAATATTTAATATTATAAAAAAAAAAATAGAAAAATAAGAAAATAATATAAATACTCATTTTAATGATTATAATTTATGATGAAAAACAGTAGGGTCTCTATTATAACCTCTATTATAACAATGAAATTATTGGTTCGTTTTTGTAAGTTGTAAATTTTATTACTATTTTATTATTTTATTATAATTATTGGTTGTAGATTACACGAAAAAATATTAGGTATAATTATGTATTATAATATATAAACAATATTGATAGTTACTCAAATATTTTTGTACAAAAAATCAGAGGTAACTTATAAAACCATATCCGAGCGCAGCTTATCGATCATACATTCATTTTCATCTGTCGTGTATCGTTCTTTTACTAAGAGCCAGAATAGAATTATGATTTTCTGATTTTACCGAGTAAAACTACCGAGTTCACTAGTAAAACATTGCTTTACCTTAGTGATCGGGATTTCACGGTAACGTATTGTACACTGAAGACAATTGTCATAATAAATATAATGCCCGTGTGTTCAAATGGAATGCAAAACCGAACAGTTATGTGTCGCGGTGATCGCGATACGCGAAATACCACAACTCGTTACAATCAGACCGATGAAAAGTCACCAATAATCTCGTAATATCTCTAAGCAGCAATCCACAGTAGTATAATACGACGGTCCGTAACACGATCCGATATTGTTGATTCGGTCGAGCGAATCGAAGCGTTTGTATTAAGGGGTATCGTGTAGGCAATTCGCGCGTCTCCGCACGGAACGTGTTCACGGCGAAAACCATATTATGCGTTTCGGACGGGCGACAAGGATTTCCGTGACCACGGACGACCAACGCTAACCAACCAGTTACCGGTCTGTAGACCAGCTATCGTGACGATCGTCCAGTAAAATTATCAACGACGCACGCACCGGCATATATTTTCTAGTGATGTACCCGCGTCGGGGAAATTCGGTAAACGTTTGTCGATCGTTTAGCTATTGTCGCCCACACGCGGTATCAATGTTTGCCATTTGTTCGATCCTCAACATTGCGTTACACAGCTGTAGTAGTTGTACAAAATATTAGTACAATATATTCCTCGTTGACGTGTATCGCAATATATTGTTTTACGAGTAAGCAGTACAGACTCTACTTAAAATGTATGTGCTAAATCCTTAACCGTCAAATGTTCCCCCTAGCCGTCAATGAGCTCGTGAAAAAACATAAATGTCAAAAAATATATGTACAGACATTTCCTTTATTAGCCTAATCTAGAGACAACACGTATCATTATACTAACACTGTAAAATTTGACGATGGATACGTACAGGTATATTTATTTTCCATTCAGATTGGGCGGACTAGGTCTGTTTGTTTTTAACTTTTTAACAGGTAAACGCCAAACATTCCGGTACGAGCATCTGTCCTGCGCGTTGCGCGTACGCAAGAACCGTCTGCATAGGTTTGTCGACGCATTCAATTTCATGTGTTGTGCATTGGAATCTGAAAAAAAAACACATTTTAAAATTATGGAGTTTTATAGCATTTATCGTTTTATATTCTTATAATGTCGTGTTTAACACCTCGTTTGAAGAACTCAACATGTCATTTGACAGATCGCTGAAAAATAAGGTGCACCATTTTTTTAGTACAACATATATATTATAAATATGTATATGCATTGTAATTGATTTCTTGTTTGTTTGCATATTTTAATAAATAAATTATTCACATATTCATACCTGATTATACTCGCGTTCATTTGAAACGATAGTACTGTAGTTTTTACTCTCTATTACCGGACTTCAATACGTACAACTTTGAACCAAAACTACAAGATCATTTATGCTTTTATTTTATCGTATTTTTAAACGAAATATTATATACCATTTCCTACTCATGCCAAGAAACGACTGACAAATATTTTTTTATGAAAACGATGAATTCTCTGTTAAAATCCCATAAAAATAATCTGCCGTGCAGTCCAAAACACATTTACGCGTTAAGAGATTCGTTTTTTTTTTTAAAAATAATTAAAATGCATTAAAACACAATCGTCTTGGCGCCATAACGGAAGACGTATGATAAAGTACGGATAGAGCTTGGAAAAAAAAACACGTTATAATAATCGGCCAGAAAGCCTTTATGTGTATAAAAGGAATGCGCCTTTTAACCGCATCCACGTCCTTACAAATAACGCATTTATACGCTGAAAAACCTGCAGGCCCCTTTGGTCGTGTCACAAGATTTAATTTCGAACGTCCTTCTCCTTCACCCTGTGCGGGTGTGCGTGTAGGTACTGGTGGCGAACCCGTTTCACGAAATTACACGCAACGTATAACATGCGTAAGCGTACACGACATCGTGTAACGCACACTAATTAAAAAGGGTGATGGACGACCGGTGACTGTTACTTTTCGTCATTATTATTATTACTATTATTATTTTTATGGGAACGTATTTAAAACAGCATACCTCGCTCGCCGCACGCCAACCACGTACACGTGCAGGACCTACAGAATACAATATTACAAAAAACGCACTTGCGTACAGTGTATGGCAACGTAATATGCCTCGCTATCCTTTCTTAGAGTCCCTTCGCATTCCACAAGAAACCAATCACCATATTCTGTGTAACAAGCCATCGCATATGCAAATAACAATTAATCGTCGAGCCGCGATTAACAATTACTAATCGTCGGGCCCCACACATTTGTCTAACTGCTATGCTTACGTTTCGCACTCCGTTGTACTCTAACTCAGCGGTTCTCAACCTTTTTTCATTCATGTACCCCTTGGCCTCTCACCACTGCTTTACGGACCCCCAAACGTCAACTTGTCATATATTTTCACGTAAGACATAAGAATTTACGAAATAACTAAACCGAAAAATTCGGAATTATTTGTTTATTTTAACCAGCATGTGCCATATATGTATGATGTATATAATTTAAAAAATATAAATTTAAAAATATAATTTTAATGTGATCCTTGGGCTTTTTCACAGCGGATATAAGATAATAATGGTTAATGGATTTAACGCTTATAATGATATATTTCATATGAAAACAGAAAAACCGATTGACAATATTTCACAAATCACGGTAACACAAATATCAAATACAATTTTCACTCTTTCCGCCATTACGTTATCTTTTCCGCGGACCCCCTAGTAGTGGACCCCCGGTTGAGAATCGCTGCTGTAACTAATCACATACCTGCCTACACGTAATTACCATATCTTGTGTAACGCGTAATATTGCCGCCCGGCGTTTGACAAACAATAATATAACAACAATGTATGTCTAAAACGTGTATTACACGCGCGACGCATTGATTACACTGCAGCGGTTCCCAAACTTTTTCAGCCTCGGAGCCTTTTTTTAAGGAGAAATTTCTCATGGTGCCCCAAGAAATATTTAACGTTAATTTGCATTTGCCTGTTTTCTACGAAGCATAATGAACATGAACTGTGTACATACGGGAGTCGAAACAAAATTATATTTATGAATAAAGGAAACAATAGTTTTAAAAGAACTGGAGAAAATATTGTTTATTATTGAAATCTACAATATTATTACATTTTTGTGGTATAACGAACGGAGCACAGTTTGGGAACCGCTAGATTACAGGTATATAGGTGACGTGTAACGATTTCTTTTTTCGGTCTTCGCTCGTTTCCGTCCGGTAACGCGATGATAACGATAAGAACCGCGTCGGAGGAGAAACGCCAACCGTTCTTCGTATTCAAACGAGCCGCCGCCGGACGGGGGTGCACGGCGCGTTTACGCCGTCCGGCGGCGCTGCGCGTGGCGTTCGCGTCGTTTCCGGTCGCGCCGGAGAGAGGGCGCGATGCTGCGCGGGGGCGGCTTACAGACCGGAAGTGCGCGTCCGAGAACACGCGGCCTAGGTACACACGGGGGCGGGCCTACTTCCGGTGTTCTGCACGCGCGCCGAATGATAACACTGTCTTGTACACCGCACCGATTTTCGCGATCCGGTTCGGCGGTGATGTCTTCCGACCGGTCGGCGCGTCTCGCTCTCGACTCTCTGTTCCCGGCCCGTTTTTGTGGAGTTTAGCCGCCGTCCGGGTCGACCCGGGTTACGCCAGACCGTCGGGTAGATGCCGCTGCGCGATGGTGCCGCGCACGTTTTCCACTCGTCCGACGTCGCACCGCGGTCGCGTTCGATCCATCCTGAATTGTTCCAAAAGTTTATTGTTTCCGGAAACATTCGACGCGTGACTAGTACGCGCTCGTTTGACGGGTTTAAGTATTTTTACGGCGTCAACGACGACAAACATGTACCGTCTTTTTACCTTTCACCCGATTATTTTTACGACATTTTCGTTAGCCAGGAACCGGAGACGCGGCAGGATCAGGTTATGGAACTCGCGGCGAAGACTCGAAGAGCCACGAAAACGGTGCCGTGTTGCGTTTATGAATACCGTGTAGTCGGTTTATAGCCGACTTCTCGGAAGCGCGGACCATCTTCGTCCGTGTACGCATCGTAGCCTGTAACCTACGAGTCTACCGACTTGTGCTTAAAACGAATAGCGTCTAGTGCGAAGGGTTGAACGTTTTAGGCCACCTGGCGTCATCCGACCCGCTAATAGGTACGGTATAGGACTTAGCACAAAGCACAAGACGAATACGCCGATAACGGCCACGTCCATGATCAACACACGTCGCGCGTACACGCATTATAATTATTATTCACAAACATGTACCATCCATAGCAGGGGTGGCCAACAGGTCGATCGCGAGATGAATTTGAGTCGATCGCAACTCCCTTTCGCATTTTAATGAATTTTTTTCAGAAAACAAAATAATTGTTGTACCAATAATAATATAACAATATAATAATTGTAAACCAAAATTTTTGGTTTATTTATTTATATACAACCTTTTTTTTTTTTTTTTGGTCGATCGCGACGACCTAGAAAAACTCAAAGGTCGATCACAAGCCTATTAAAGTTGGCCACCCCTGATCTATAGTACCGTGTTACGGCGTTAATGCTTGGCGCGCTTTTAACGCGATCGTATTTCTTTTTTATTCAACGAATGAAAATGTTGACCGACGGAAGTGGCGGAAGCGTCGCTGCAAGCTCCTTCAGGTCGAAATCATTTTTAAAATAATAGTATAATAATTTAATATATCACGTCGATCGCAAGGGAGTATAGCTATGCATTTTTTTTGGGTAGGCCCACACAAACCTTCCACTGTAAGACGGAAATGGGGACTCGTCCCAATTTGGGTATTGGCCTCCTATAATTTCAAAGTTATCAATGATTATTTTTATTAAAAAGTTTGTAAATTTTATTTACCTGAATACAAGAGGGTTTTGCAAGATAAATTTCTTATAATTTTGAATTACTATACTCGTAACTTATAATATATACGTGTAGTCCAATCATAACATATTTTAAGAGTAACAATTTCATATTCTTTTCTTTATGATTGCTAACTCGTCAACAACAGCCGATGGATTATCAATAAATTGCCTACTTTCTCTTTCTATGGAAAATCGTTTAGTCTAGGACTTTTCATAGTTGACCTGAGGTATGTTTTCATTCTTCTAATCGTTGAAAAGCTTCTTTCCGCTTCTTTCTCTTTTTAGAGGAAATCTTGCTAGGCCCGGGCCTACCAGGCCTACCTACTGGCTACGCCCCTGCGTCGATGGATGACTTATAATCATTATGATACTATGTGTATACACCACGCACACCTAACGCGCATGTTCGATTGTCACCGAAGACCGGTGTGTTTTTTTAGAAGCACGCCTACGCCTTACACCGGACGTGGTCGGATGTTTTATCCGTATTCGACATGTCGATTCTATATCAACATTACGATATAATGTACAAACTTATATTCTACAACTTATAAACATTTTTTTTTTCTCCAATAGATTTGAACTCGATTTTTTTTCTCCCACGTGGGGGTATGTAATATAAATTTATGTAATATAAAAAAACGAAACCAAGATTTACCGCTGAGGGATTATCAAACGCAGCTTATTGGCTCTACATTTTCAGTTACTATTCCTATTCCGTAAACGTCATCAATCAAATGTTTACTTAATAAAGTATGATGAACAAACAAATTTAACTTCATTCATAATCCAATGTTGAACTCAAGTACGCACATTATCCAAAACGTCCGTTCGGCTGCGTCCGTTAAAATTTATTACAAACAACGAACTGGCATACGCGCGGCGTACGCAGGTACATACCGATCCTAGTGCATGCGTTGCACAGACGCATCCTGCTGCACGTGTATATGCAGGTAGAAAAAAACAAAACCATTGTATTTACAATAATATTATCATTAAAATATGCAATACGCGTTTTTACGTTGTACGCATTGTACGTAACATACTCGTATAATAATAATAATAATATTATGTGTATAAATGTTTACCGGTCTCGCGCACGCACATCATATATGTGTGCATGCTATACGTATACCTGTGTACATCCTCTTTGTACATACCTCCTGTGCCCACGTACAAAGTTATTACTATAAACAACCGACCCGATTAGAATGCATTTCGAGCCTCTGGCGATTTAATATGTTTTGTTTTTGAACATAACAATCGTCGAATCAGTACGCAAACGGAGAGAAAATCTAGTTTCCGAGATAGTTTTTTCATTTTTATTCGCACAACGCATAGAACAACACGATTCTACGTCGTATACGTGCGCGTGTACGCAATATTATTATAATCTACGGCGTACAATATACATATACGTACTTAAATCGGAGTACGCCGCCGCCGGTGACACCGCGCCGTGCTGCAGTTTCCCGAGCGTCCCGCCATTATATTATGCAACTCCGTAGGTATATGTACGTGCTTGTTTTTTTTGAAATCAGAAACAAACCATACCGTCGAGCGCGCCTTTTTATTTCACTGGCGTTGTATTACGACGTATTTATGTGCCGCGACGGCGTATGCGACGGTTGTACCGACGAACATAACTACAATAGTGCGTATACAAAATAAACTTGTATATATTTATTCTATATTATAGTGTACGCACGCCCGCCGACCCGAGGATTATGCATACAGGGTGCATTTTTCTTCCTAACGTTGTAGGTACTTATTGCTTACTTACGTTGTAGGTAACTACTCACACTAATTTCCTCCGTCCATGTGTACCGTGCTCGTATAATTATTTTTATGTACAAGTTAAAGCCGTTAAAAAACCAGTTATATAGTTAACGATTCGCGCGTGCACTTAAAGTTTAAATGAGCACAGTGCAGTGCACCAACTTCATTTTGCCGGGTAATCAGGCCGCGGTTCTAGCTCCTGTGCGCTTATCGAAACTTCAAATAAACTATTTTCTAAATATGTAACATGAGTTATACGTCGATACCACGATACTTATTATTCGATTTTTATACTTCGATTTTTATTCGTTGACTTTCTCCAAAAGAATTCTATACTTCCAAGTGGAAATTGAAAATGTAATTGTTGCCGTTTAAAAAATATACACTGTAATACGTTAAAAAAAAACCATAGAAAATACGTAATACTTTTGGTAACCAAGAAATGGACAATCGCATATAAAAATAATTTTTTCATTTACATAAAATAATTGTCATATATTTAAAAAGTCGCCCTGTGTTCTAACTTCTAAATATAGAACATATACACCAACATATAAAAAAATATTGTACACAATCGTCCACTGACGGCATCCATAAATATTAAACATCCATCGTATAGACCTAATTATACGTGCAAAATACGTACAAGTCTATTACAAAATGTAGTCGTATCACGTAGGTATTTACCGCGTCCACGGTGATCTAGTTTTAAATCAAGGGCGTACGAAAGTGAAACGTTTTATTTTTTAGTAGATATATCAATGAAAATGAATCTACTGCGGGTTATGCCTTGAATAATATTAGATTCGGAGTGAAGCGAAGAATGTATTGGGTTTACCACGGAGAAACCAATTTACAGGCAGTTCTCCTTCACTCAGAATCGTTTTTCGAAACCATAATGGAACATTGAATTTAAATGTGTGAGAATAATTCACCTGTATCGTCAGGGCCGTATTTAGGAGGAGCAAGTGGGGACTGTTCCCGGGGGCAGATTTTAGAAGGACAGCTGATTTTCTATATTTTTAATTTTGTTTTCTTATATGGGTATTTGTTTACTTATTCGCTACATTTGATATTGAATTTACAATTTTTTATAGTAATTTTTTAACATATTCATGGCTTAATCAAAATTTTAGTAGAACAGTAAATTTGAATTATATTATATTTTTTTTTTGTTTGCCGCAGGGTCGTGGAAACCTACTAAATACTGCCTGTGTATTGTATATCTGCAGTCGCCCGTACCGGCAGTATCTCACCGTTGAACTAATTCATCGTTTTATCTGTTGTGTTGGGCAACTGATTATGGCGTTCATGCGTTTGTCTGATTGTAATGAGTATTCTATTCCTGTACTACCATAAATCGATATCCATTGTAGTAATATTGTTATAGTATGACTTTACATCTTGTAATCATTCGATTTTTACTGTCCATGAATTTCCCTATAGACACATTTTCGCGTGAAATCACCGTACGTATAAAATATAGCTAGTACTCGACGTATACTATAAAAAAGAACTGTTTGCGTTGTTCCACGCTTTTGCCTAAGACCATCTTAGCGTTATTCAGAAATATCTATACATTGCACAACAAAACTATTATACTTGGCCCAGAGATGCCATCATGATTCTGCGGGGAGAACAACACACGTCCCGGGTGCACTATGTATTTTATAATAATTATGCGTCATACCTAGTGATGGGTAAATACCCGATAAATAAATTTAGGGTAAATAACCAGGGTATTTACCCGGTATTTAAAATAAATACCCGGTATTTTGGGTATTTATTTTTATTGCGTTTTTCTATTTTATTTCAATGTTAAATAAATTGTAAAACCATTTACCAATATAATGTAACTAAAAAAATGTTAATTGCAATTTGTAATTAAATACCTATTAAGATAAATCATGCTAAAAAATTATGTAGTGTTAAAGCTTTAATTATTTAAAATAAAATAAAAACAAATTATAATTTTTATAACATACATTATCATGGTATAAAAGAATAAAACATAAAAAATTTACAAAATTCTCTTAGTAAAAATAAAAAATGCAATCCTTTGATTAATATTAAAAGAGATAGGTAAACCAATTTCAGCAGTGTGACGGCCGCCGGTGC
Source organism: Periphyllus acericola (assembly GCA_949715065.1). Lineage (NCBI taxonomy): Eukaryota > Metazoa > Arthropoda > Insecta > Hemiptera > Aphididae > Periphyllus > Periphyllus acericola. Next base: position 11,262,314 of record OX454268.1, read on the forward strand.
GATAAAAAAAAAATAAATACCCGATTTTGGAAAGGTATTTATGTCATGGGTATTTACCCAGGTATTTACCCGAAATAAATTTCTTACCCATCGGGTATTTACACATTGCCCATCACTAGTCATACCATAATATACATACGAATACGAAACGATTTGTTGTCTGCAAATTCGTCATCAAAGAGATATCTATATAGTAGGTACTCGATGCAGACGAAACGATTTGTTTGTCGATAAATACTGACCAACCCAAACACCTATCCTTTATAGCCCCATTGATAAGCTGTCCATGATGAGAGGAAAATCGGCGCAGGGGGCTCGAGTAAGCGATTTTATTCTCATCGATTTTCACACCGAACATGTATGTGCACATATAATATGTATCTTATAGTTTGTCGACTGGATTGACACGTTCATGTTTGGTCCGTCGTACGAGTTTGATAACAAATCGTACCGCGTGACCCGACTGCGAACCCCGGAGACCTCGACTTACGCGGCTATTTGAAAAAACGATTTTTTGCACAACCGAATCGTGTACGCACAAAACATATAGGTAAATGCATAAGCGTTTGTTCGTGTCCACGGTAATTATTATTCAATTAATACAACGTGTACACTGTACATATAATGTTCTAACACCGTATATATTGTTATGTATATACGCGTGCATTAGCCATGTGTTTACTGGTTCGCTAAACATTTATGCGGTGTGGAAGTTTAGGCATACGATTTTCCATCGCAGAGTACGAGAAAACACATTATATATGGTACACACACACACAGAGCAACTTGTACATTATAATCACAATAACCGCGTGTTAGCCGTTGCTGTAATATGTGTTTGAATGTGTGCATGATATATACGTGTAGACGCAGATTTGGACTATTCCTGCAGGATGCGCCGACACAGGCGTTGTAATTAGATTAAGTATATTTAAACGTCACTAAAAAGTAAAAACGTTCTATATAGAGTGTACGCAACATCGCTGATTTACAAAAACATACCCTTAATATTATGAACAATGTAATTCGCGTACACTAATAAATTATAATAATACCATAGAATTCCAGTATTTCAAGACTAATCAACGAGTATTATTATGTGTATATTACGTTTAACACTCACATTTTATATACTTGCCCAGGCGCATTTCGAATCGAAGAGATTTCAATCCCACGGAAAACAAATCCAAACGAATATATAAATAAAAAAATATATTTGTATTTTACCAATGCACCGTTTGTACTATAATAATATTGACAACATAATATTTAAGGAGAATACACGCTATATATTATAGACATAAGTAGAACTATATATATAGAACAAAAACACTGTAAATTATCGTGAATGTCGAAATAAAGTAAATACAAGGAAAGTCGATACAGTCTATAAAATGGTTTATTTTTAAATCGACACGGCATTTCGCAATAGAAAATATTATGCTCGTAAAGTAAAACAGTAAAAATTGTCTTGACATTGGGACGGCGCATTGCGCTTGTCGTTGTTTAGAACGTTTTGGGAGAACGTATGTATATGGAAACGAAAAACATAAAATAAAAAAAAAAAAAAAAAGGGAAAAACGAATAGCGCGCGCGATGCGAAAATAGAGAAACCCAAACAAAATTGCGCTGTAAAAAGCATTCGGCAAAGTGATAAGCTCATTTGAACGTTCACGCGTCCCGGCGACGTCGCCTCGTAACGAGTTTTACAGCCCCTCCGTTGACCGTTGTCGCGCAGACAAATTCAAAACTACCCCTTAGAGTGTCGCGGCGGGCGTGTTGATGGGGGTAAGCTCTTTTCGTTTATGATTATTATGGTCTGCGTACACGTACAATGCGCGCGCCCGTGTGTGTGTGTGTGTTTGAGCAACCCCGCCTGAAACCAATAATGAACTCTCCGGGACGAGCAAATAGTGCTGTGTATATGTAATATAACCATTATATTATACGTTCAAGAAGTTCTTGGGCGCAAAACGGCGTGTACGAAAACGATTCTGATTATTGGCCGACGCCGCTCGCATTGCCACCGCCTCCTCTTGAATCCTCGTCGGACCATTTTAGCTCGTTCGACGTGCTTTACGTGTGGCTGTAAATTGTAACGTTATGTATTATTATGTTAATGTTTTTTATGTACGCGACAATACTCGTTTACGTTCGAAATGCGATCGTGTTTTGTTAGTTTTACGTGCATTTTTTTTTTCAAACGAACGTTTCCGTCTTGGTCGTTTATTGTTTTCCAAGTGAAAATAAAAGTTTATCAACGTGCAGCAGTCCATTGTGAAACATCGCATTAGTGCTTACGGGAAAACGCGCGATAGCAGCATACGTGATATCATTGATTTTAGAATGTACTCAACACTTAAATCAACGGTAATATCAACATTTGTGAATCGGTACTTCCGGACCGGAACATAACGCACAGAATTCGGCATTACTTGGGTTAACCGTCAAAGGGTGAGCCGTACGGACACGTGTACAAAAACCGCAGCTGTACTTTTTAATTTTGTTCCCCAGATATATTTGCGGTGGATGCTGTGATTTACAGACCAATACCGGTTTATTTGATTCGGGCGAATGCAAAACGTTTCGGAAGACGAACCGAGAATAGCTTCGACTTGATTCAGACATTTTTTGTACATGGAAAAACACTCGATTGCATCCTCGGTCCCATTCGATATCATAAATTATGATTCATAATGTTTTATGAAGTTTAGTAAGTAACCGAGAGAGAATGTTGTTTCTTAAACTTATGTAATTCGAACAAATACTTTATCAATCTCTTAAGTATAATATAATGTATTAACAGGCAAATAAACGAACGGCCCGGTGTCTTATAACCGGGTGAACGACAATAATCTGCAATAGTATCGGCCAAGTCGCAACGGTGTAAAATATATAAGTAGATTATGTTCACTATAAGTAGATTATTCACAGTCGATTAGTGCACAGGCAAAATTATTTAAAAAAAAGTTCAAAATTATACTAAAATTTAAAAAGTATATTATATTGCAATATTGCATATTATATGTACATTATATGATGCATTTATGAACACCCATGTGTGAAAACTAACTGATAACGCATTTATTTTGAAAAGTGAAATGCACAAGTTCCACGACCTTACAGGGAGTCCCATCGGGATTTTTACAGACCTACATCTGTTAATAGAGATAATCAAATTCTGTTTTCTTATGAGCATCCCTGGGTAAAGGTAATTTTGTAAACAATAGTTTAGTTAATATAAATGTATTACTAAAGAAGTTAAACAATTAACTTTTTATTTTATAATTTTTGTGAATCGAAGATTTTGGCCATTTTATTAAGGGGTTCTTCTCTTGAAAATATCGACTGTTCAACTTTCAGTTTTCATTGGATTCATGATTTTTAATATTTCTTTTAGTTTATGAAGAAATTATGTAAATTAAAATCACTCAGACATTTTTCCGATAAGGTTTGCTGATAATGTAATTATTATTTCAAATTGTTTAAATAGCACATAATCTTTCTTGCAAACTAGAAAAATTATTAAAATCAAGAAGTTAATGAAAATTGAAAGTTGTACCGTCAAAATATTCAAAAAAAAAGCATTATAAAATAGCTATCTTCGAAATACCTATATAAAATTTTTAAAATGAAAAATTAACTTCTTAACTTCTCTGAAAATACACTTATACTTACCTTGTCAATAAAATGTCCTTTGCCCAGGGATGCTCAAAAAAAAAACACAATTTAATTATCTCTATTAACATGGGAGATATTGATCTGTGTAAATCCCGGTGGAACATCCTGTATAATATTTAGCTGGTTATATCTATAAACTATGTAATATTATGGCTATGTGTTATTAATTCTACAGTCACGTCGATAGCGACCGCAGCTGCACAAAATCTAAAAGTTTTTTTCATTTTTTTACACTTCTCAATTTCCGAATTCAATCTTTCATGCTCTTGTTTATGATAAAAAAAATAGTAATAATAATAACACTAATTAAGATAAAAATAATAAGATTATAATCGTAAAAAATGTTACGACTTTAATCTTATCGTGGGCGACTGTTGCTATTTTTTTAATTTGCCCGTTTATCGTCGACACATAAAAACGTCATCGTATAACGAAACGTTGTCGTCGTCGTCGTCCGTCGTTATGAGCGCTTTGGATCGATTGAACACATATTAGTATAACTCATTGATTTAATAACTATTCACAGCAACTAAACGCGCGTACGAATATAATAATAAACAATAACCATACGAAACTGAAATAAAAGAAAATATATACATTTATACAAACGCGATGTGGTCTTAAAAAGTATAAGTTTGATTTAATGGACAGTTTATAATATAATATATACATAAACAATGTAATAACACACACACACAGATATATATAATCGAATTCTATTTATACGTATAACACAACACGAAGAACATATTATTATAACGTATTTAGATTCAACGTCCCATATCAATTTTATATACAACATTAAACAGAAGTACGCATAGCGTACTGCCGTACTATACAGGGTGTCCCACCGGGATTCACGCAGACCGATATCTCGCTTGTTAATAGAGATAATCAAATTGTTTTTTCATAAGACTCACGGGGCCAAATATATTTAGTTGACGTTGTTATTGTAAAATGAAATATCTCAATTAAACATTTAAAAAATAACCTTTTTAACTTATTACTTTTATTAATTTCACATACAGCCATTTTATAGGGCTTATTTTTCTGAAAATGTTGTTGGTTCAACTTTCAATTTTCATCACTTCTTGATTCTAATAATTTTTTTAGTTTGCAAAAAAATAGTGTATTATTCATACAATTTTAAAGGATAATAACACTATCAAGGTTTTGTTAGCGGAAAATTTACATTATTTCTTTGTGTACTAAAAAAATTATTAAAAAAAATGAATCCAGAGAAAACTGAAAGTTGAACCGTCGACATTTTCAGAAAATTAAGCCCTATAAAATGGCCATCTTCGAATTTCACAAAAATTACGAAATAAAAAGTTAATTTTTCAACCTCTTTAATAATATACACTTATATTTATTGAAACTGTTGTCAACAAAATTGCCTTTGATCAGAGGTGCTGTTGAAAAAATAAAAACACAATTTGGTCGTCTCTACTACACGGGATATATCAGCCCAGCCGGCGAGACACCGCGTAGGGTATTATAACAGTTTTATAATTATTTATTTATTTATTCGAAAAGACAACGGGCCCCGCGGAACAGGCTCGTATAATATTGGAGCACGCTTCGAAGTGCGCATATACCTTATCGTCCGTACAGTATCGAACGCGCCGGGTCCATTGCCACATCGGCTCGGGTATTATTAAATCATCGGCGGACGACGTCTTGCAGCATGCGTATTAAATTCTAATATTGCGTGTGAGCACTTGGACTGCGTCGTTGAGAGAAAAATAAATAAATGTTCCAAGAGGTTTGAACGGCAATAAACGATTGATTTACGAGTGGGAATGCTGCAGCAACGGTGACAACAATATTAATGTGTACACGCAACACGTTAATGATAATAATAATAATAATATACAGGCGTACTTCAGTCGGCCAGCGCGATATTCGCTCTCGTCGCGGTCCACCGAACGCGCATATACGCGCTACAATATTTTGACGATGGAACGTAAACCAAAAAAAAATGAATACCACGGACACTATGTATTGTTGTTGGTAGTAAGGACATTCCCCATGGCGGACACTTTGCACTATTGTAGCTCGTAAGGACATTTCCTACGACGGACAGTTTGTACTATGGTAGGTGGGTAGCTTAAGAACATTTCATAATTTGTGCGGACACTGGACAGTTTGTACTGTTGTAGGTACAGTATAAACATTATATATATACGAGTACAATACACATTACACATTGTATTATGATATTTAGATTTAAAACGTTAAAAAAAATTTAAAAAAGTACCTAAAAAATTTATCCTATTAAAATTGGGTAGGATTTATTATTCCTAAAAAATTATTAGGCAGTCTAATAATGTATAACTATACCGTTTCGTTAATATACAATATTATTTTACCTGAACGATTCACTTTTGAACATTTCTAATGGATATTTGAGTTATTGATACGTAAAACCATATGTTCATAACCATATTTTTTGATCAATTTTGGTTTAACTTGGTTGTTTTTAAAACGCTCATGATGTACACCCGAATTTCACCAAATTCATACGAATCAGCTGGTTAAGATAGTTGATCATAATCGTGACCAAATTATCAAAATAGTGTCAATCGTTATCATCAAATAAATTAATTCTTACCATTTGATTGATACCTACCGTATACAAAGTGTATATCAATTATCACTAGATTATTGTTACCGTACAAAGTGTTCACGGTTCGCAAATTAAACAATTAACAGTACAAATAGTGTCCGTTTACCATTATGCACGAGGCGTTAAGCGCGTGTCTGACTACTAATAAGTCTTTAAGTACACTCTCAATCTAATCAAATTGCTAATATTCCGCGTTATCCTGAACAAACGGATGATTACGATTTAAAAACACATATTATTACTATCGAAGTTTTCAAAAATTCGATAGAAGAATATATTATTATGGTTCAGTATACGCGCGTCATAACAATCTTTTTTACTATATATTTTACGAGGCCCTATTGAAGATCTAACCTCGGTATTATACACCATTATGGACTCATAAAGGGTATAATATATAACATATCGACGCAACCAAGTGTTATTGCAGTTATTATTTATTAAATGCAGCACGTCTAAAGTATTTGGAATGTCCGTCGTGCGAATGAGGTGGTTCGACAATCCCGTTCTCAGAGCTTCGTCGTCGAACCCTATTCTCTGCAAACTTCCACTTCCGTGGACTTCCAAACGTGCACCTTTGAATGGTTAGGTCTTCACTCTTGAATCATCGAGCACCACTCCTGCAGGATGGTCAATTGTGCGACTACTCGTTCTCTTCTCCCGCCCATACCATATTATCGTACGATGACTATACCAAACTCTTTCGTCAACGCATTCCTAACGCATCGATCCCAATTGCCATTTCATACGCTCAACGCGTTAGCCGTATACTATTTCTTAAAGAATTGTGAGATGTCAGTATACGACAATTGTTACAAAGTAACAAGGCGAGTTCAAATTTACTGTCACCAATTCGTCAAACAGGGAGAGCGTTTTGTGATTGTTATGGTCTTTAATACTATACTATTTCCTTTTCCCCTGTTTCCGTTCTTCCCCCACCCGTCATCTCACTCATCATTTGATTTCATCCTTAACACTGGTTTCCGAATTTAAATAATGTTCCGTACATGTATGTATATTGTAACTATTTTATTGTTATGCTACTTATTATATCTAAGAGGGCAAAAAAAATAAAAATAATAATAATACAAAGTTTATTGGTTTTCCAACAGCTACAGTTTCAACGACATAGCCCGATTGGTCCAACTTTCTGGAAAAAAAAGTTCATGAAAGCTCTGGAGCTTAAAACAAAATAATTATTATATTAACGCAATCAGATCGTGAACAATAAGTGGCGGTGGAGTGGGTGAATCTTTTATAGTTATTCGCTAGAGCTGCAGACGTCCGAAACCGTTCATGATGGGTCATTACGGTCCGTCTTTCCACACGTAATGTAGGTACTTGAAACGTAAAATGTATGCGCACGTTTACAATTATAATGTACAATTATATTAGACAGAAGGTACTTGCAGATACGCCTTCGCGGATAACAAACCCAAACGAAATACGGTACATAGATATATAAATAAATATATATAAATATAGTTCGAACATCCGATTATAGCGAAAACACTTTGTACTATTAATAATTCCTATCCGCGATGCATGACGTAAAATATAATCGATAAGACTTATCGTCTATGGGGATTGAGCTGTACACTTATGTAATCGTTATACGAAACAGCATATTGTTTTACATTTTGTCGCGACGGTCGCCGGAGTCGTTGTACGCGGCGGCTGGTATAGGCGGTAAAACGCTGCAGTTTGGCGACGAACGGTTTTCGGACAATCACTCGACAGTCGACGTCAAATGCCAATTATACAGTGTGTCCCGTTTTAAATGTACCACTAAATATCTCAGCATAATTAGCAGCACGCGGTGGTTCGTCTAACGTAAATAGTTCACGATACTTCTGAATTAATGAAGAACCGCCCCAAGCGAGACATTGGCACGTACACACCACGCATATATCAGTTCGTGCGCACGCCGTTCGATATACGCACAATGTATTCTGTATGTATATTATTTTCATACAAGTCGTACGTACTATTATGTCCGTATAGCATCGTACACTTCGGACGAGTGGGCGCGATGAAAACCGACGAAAACCACATCGTCGCCTGTGTACGTAATATAATAATATGCAGCACGGGCACACCTACCCATGTATACGTGTATATGTGTGCGCGCGTGGTATTCGATTTCTCCGCGAACGCGTTCGCACGCCCTCCCCTAGGGTGGCTTCACCGCCCGTGGATCAATAACGGTCGGGCCTCGGGACTTACGGACTTGCGGCGGAGAAGGCGGCGCGGCGGGGCGCGCGCGATTTTTCCGCCCTTCCGGCTTCAACCGAAACGCGTCTTTGCGCTTTTCGCTCGTTTCACCCGCAGCGGCGGCAGCTATCTACGTACAGCCGCGATTAACAATCCAACACGAGTCGGTTTATATTTATAACTGAATGTTTATAACTTGTATGATCAGATACCTAAATCAGACACCTGCAAAATATTAGTTCGAAGCCACTGACGTAGTATAAATATACCGGACACGAAACGAGACAATGTTGTGTTCGAAATTTGAAATCAGCAGTTGTCCCGAGCAATAATATACAGTCGGATTCATTTACCGTGCTCAGTGCTCACCCACTTATTCGGCCGTGAAGAGTTGTCGAAATTCGGACCAATGTGCTTTCGGGGTTATTCAAATTTAAAATCGCATACGAGAAGTTTAAAATTCACGTTACCTCGAACCATTACAGTAATTAGCGATTACAATTAATGATTGAAAATTATATCATTACATTGTTGGTATTATAAGACTACTATTTTTCTTATTACTTACACGTAAAAATCATTCAAAAACTACTCGTTCGAATTTTGATTTTATACTTCAACATTTGCAGAAAAAATGACCTCGCTGAAATATCGCAGTGAAAAACAAATGTTGTTTCCGTTCGAAATGAAAAACTATGCAAAACATTGCTTTTACGGGAACTTGAACTTAAATAAAACATCCATATCCCTGCATTTTCACGGTAAAAAAAGAGGGTGAGCATATGGCTAATGAATCACATTGTATAATATACATCGTGTTGGCAGACTTGATAAACCCCGTCATTCGTACACCCTGAACGGTAACTTGTATAACATAATAGATCCAAGTACGTCCAACCTACACATGGCTACGGAAACGACAGCGCGCAGGCATTTGAATACGTATGCTTGGTACAGAATGTAGTATTATGTAGTACCGTTGTACGTGTAATATAGTTATGTGCGTTTGGCATCGTAAATCAATAAACTCGTAAACTCCGCGGTGCGTTAACAATATGATTTTCGTTAATTTTACACCCACGTTGTAAACGCGCCGTATGCGTGTACTGTACATTTGTTTGGGTTCTGACGATGTATAGTTACATCATTATAATATAGGGTTTCGTGTGTATATCGTAAATCAATTCTCTTAAACGATGTATTCCGTACATATTATGTACAATACAATACGCGCGTAAGTGTAATGTGTATGCGTGTGTGTACACTTTATGTGTTATATGTGTGTGTGTGCACGCGCCCGTTTTATTATTTCAAGTAAAATTTTATTGTAAAATCGAATCGTTAAAAATGTGTATAAAACACAGTACAACTATACCATCATGAAACACTACATCAGCCATGTCAAGCACGCGGTTCACGACTAATTTTTTTGTGGCCCGTGGCTACCGGTATTAAATGGAAAATTATGTAAGATTGTAAAATTTTTATTTCGTGCCACAACTATGTTAGTGAAAGAGGTACAGTATTTGGTATTATAACTATATGTCACTTTTTCACCGACCCGTACTGTAATCGAACAAGTGTAGATGAGCTATTGTTGTGATGAGGGTTGATACTAATTTTTTTTGTGCGACCCGCGTGGAAAAATATTCAGTATGTTTGGCTCGGTTGATACTTGTATCGCGTCAAATCAGTTTTCTGATCTCGCAATCGCATACAACCAGACGTTTTTATACACAAATATTATCTATTACGATAGAGGTACGTATAACATGTGAATTATTATTATAAGCGCACATAAACGTCGTCAAGACAACGGCACAAAAAATAATACTCGTATAATGTAATAATTTTACGTGAACCCATATCTGCTGGTTACCATTGAGATTTAGTTCCCGTGAAGTAAGATACTATTACCATGTACGTATATTATTACCATAAATTGTCGCGTTTATAGCGAAAATCTGAAGTATATGCAGAAACACGATTGCGTTTACGTTCAGCTTGCAGTTGCAGTTGCAGCGTGCACTATGTACAACAAACTTAAGCCTAATTAACTGAAATGAAAAATTATCACGTACACGAGATTATAGCACATGTAATATAAGAATTACGAATAATGTGTAAGCAATTGTTAAAAATAAAAACTTATGTTTTTATTTTGGCTTTCGGCCGCAATCATCAAGATGGCCGGAAAATAATTGCGTTTCAACATAACTATAGAACATCGGTATTCGGTGCACCGTGTTCTTTTCGTATTAAAACCGACTGCGGTTTCTCATATCGTATATTCGTAGGTATGTATATGCAGAGCGTATATTTCCTTCTGATAAACGACTCGAACGCGTCAAATAAAATGTATGCGTGTATGGCGAGCGAGCGTTAAGACAAGACGTTTTCGATAAACGAATTTACGACTAGTATTACCACGAATGGGTGGGTATGAGCGTACACGTGCGTACAGGGCCATCATTGAGATGTTCGCGAGCTACATGGATAAACACAATGATATCAAGTGACAAATTGTATTATAATATACATTTTATATCGTTTATATAATCCAGTTTTAGTTAATGTCATTGAAAACGGATGTCCAATATCACATCATGTTGTAACACTTAAGACGCGGATCTCGAAATCGAATTCTGAGAGTTTTGCGATTCGTTGCAATCGTTACGATTAAAATTATTCTAAATGTAATTTTTTTTCTTCCATGGAAATCGTTTTTTCGCCATTTCAAAGCCGTAAATGAAATCATATTGCTGAAACTGGTCTCATTCGAACCGCACTACACTTCTACATAGGTTTAAGAAGATGAAAGTCTTTAACAATAATTCAAAAACACTTGTCCATGGGCGCCCATTGGGGGGGGGCAATACAGGGCACTTGCCCCCCCCCTGGAAAAAAATTATGAACTTGTAGCTCAATAAATATTACCACAATATTACCTTATTACCAAGGCAAATTATTTGTTGAAATCACTTTTAAGATATGAAATAAGTATAAAAATAAACTCATTGTTATCGTATATTATGATGATACAAACACCATATTAACACCATCATAGATAGGTCGTAGTCTGTAGATTATATAGGTACCTATACGTAAAATTATTATATAATAATGATTTTAAGAATGACAGTATTGCACAAAAAAGGAATTTTAAAATAGAATGGCTTAAACAATATCGATGGTAAGTTTATTCTAGAAATTTAAAAGGCGGTTTATGCAAGCATTGTGTTGTTTTTCGTCCTGTGGTTAATAGAGAATTATTAGGAGCGTTCATTGTTAGTGAATTTACCAAGTATAAAAATTTTCATTTTCACGAAAAAAACATATGCAATCTGAATGGCATAGAGATTCGGTTTCTCAATCAATCTCAATTTCAATAAGTCTACTGCATCCTACAAATATTAAAAAGTACACCATTAATGATTTCAAAGAAAAAATTAAGCTGATTAGTGATCATTATGAAATTGAAAATATGATAGAGGAATCTAATATTTGGTATCAGTATTGGATTGATAAAAATTTGATTGACTCCCAGTGTGATGAAATTTCGTTTGTTGATTTATTGGCTCATTGCGAATATTATCCTGCTATTTTTCAAATAATTAATATTTTTATATCACTGCCTCCGACAACGTGCACAATAGAAAGATCGTTTTGTACATTAAGACGAGTAAAAACGTGGCTTCGCTCGACTACAGGAGAAGATCGTTTAAATTGGTTGTGTATGATGAGCCTTCATCGTGAAAGAGTAAACGCAATCAAGGATAATTTCATTCAGAATGTCATTAATATGTTTGGAATAAAACGAAGAAATTTGCAGTTCTTATTTACTGATACCGAATAATATACTTAATTATATTATTTAATTTCTATTTTTTATAATCTTATATAGGTAACATGCATGTATACATTTATATGTAAAAAATAACATTAATCTTTATTACCTTACATTCGAAAATTTTTTTATTTTGACCCCCCCTAAAATGTTACCTATAGGCGCCCATGCACTTGTCTTTTAATATTGAAATCTTAGATTTATACCTACATAATAAATACAAATTACAATTACAGTCAACTCGCGATATAACGAAATTTGATATAACGAAAATCTCGATATAACGAATAAAACTACCGGTCCCTTGAAAATATCGCGGTATAACGAACAAATGTAATGTATTTTGGTCCCCTCGATGTAGCGAAGCGTTTTTGATCAAAACTCTCGCGATGTAACGAATTTTTATAAATTTGGCGCTTTCTATTACGAATTTTTAATTTTAATTAAGATAAGATACATGTTTCTAGTGTATAACTCTATGAAAAATATATAAAAATAAGTATGTTGCTATTACCACATAATAGATTACGAAGTGCGATAGTACACTCAAGTACAGTATCGCAATTATGTTGACTGTATATTGAAATTAAACAATAAATACATACTTATATGACTCATATATTTTATACATATGTATAAGAATAGTAAAATTATTAAATAAATATGTACATACATATGTTTTTGTATTTTATTGATTTAAATTTTTGTTTTAAATCTCGTTATAACGAATTCAATTGGTATATTCTCTTGATATAACGAATTTCGATGTAACGAACTTTCGATATAACGAATTTTTTTCTCGGTCCCTTGAAATTCGTTATATCGCGAGTTGACTGTATAAGTACAACGAATTATATACAACATTATAAAATACAACGAAATGCAAAAGGAATAATCATTATGTTACATTTGTCCGATGCGGTCAAACGCTAACAGGACGATCGATTTATGTCCACGAGGGACGAAATAGGATTTGTGATTGCGACGACGACAAATACGCGTACCACAATATTACGAGTATTATAGTACTGCGTATAGAATAATATATTAAACTTATAACGGGCATAAATCGTGCATAAAATCCTCCTACAATATACGTAAGTACAGGTATATATAGAAAATATGGAAATAAAAACAACGCGATAACGACCATTAATGGTAACCCTTTTTTTACCTATATTGCCTGCATCCAGTAGGTACCTGGTATATGCGCATACACGCGCATACACACACACACACACACACGGCTATAGTACGCTAAAACTAACGGCTGTGCTCGCATTACGGTAATTATATTATGTACATTTATGCAGAACCCACGCGTATATATATATGCATGCGATGACGGACATTCGCCGCTACCGAATTACTCGCTCGTGTATCCCCCGCGATAAATGCATATTATTACCATAATTACGGCGTACACGCACCGGTTCGTTTTACTACAAATGAGTTTACATACAATTCACAAGCGATGTATTATTATACGATTTTAATAGCGGAACGGAAGCGGTTTATAATACACGTATAGTACTATAAATACAGTTAATTTTGCAATTTTCGAATACACGCGGTTTCTTATAATACACGTAGAAACGCAAAACTGGCTGTCTAGGTACGTTAAGGTCTTGCGTTTACATATCGTGAATAATAAACTGCAGGCCGGTGTACATGTAGGCCGGAATAATATATGTTATTGACGTCGTAATGTTATGTTCCTGCACAGTACGTACGACGCGGTCGAGGTAACTCAAGTTTTATAGAACATCATTAGAACATTTACAACAATAATATGAGTGCGCATTATTTGGTACTTTTATTATGTGTTTTTTTTTTTTTATTAGTATATTCCGCACGCAATGTATCATCTGTACATTATTTACGGAACAATTAACACCGATGTGATTATCTAACTTCAATAACACGTAAAGCATTCAAAAACGTTGGTCCAAACTATACATACGAGTACTTAATAATATTTAATAATAAAATAAATAAATATCACTTACTGTACTTACATCCAACCGACTCTGAAAGTGTATATATTGCCGCTGATGGCTGATGAAATTATCTGCAGCAGTCCCTACCAGTGATTATTCATTAGTATTGCATACTGCTTTGGGCATTATAGGAGTGTGAATATTATGATCTTCAGTAATCATTCAAAACATAGCTAAGTAATACAGACCTTTTTTTCATATAATACTTAAGTAAAGCCAACTTTTTTTCCCATATTTAACTCTTTTTTTCCCTATATAAGTGAATATTTTGTTAGTAAATTACTAAATAAATTAAATATATTAAATCATTAATACAATATGCATTGCACATTGAAATGTAAATTAGTCTAAATTTTACGACAGAAAAACCTATGGGTCATCTCTTTCAAAACCAGCCACATATAAAGATATTTACAAAATTAAAACCACGATTACGGTGAGAGCGAGGGTTTTAACGGCCTAACACACTATTTGTATATTACATATAATAATCGTAGTACTTATAGTTTGCGCCTATATAATATATCTAAAACACGTTTGTAATATTATCGTGTGTTTTGTTTCAGGTGATAGATCGCAGTCCATACGGGGTAAGTGCACGTGTTTGTTTTAGTGAAGTCGTCCTCGTCGTCATCGCGCAATCTGCTACGACATTATTCCAGAGATTTGGATGGGTCGTGGGTGTACAAAGTACAACTATTGAACTATACCTAAGCCAAATTCATCTTTTTTCTTGTAGATAAAACCATGCATGTAACGTATTTTAGAATATAATATAATAGACTATAGTTTTTAGACTTTTAGTGTATTATATGCCACACAAGTGTAGTCTATAAATGTATAGTTCAATAGTCTATATTCTAAAATTCTTCAAAAACCATGGATATGGCGGAGGTTTTCAATTGGTAGGAAGGTCAAATGCCTTTCTATGGCTTTAAGTTCAGTTTTTTTTTTTTATCCAAAAATGTAAACTGTATCGTTAATGTACGCTTACGTACGATACTTATATGGTGCACGCTGGAACTTTTCTTGGGAGCTGTAAGTAAATTTACTTGGTGATATGTTTTTATTTCTGCTATTTTTTTACACCACACCTCTTTTACTCGGACAGCAAAGAAAAGAAAATATACGTGCAGACATTGTTTTCTTACAAGTTATTACGGTTTTGAAATTGAATAGGCAATATATATATATATAGAAGAACGCGTCAACTTGAAGACTGCAATCGTTACCAATGGACAACCTATAATAAGCTTGTTAACTTTATCCTTAGGCATCACTAAAAATATATCACCTAATAACAGTATTTGATTAATTTTGTATTTTTTTTCGCTAGCATTTGGACGTGAGCTTAGTTTCCCTCGTCCGGTTGAATACGCTACATATACCTACGTTTTTAATGCTTTTGCGCTGCTTTTGTGCTTTTCCATTTTGTATTGAATGTATTATAGGGACTATTAAACTATTTTCAGACAATAAGAGTGTGCCGAGTGTACGTTTCGATCACGTGCGGTCTGCGTGTAGCCGTGTGGTTTATAATCGACTGGTAAAACGATTTGAATCTCAGAATAATGTAAAAACTGAGAAATCATGTTCACGAGAAATGCGCACTGCTCACGTCGCCGTGAAACAGTCGCGTGTTCGGACGATAAAGTCAGCATGTGCATCGTGTTATGCACACACGACCGACGACTGATCAAACGACCTTACAACCACGGAGCGGTTCATTAAAACAAAATGCGTACGCATCAAATAGAAACAAAAAATAAATGTATGCTTATGGATTGCATTTTTTTTATGTACACGAGAATATTATGTGTATATTGTTCGCCGTCGCGCCAGAAACCTTAGCGAAAACAATTATAAATATTCCTCTGACCGCGTTGAAACGCGGTAGGCGATAAAAACGTCGGGGCGATATCGCGACATCCGTTCGGTGTTTTCACCGCTGTACTACATGTAGCTGCGTGCAACATAATAAACGGTCAACTCCGAGCCTTTCGCAAAAACACTTTCTTCGCGCCGCGTTATTGGATTCTTTATTAAAAACGAAAACCGTTGCCGAGCCCGTGATATTCCGCCGCGATTCATACCCGCTGCAGTAAAGTGTTGAATGTTGAACACTTTTTATAGCGAAGCCAACGACGACGAAAAGAAACGAGAAATCGCATTAGAACTGTATGTATAGAATCTAAAAAATATTAGTCGTATATAATTTTACGACGGTACGTTGCCTCTTGTTTACTCGGTCCGTTTTATCCGTATACAGCGTGCATGCGTGTACGTAGCGCGCGTTTATGCGTTTTTTACGGTTTGTTTCGTCTGCTGCAGTAAATCACCGATACGGACACATTTTTCTGCCCGTTTTTTTTTTTTTCTTTCGTAATAACAATAATCGTTTTTACGATCGTTTTAACACGGTTCGCGAAAAAAAAAAAAAAATAAATAAAAAAAAACCCTTATTGTCTGATTCGATAGTACAACAAATCACACGCATGTGCGGTACATACACATACGCGCTGCATCGCGACGCTCGTGACGAAACGCACCTATATTGTCGCGGCGTCTGTCGTCGACCGGATCGGGACGGTAAGTGTAACGCGCGACAAAATATCTTCGTACGATACAAAAACATTTAACCACGCACAGTATCACCTGACATTACCTACATTATACCCTTACGTAACGTCACCTGCAGTAGTTATACGCACAAATACTGGGACAAGTATTCAAACTATTCGGACGCGAAGCGTTGACGAGACGAGTTGAGGAAGTTAGGAATGTTCTCGGTTTACTTGAATTGTACTTTAAACTTATAACTAGCCGCAGTAATTCCGTAAACGGTTTAAAAACAATTGGGTTACCATATTCTATATGCTTATGTGGAGACACTTGAAAAAATTAAACATCCTATAACTATTTGTCAATAAAGTGCTTGCATTTTGGTACCTTTTTTCAGTATTGGCTGTAATGAACTTTTATTAATCTTTTGATATCGGCTGGTATGAAATGAATATATATGAATGTCAACAATCGTAACTATTTTAACCTATACTGAGAACTATAAAAGAACGACGGACACAACGGGGATAACATGACATATTATTAACTTGAAAACTAAAAATTACTCATACCACTAATATTTTTACCGTCGGTTAAATACATACAGTCAAATAAAAAACAATATAGGACCCGATGTACTGTTAAGTGATGTAACACCGTTATCCGCATATGTCATATGGCATAATATAAATATATATTATATATAAATAAATGAAAACTGTTATAGGATGCCAGTGGCGTGCGGTCAGGACAAGCTAGGTAAGCGGCGCATGCCCAACCAAAAAGTTAAAATAATAAAAAGATTAATATTTCTGATGTTAAATGACAATTTGTTTACATTAAAATTACAAATATTTATTCATTCTTATTTTTGTGTTCAATTTAAAAAAAATTATCAGATTTAGAAAGAAATTAAATTTTTTTTTTTTCGTATAGGCAATTTCTCTACAGAAGCGCCAGTATTTTAGATCGCCTTTCCCATATCGTTATTTATAAGAATTACCAGTTGTGGTAGAAAGGGATATTACACGTATATTACACGTATATTATATACACGTTTTTACGTGATGGTTGAAAGCGCTATGCCGAGCGCTTATCGATATTTTTAAAAACGGAATTCCAATATTCTTACGATGCATATGGGATTATTTTTGTTATCAATATACTTATTATAAGTTATGTATATACTAGTATACTATATTATACTATACTGTCTATACTATACTTATAATAAATAAATTATTTTGTCGTCAACCGTCAACGTGTTCACAAGTCAGTAAATTTTGTGTTGAAAATTGTATTGAAATTTTATTTAAGCGCTTACCCAATATAAAATATCACCGCACGTCCGCACGCCACTGATAGGCTCGCTGTTTGATGTCTTTAAGTTAATAATCAAACGACCAATCAATGTTGAATTTATTTGTGACTACAATAGTACATTACGCAGTTGGTAATTCAGTATACATTATTGGTATTTATTTTTCATCTTAAGAATCAATAATGATTCAAACATAAAATAATAAAATCTGTTATAAGATCAACAAATTATGCAAAAATATCGTTGCAGTATTGGTATCATTGCATATAATATAGATGCTGAACAAGTAAGTTTGAAAAAAGTTAACATATCTGCTATAACTTAAAATTCCTACAACAATTTCTCAATATTTTGTATACTTTCTAAAGTACCTGCAATATGGTATTTCTCAACCGTAGTACTTAAGTGCTATTTATGGAACATGGATACTATTATTGAAGTCCAATGTAAGTTTTGCGGTACAATAAAATTATATGAGTTTATTGTTTTCTCAACAATTGTTTCGTACTTTAGCGAAAAATGCGGGATAAAAAATGTCAGAACAATAAATAAATGATCCAAGAAAATCGCACGATGAAAAAATACTTCATCTCAGACCACAGGGTTATTCAGGGACCAGGGTCCGTCTTCAATCGCGTTTTCACCGTATACTATAGTTATACGGTGTTTTATTTTCAAAACTAATGTCCCATGAAATCGCATTTTTATTTCAATTTCGTAATCGTGTATAGGCACAACGCGATTCACTGCTCGCTACAACATTCAGCTCTACAGACGAACATTTAGGTACCAATGCGATTCACAGATAAAACACATTTGTTTTACGTACCCGAATTAGAATTATCCACCAGTGGTAGCGTGTATGGAACATGGGTATAATATATTAAATTACGTTTAGCGAGGATGGATTATGACCGACGTACCATATTGATCTGGCCCACGTTACCGCTCACAAAACGCTTAATTACTTTAAATACTCTAAAGTTTAAAAATTAAAGCTACTCAAGAAAACGTTGCGCGTTTATTTATTATTCCACATATCATATTATAATCGTTTTCATATATAACCGTTGGCTGCTAAATCGAACTCATTTACACTTTGATTACTAAATGTCTATAAATAATACGACAATATAAATAAAATCCCCATTGCCTCATTGCTAATGTGCATAGTCGTATCCATCGTGTCGTTGTGTAGCTCGGTCGAAGTCCTGCTTTCTGGTCGGCCAGATTTTGAGATTTTGAAGGTGTAAAAGCTCGTCCTGCGTAGTGGCTTAAAGATGAACATTCGTTTTATATTTTTTGTATCGGCAGTACACGCGTTACCTGAAAACACCGTGAAGCGGTACTTCGGTCGGCGAGCCGTCACCGTTTATGTAAAGTAAATAATAAATTATATTCAACGATCATCCCTTCGGGCGGGGCGTGGAGAGCACAACCCCTCAAGTTGACCATCCCTGATGTATTATTATATTATAGTCACCGCGCCAAATCGTGAGCGATAGACGACATTATTAATACAATATGCATATTTATATAGTCTCCCGATACAGCTTTATAGTCGTTTCGGGAGCAGACTGCGATCAGAATTCATAAGCCCGATCAAATTGTTCAATGTCGCAGCACGATATGATGTCACGTAAAAAACTGCGCGCGTTGTGTACGTTTGGTTGCCTACCGGTACCGCCCGTGTATGGTTATGACGCGTGTAGCCGAGTCCGTTCGTAACTCGTAACGATAAAAATGTCAAAACTCGGATACCCGAACAATAAAACAGTGACCAGTGTGCGCAGATACCAGATAACCATTGAACATAACCGTTTATAATATTGTTGGTCGTGAAAATAACGAATTTTTTGCCAAAAAAAAACGTGTTTTACACATTATATATTATACGGATTTATATGCAAAAACTGTACGTGCGTATGAATATTATTTATTACATTCCGAGTATACGACAGATACTTGCCATTCGATTAATTATATTGTTCAAACACTGTGGGCCAGTGGATCTCATCATCACCGCAGGCCTGTAAGTGCGACGACCGGGAGCTTGTAATTTTCAGCAACATACAGATTTGTTATTAATATTAGATTGTTTCGTCGACGATAATAATTCTGGACTTCTAAATCCTATGACACAAGTAAAATATTGAAACATAAAGTGGAATTCAATGAATTGGATAATTTTTTTCTTAATTGACAAACTTTGTTTTTTCGAAGTTTCTAAATGTAAGATTTTTTTACAAGCCTGTACAATATTATCTCAATTATATATCGCGAAAATAATCGATTTTCATTTTGGTGCATAATAATCACGCATCCTTAATTCGGCACAAGTCACGCGCGCATTTGAAAAACGTCGCTGCGAATCACACGTGTTGTTCGTATTTCTGGTCGATTTTCGCGCAAATTGACTGCCGCCCGACGACCACGGGTCGTTTAACCGCGTGCACTCGGCCGTGCAGTGTTTTACTCGCGCTGCGGCGATAACAGCATCGTGTCGAACGACATATGCCTATAATATATAGCAGGGATGGGCAACATTAAGTGAGTAAAGGGCCAGTTTTTAAACCTTTAACATCTAGCGGGTCAGAAAACGAAGAGTAATACTACAACTGAATTACGCGGCATATACAACACTTGCTACAACACAATAAATATAAGCTATGGACATGTCATATTTAGCATTGAGTATAGAATGTGGATAAAAGTTTTCTCGAGATACTCTCAAATTAATTCTGATTTCGAACGTTAATTTTCAATTTTAAAAGGTAACGCGGGCCGCCAGTTGCCCACCCTTGATATATTATAGTGTTGATCGTGTTCGATTGACCTTCGCGGTCATCCCGCGTACGCTGTCGACTCAAACGCTCGGCTAGATCGGAGGTCTTACGCGCAAACGCTGCTACGTTATTGGGATTTGCACATTTTATATGTGAACCACGTTGTTTTTTTTTACTCCGCAGCGGCTTTCGCGATCGTAATCTGTACGTAACGGTCTAGTCTCACGTACGTTTTGTGCAAAGACTAAATTTAATAATTAAAACGTACGGATATGATAAATTGTATTACCCTCCGAGTTTCCTCTCGTACGCGCTGCACCACACGAGCAGACGCAGCATTTTCCGTTTTAACGACGGTGATTAAGCTACAGACTAATCCTGCGTGCGTATATAAAAGCTACACGTTTACCGGTTTTGAAGTTCGTAAAACGGTCGAAATTCCGAACGTGCAGCGTTATTAATTTGTGAACGTCAGAATAAACGTGCAAACTGATTAGGCAGGTATAACGTGTATATAGGTAGCTGGTAACGTATACGTCAGGGGTGGCCAAACAGTCGATCGCGTACGATTTCAAAGTAAATCTTTGGCATTTTATTAGAAATTGTACTTGCAGCATACACGTTGATCGTCTCTGGTGGTTTACACTCGCAAATCATTGTTATCATTGTTCATCGTTGAAACTCCGGTCGGCGTTCTCTGCTCAAGTCGACCGTCCTGAGAAAAATGTTGTCTTGGTCTATCTCTACTTGAAAAAGTTTGGCCATCGCGTAGTACATGACGTTTTACACACGCGTTCATTCGCATAGTCGCAGCACTTCACGCGCGTTCTAGAAGCAAACATTATCGAATTCGAGGATGACACAACCAAAATCACGCGCGTAACAGTCGGTATCAATTTATCCGTGAATAACCGGTAAAAAATGCAGTGTTCTCGTCAGAGCATAATATTTTTTTCCATACTCGAGTTCTACCCGCCGCCATACTCGAAGTCTTGTTGGCGTTTTCGACGTTTCGGAAAACAACAGATCTCCCGCATGGTAATTAAATTGGTTCCAAGCCTTACGTAGGTACATGTTTTCCGAGCAACCACTCAGTCGCCCGAAAAGAATAACGAGACTCGCAGGCGGACTAAACGCGCGCCATTTACTCACGACGGTCACGGCGAACGTAATAATGCGGATTCGAATGAAATCGCGAAATAAAAATTGCAATCGCGAGGTCATCGGAACCTTAAAAAACAATTTCCAAGTACGTGTCTTATCGGTCGAATCTCTATAATTATTTACGTGTAGGTATACGCCGGCCGCGCCGCGTCCGTGTTTCCACGCGTTATTACGCAAAGGAATCGGTTTTACAATCAAAAACACATAATATAACATACATATTATACAAATTCTTTGTTCGCGGCAGTGCGTGTACCGACGTGCCGTGGTGTGACTCACGGAAATTAATCTCGCCGATATTCACGCGTATAAAAGTTACGAAATCCTCGCTGCGATTCGATTATTGTTCATATTTATTGTTCACTCCCAACAGTACACATACCTATACTTGGAATCAATCTCGATAAATCATTTTCGTTTATGTGCCATGAAACGATTGCGGACACCAGCGTATAACCTATGTGTAGAGCCGCAGCTATAAGTCAAGTAGGTACCGGTTGCGTACGATGCGAACGAAACATGTTTTATGTTTCCTTGTCGATCAATACGTACCTATTATTATCGGCTGGCTGTTGGGTAAAAATGAAAACAGCAAGAGTGAAACTGTTCTTATACAAACACTACAACAACTGAATGAAACCGATGTAATTTTGTTATAAGTTTATCGCTAATATAATTCTTACTGAAAATCGTTTTTACTGCCTAAATGGGTTTAAAAGATACAACTCGTGGAGGTATAATATATGTAGGTACAATGTACAATGTGAACATTTTAAGTAATTAAATTATTAACGAAACGATATAAGTGAGATGACATGATCTTAAAAATGAATAAAATAAAGTATTTTGAGTATTGAAACAGAGCATCATACTCCAGATTTTCAAATTGTATTGTTCTCCAAAAGGTATAGCTACCGGCCAACGATAAGGATCTCGAAAAAATATAAAATTTGTTAAGATTGCGCCTACCGACAATTTATTACACATGATATTGTGTACTTTGTACCGTGAATTTAGTATATATGCAAATAGAACAAAAGAACACATGTGCAAACAATACAAAATTAAATACAAAAAGATATAGGTACACGTATTAAATTAGTTATAAGCTAATTAGGCATTTAAGTTATATATATACACACTATGTAAAAAAAAACTATTATAGGGTATATAGTATGATTATATAATTTACCGCTTACACTATAATTGTATTGTTTTAATTTTAATGTGTGAAAATGACTAATGTTATTACTTATAGAAGTGTAATAAACATAAAATAACGCATTTTTATGTAAATAGATGCATGTACGAATATATTTTATTCATTATCAAACCTATATAAAAATGATTGCTTAGTCGCCTTGAACTAAAAACATATATTTTTCAATTAATTGTTTATTTAACAAACAACGGTCAAATGGTCGTTTCAAATTTAAATATGATATGTAACTATATGTATGATAAAATGTCTGCCCAGCGGTAATAGTAAATCATCTCGTTTACATAATAATTTATGAGAACGTGTACATTATTGTCCATCGTAGAACCATATACTAAATGTTTCATTTCACACATATAATACACATATATATTTTTATGGTCAAACCTCAGAACGCGACCGCGAGGGCGGAAATCGTTCTGCTGTGTATATGGCTGTAGTCGATTTGCACTAAAAATTTCCCCAATGTATAAACAACGTGTGTAATTTGCCCCAACATATTTCAAATGCGTTTGTTATTTGCACCATGATTAAAATTAATTATTTTTTCTATGTAAGATATAATACAACATAGTATAAGATATTATTATGGAAAAAATTAATTTAACAATCTTACTTATAAAAATTCCTTACATTTAAAAGTGTTATACAAATAAAGTTAGTCAATAAAAAAAAATTATACATAGGTTACATATGTATAAAATTTAAACAAAAAAAAAATTAAATTATTAAATTATTGGTTTATATTTAAACCAATTATTGGATTCCACTTATGTTTCAATGTTTTATTCGTGTTTTTTCTTGAAATCATAGAATTAAAAAATCCCGAATTTTCATCATCTACCTATATGAACCATCGAATATTCGATAATCGATACTAATTTTTATTACACATTTCTTTTTTTGGTGCAAATTACAAACTACCGTGCGTATAATTGTGTAATCATATTTATTTAATGTATAATTAATATTTCAATATAGTTGACCTACAGTTGAGACCCAAACATTTGAGAATTGAGATATAATTTTAAGAACCGCCTTTCTAGTAAAAAAATTATGAATAACTGGACAAATATTGAAAAAATGTGTTAAAGATTTTTCACATGTTTATATTATGTGTACCAATATTATAAATACATATCGGTAAAACGAATACATTGGCGCTGTACACGGCTTGAAAATTATATGTATGTATTACACTATAAAGACTAGCATTTTACTTAAAATTTTCGAAATTCTTCACTAAAATTATATTTTTAATACAGTAAGTCAATAACAAGCATTTATTAGGTATATAATATAACTGATTACTTCCACGAATATTAATTAATAGTTGTTTTTATAGTTTGTAGTGCTGCAGCGGTATTCGTTTGATGTTTTTGAGATAATAATCTATATAGTTATCTGTTAAAACTATGCATTGTGAATCGAATACAAGAATACAAACATGCGCAATGCGCTCACTATCTTATTGTATCTACAGATCGTGATACAATAATGTTACAATTACTATAGTTTATTCAATAGGCACCGAATATTTTTTCAGATGCGACAGTTTAAATATAAATATGTATATACAAGTTACAGAACAAAGGACAGTGTTTAAGGTACTGCATTTTTCGAAATACTTATTAACACCGGTTTAAGATAAATGTATATTCGGAGGTTCGTTGCCTTAAAATGATGGCGTTGGAATCATTGGAATAAAACGCACGATTCTTTAGACCTCATGTAGTCATGTGTACGCTTGTTCTGCCAGTAACATATGCAGAGCATATAATTATACCACAGCCTCATCATAAATTACATTATGCAAGTGTAAAACATTTATTGTAAATAGTAAAAATATAAATATAAGTCGAACGCAGCCCGTGGTTTGAGAACGGTCGAGATGTATACTATATACTGCATGCTGCAGTGTAATAACTTGAAAATTGTTTCGACTGCTATTTGATTAAATAAACAAAATCTTGAACGAATTGTATTAAAAATACTATAATGTAATACTAGGGTCTGTGAATAGTGCTTAGAATAATATAGTCAAATACTTTAAAAAACTGAAAAATAATTTCATCACACTGCAGTTACCTATTTAGTTAAGTATTTGTATTTTACATGCACTATAGATGGAAGTAGATACTAGCTAAAGATATGGAGTAAATCCAATAACGTGAAATACTTTTAGTAATGTTCTATTGTGATAATTTATTTATTATTTTTTGTTGTTGTTTACGTCTAGTCAATTGCAATAGTTGCATACACAGATATTATAAAAATGATCACAGCAATAATATGAAAACATTTAATTTGAAATGCGCAACCGCATATCCTCCCGAGGCACAATTAGGATATTTTTAAATTCCCAAGCTCAACGGTCCATCTGAATAACCTAACCTTAGCTAAGATGTTAATTGCAGTTTGTTTAGTATTAATAATATTAGTATTTAAAATAACTATACTATCCGTCATGTGATATGTGGTATTAGAGCACCGGTATAAAAACACTCTTCGGCAATCGGATTCCAGAAAAAGTGACAAAAATGAAATGACCGAAAAAAATAATACACCAATCGTCGATTACAATAATAGTGTACAGCGTACCTATCGAGTAATAACTAATAACTAATAGTAATAGTAATAATAATATCGTACAAGTGCGGCGGAGGGAGAAGCGAGCGGACTATATTATCGCCGTCACGTAGTAGGAGCGCTGGCGGCGGCGGCGCGGCACTCGTGCGCCCGACGATTGGCCGTCGCCGCGGTGGGACCGGTGGACGGGCGGCGGGGACGGGGGCCGAAGACGCCGCCGCTGCGCGCGCCCGCCCGCCGAGCAGCACGACGGGTAAGATGCGCGTGCGCGAGCCGCCCGTAGGTAGAGCCGTGTGCGCGTGTGTGTGCGCGTGTATCCGCCGTGTATACGCGCGTACGTGTGTGTTTGCGCGCGCGCGCGTGTGCGTTTCGGGAGAGAGGTAACGCGACGACTGCGACGCGGACGACTGCGACGACTAGACGACGGTCGACTGGGCCCCGCCAATACCCTCCGCGCGCCGCCCGGGTCATAAACGATCTCACGAACAAGTGCTCAACGCTCGGGAAATCACCCGGCCGCCGCACACGTAATAATATTATCGTAGTTATACGAGTGCGTACGATTACACAACGCGAAAGGCCACCACCGCACGCCGTCGTCAGTGATCGTCACCGCGGCCGCCGCGCGGTTCTTTTTCTGTCCTTCCGACGTGCCGTGTGCGCGTTTGTCGTCCGGCTCTCGCGCCCCGCGTGATATCTTGCGCATTTTTTTTTTTTTTTTCCCCCGATAACTGTTCAAGTTTCTTATTTTTTTCCCTCTGTCGCCGCCGACGGTGTACTAATTGTTTTTATAAAAATTACTGTCGCCGTCACGGTACTGCATATCCGACAGTGGTCTGTCCAAATCCGCCGTCCGCTCGTGTTCTGTTCACCTACGCGCGTTGTGCACCCCGCGGGATGCCGCGTTGACGCGCTCGCCCACCCCAGTCCACGCGTTGCGACAGTGCGACCGAGCAGCAGCACCACCGCCCGGCACCAGCAGAAGCAGTTCTCTTTCTCCACCGGCGCCGTGCACCCGAACCGCGTGTGAGATGAGCTCCAAGTTCATCATCGACAGCATGCTGCCCAAGTACCACCAACAGTACCACCATCAGCTACTCAACCCCGTCATCACGTCCGGCGGCGGCGGCGGCGGCGGCCCGCTCGACTCGTCGGCCGTCAACTACAGCCTGACGCCCAACAACTCGTCGTCGAGCAGCGCGGGTGGCTCGCCGCCGTCCACGTCGTCGCTGGTCTCGCCCGCCGCCGGCCGCATGTACCCCGCGTACGCCGTGCACCATCACCAGCAGCAGTTCGCCGGCCCCGGCGCCATGTCGTTCTCGTCGCCCGGCTCGGCCGCGCTGGCCGCCGCCGTCCAGGACGCCGCGGACAAGTCGTCGTCCGCGTCCTCGTGCCGGTACGGCGGCGGCGTGGTCGGCGGCGTCAGCGTCGGCGGCGTGTCCGCGGCCGACACCATGGTCAACAGCTACGCCGCGCTGCACCATCACCACAACCAGAACGGCGGCGGCGGCACCGGGGCCGTGTCCATGGCCGCGGCCGCGCAGTTCTACCACCAGGCGGCCGCCGCGTCCGCCGTGTCCGCCGACCCGCTCAACTCCGCGTGCCCCGGACAGCCCGGCGCTCCCGGCCCGCAACCCATGCCGGACATACCCCGGTATCCGTGGATGTCGATCACAGGTAAGGCTGCATTTGTTAATCACAGTTTGTCGTACCCGTGTGCGCCCCCGCGTAAGGTCCAAAGCTCGCGTTTCATCCCCTTTACATCTCCGTGCCCCCTGCAGCAAACTCGCGCGGAAAACACGACCCCCTCGGGCATCACGACCCGCCACGCTCCGCCCCCGCGAGAGTCATCGTTGCGACCCGGGAAAATGGTCGATTTCTTAAAAAGCACACGTTTTATACTACCGCCTACATCGGCTCTACACACTACGTTGTTAAAAACCCTTTACGATTCGCGTCATTTTACGGCCCTTCTCACGGTTTCATAGTTTTCCTGGTACAGTTTTTCTTCACCGTTTCACTGACCTACGTGTCGGCGAGTCACGATCCTGCTGTATCCTTCCCACGCGTCGTCGATTTCATGTTTATAATGTTCACCTATTTTATACTTTGCCTTTACCGCGTTAGAGTTATTATTTGATTTGGTTCCTTTACGAGCGTTTAAACGATGTTATGGCAATATGTAATGTCAAATTTCGATTTGAAATGTTCGTTAAACAATGCACGTGTGCGCGTGGTTATTGGTAAAGCCGAACACGAAAGCGCTTCCCTGCAATGCGATATATTCGTTTTCGTACTGTTACTTTATTATATTATTTTTCGTGTAATTTTTACCGAAAATGTACCTTTGTATAACTTTTCGCTTCGTGTCTTGATTACATTAGGACATTAGGTAATTAATTTATATTTAAAACTACAAAAATGATACCTATTAAATGTACAATTTTATATATTTGTGCTACTACTAAATAATTATTCAAATACATATATATGACCATATCGTAAACTAAAGACTATAAACATTTAATTGCACTATAAATTATATGTAAATAAGTAATAAATGTACAAATTTAATTATGTGTACAGCAATAACCATACTAATATAAATTAAAAATTAATTATTAAAAGTATATTTTACTAAATTATAAGCCTACAAGTTGATAATTATTATTCATTACGATGACTATAAGAGCGGTAAAATGTTTTATAATTTAAATTATTTTCTCTATGTATATTGACCAAAAAAAAAAAACAAATTGGTTTAAGAAAAATAAAAAGAATTTCCTCTATGGTCGCGCTGTATAATGTATTATTTATAAATTCAATTTGGTTTAATTTTTAAGTATTACTCTTTAAACACATTTATTCGAATATAATATTGTTAATGTGCAGATTACGTTTAGGTTCCTACTCGAATTAACTAAATTTAAAAAAGAAAACATAACATACTTTTTTTCAATTAGTTTTAATAAATTACTAGGCATACCCGTGTTTATTTCTACGATTCGTTTTTATTTTGTAATTATTTTAATTTGTACTTTATATTACATCAAAAAGGTACTATTCGAAAATAATGCAGGTTGTATTCTCTTTCATTACAATGCCTATTGTTCTTTTACCAAGCATTTCTGATCACTGTGCCTAACGAATAGATTACAAACTGTACGCTATTTTAGGTAAAACAACTTAAATTACCATGTTTGGAAATAAACGACCAAAAAAAGTATGATTGCTTGAATTTTTTTTTTTAATTTTAACGACCCGTGTTGAATTCGGTGAAAAATAAAAATATAATCGTTTGTAAAACGCAACCACATAAATTTGTTTAAAAAAATAATACATACGATAACACTATAATGAAGTTAATGTTGTAAAATAGCGTTTCAAAATACATTAAATTCGATTCTAGTGCCAATAAATATTGTGTTGATGGCATTTTAAAAATAATACACTCGTTTAATATTAATACTTGGAATCCAACCAATTTATTATTGCCCAAATCTAATTCTATCACACACCCGCATCTATGTCTGCGTTTAATTCTACCCACACAACCGAAAAATTCGTTTTATTACAATGTTGTTTATTATATTATTAATTATTATATTGATCGATTTCGGTTTCAAGAACAATTTTCGATTTATTCTAATTACTACTAGTTCCGTATAAAAATTAAATTAATTTGAAAATGCTTGTGAGCACCATTATTTGCTAATATCTATTTACGTTTGGTTTATTACGTTTTCTTTCTCATAACACGTAGACTTTGATATAAATTAATTATAACTTTCTGCACAGCTTTGATTCTAGTAAATAACTAAATGCATTCAAACATAATTATACCATGATAAAGGTGGGTACACGTGTAATTTGTGATATATTTGTATTAATTGAAAAATCAATATTTTACCGATAATGAGTTGGTCCAACTAATGGTCGGACTAATGAACCGGGTATTTTTATTTTTACTTAACGTCTAAACTTAGCAAACCATAACCATAGTAATTTAAACAAATCCAGTCGTTATTAGAAGACAGTGCCTATAGTTGTAAATGTCTTCGTATTAATCTTTTATTTTAATAATAATACATTAATCAAGTTCACCGCTTAACTGCAATACAATTATTAATTTCGCTGATGTGACTGGACATTGAAGATTTACGGTATCGTAGATCGGTGAATGTTATTTCTAGACTCGTAGACGTGTACAACTTTCGTCGTTCCCTAAACTCTTTAGGCCTCCCCATTAGAAGAGCAGTTTTTGAAAAATCAAATTGTGACTATTATAGTGATAATCATTCTTCCAAGCATTTATTTATTTAACATTATGAAATCATAAACATTTGAACCTGCTTAAAATAATATTGTCTCCGGGCAGTATAATCTCTGTATTTTCGTAAACCCGTAGTGGAAGCTTTCGGGGTGTACTAAGTAGTAGGATTAATAAGGAACAGAAATCATTTTTCTGATGAGAGCAGCTTCAGTGAATGCACGTCGTGTTACATTTTTTTTTTTTTTTAGAAAAAATTTGACTTTATTTTAAATATTACAATCTATACATATGTACAATAAGTAATAGTTTTTGGAGGGTAAGAAAAGTTGGGAGTGAATATAATAATGGCATTGTAGGAAGTCTCACATTAGAGGCACCTAGTGACTTGATATTTACATTTAAAATTTACATTAAAAATTTACGTCGTGTTACATTTACAATTAAATGTGTGCTCGATGATCGTCGATCAAAAACCAAGTATAGGAAAATAGTATTATTTGTCTGTGTTAACCTATTTCAGGAGCACCACACCCTACTTTTGTCGGATGACCTTTTACCGTAATGAATGCGCTTAAAATAAACAGCTTCTACATGACGTATACGTGTACGACGATATCGTTAAAACTATGTTTTTTTTATTCCAATGCAATGTAGCCGCAATACATTCATCGCTATACCGATAAAAACTACGTGTAATATGTGTGTGCGTGTGTGTGTATGTGTGATAATTGGATAATTGTTAACACCGTCATTTACCCTCGCGTTAATTATTATATTGTCGTTATTAGTAATTGTCGCCGTTCGCCGTAATAATATTAATACGATACCTTAATGATTATAATCAAATGTGCGCACACCTCTATAAATGCTTTGCCGTTGTAATAGTATATCTTTTCAACAATGTTGTGTTGTAGGATGTGTTAGGTTAGCCCGCGCGCGTCTGTTTCGAATGCAAAATAATCGGTGCCGTGTTGGTTTTGACCGGAAGAAGAGATAAAAAAATCGAAATTTCGTTTTAAATTCGTGCCCCACTATAATAAACGCTAGTCCGCGATGACGACGACGGCGGCCATTTGCTTAATTCAGTATTCACCGAACAATGGGCAGTGCCCATGAACGTCATGTGCATTCGGTCCGCCGATTAGACCCGCGGGTGGGCACCGTTGGCCCGGGCGCAGAATGTAGTGTGGTCGCCGGCAACCGGTTCGCGGAGTTTCGAGGATAAATAAAATCGCAAGATTTTCGCGCTCTCCTCGAACCGATAACGCGGTTTTGGACTCGGGGATCAGGCGTGCCGCGTGTCGAAAGACATTGAGGGCGATCAAATTTTCCTCGTAGATAATGTATGAAAACATAATAATATTAGTATCATGACGTGTGAAGTTTAGGTTATTTCACTCGGGCCCCCGTTCGAAAGGTTATTCTCGCGACACGTGGACTTAACGAATCGCCGTTTTCGCAGTGTTTGCCGGTCTTATGACCGATAGTGTATATTTATACCGTTTCGTCTTCATTAATTATTACAGTCCGGAATACGGTCTTTCCACCGTGTATTTTACGCGCAAAAATTGAATGTACAATGTAATGTATTGCCATTACGACGGGTGGACGATGGTCGTGCACTGTTCAATCCGGTGAAAAATCTATGTCACGCGTATCGTTATAACGCGGACTATATTGAAAGTTTCGACCGTGCTAATAGTGTATTTATGGCGCCCCGACGCGCGTAATTTTTACGACGCCACACGTAGGAAATGCACTCGTATTGACAATTTCATCTCGTTTGGTGGGCAATAAAATCCAAAACAATTAGCATATTGAAAACGTGTGCATAAAATAGTGTTTACATTATTGCGTACGCCCGCGTGCTGTGCCAGACGCGCACCGAGTCGGGTTAAGACCGAACGAACGGGCACCCTGTCAATAATTGCAGCGATAAAACACGTCCGTATGTACGATATGATATTCAAGCGCAAATCCTCCAGACAACCCTGCCACAATTTGTGCAATGTTATGAAATCGATACAATTGTAACATTTTAAACCGTTTACGTCGTTTTATTTCTTATATTTATGTTTTATTTTTTATTTATTTTTGTTTCAGATTGGATGAGTCCGTTCGACCGAGTCGTTTGTGGTGAGTACCGATCATTGTTATTTTTGTTCACACTTCAGTTGAATAATATTATTATCGTACAAGTTCGCGGTCGAAAGTAATAGACAGAACTATATTAGGCTCTACTGTGTGTGTTCTGGTATGCCACGTATACCTTATACAAGACTGACCCCGAACGATATACCCTCGCGTTACATATAAATTATTGTTTTTATTATTATTAGATTATTTTTATTATAATTGCATTATAGCCGGCATTATACGCATACGTCGCATTTGCATACACATTAGTACGATTTGGGATTTTACTCTTTCCTTCCTTGTCTATCGTAAGCTATTCGTGCGAGTGCGTGAGAACTCTTTGGTCGCCTCGCGCGCGTAACACGTGTTGGTGCTCGATCTGTATATATACAATATACATATATAATAATAATATTATGTTCGCGGGCTATATTAAATATTATTTTTTTTTTACGACTACGCACTCGGCCGGCCGGTTAATAGGTTTTTATTGGACAACAATAAGCGTTATGAATATAATAATACACTAGCGTATACAGGGCGGAGGCTCTCCATGTCCGTCCGTCCGTTTATAAATTATACAATTTATCGTACTCGACGTGAACGACTAGCGCGAACCGAGGGGGTTTTCTGGTCTCTCGTTCCTCATACACCATCATACTACCCCTTTGCTCGCGCGTGAGACAATCTCACCCTTTTTCAGGTATATACTTCATCGCTATTAGAAAAACGTTCACCCCCTTCATCCTTACAACGTTTTTTGCCCTTATTCTTCGAGCAGTACCTCTCACGCTTTAATGGCGGCGGCGGCGGAATTTCTGAAATCATAACCATGCGCAGACTAGTGTGATTCCCGATCGGTGTTTTCTTTTTCGTAGAATCCCGAATACATATTTAAATATGATTATAATATCGGGAACTATTTGTCTATAACAGTACGTTTGAACAAAATTATTTGATGCACATTTATCGGTATAGTAAAAACAGTAAAATTAATTGATTTAATTAACTGAGTGTAATTAGTGAATCAGTAACGCGTATAAGGTTGAATTTATTTAAGGTATTTTGCGCTCGGCTTCTCATAAGAGCTTAAGTAATCACGTGAGTTCCCTAAAAAACGTGAGGTTGAGCTATTACTGGCTCGTTCGGCTCGCCCCGTGATCACTATTTTTTGCGCGTTAAAGACCACGCGCGTGCGAACGGAGGATTAAATTAAACGAAATCGGAAATAGGGGGGGGGGGGTAGGGGTCAGTGGGCGCTCGCAGATGTGTTTATGCGTGTAAAAGAAATCCGATTGTAGTCCTGTGCTCGGCGAAAGAATAACCGTGTAGGTAAGTTGTGGTACGTACATGCGGTATAGGTAGGTATTTATTAATAATCTTTCTCGTCCACACTTTATGCAAAGCAGCGCGTCCGTTATACGATTTAATATATAGATAAATCTTCCCGCGGAAGGGGGTCTAGGGGTCGGACTTTTAACGGGCGCGGCGTAGTGTATTCCTCCGCAGTAAACATGTATTCAGTGCCCAGCGCTCATTAGCATAATACACTTATGCGTGTAATAAATAATATTGTATTGTATGTCTCTCTGGGCCGACGATTTCCTTACATTTGTCAACGCGCGTGGGACGCTGCAGCCGGTTTGTGATTTTCTACGACGAAAGTATATAATATAATATTCTTAATGCACTTTTAACCTGTCTCGGATAGACATTTGATGATTTAGTCGCAAACCGTACCCTGTGTAGTGTGTACACTCCGGAAATATGTCTAAAACGGAATACTTATTTCTCTTTAGTCCCATTATCGTTTTTGTTAATAACGTATACAGTATCGAAATAACTTCTATCTTTCTCGTTATCCATACGCAACAGTCGGCCACTGCAGGATGACCCAGGTTCGGATTTGGATAACCCTAGAGTCTAAACTCTAGACCGTAAACATATCTTATACTTAACATGCGTTAATTAATCAATTAATTAATTTTTTAAATAATTTGTATAATGGTTTATGAAAAAAAAAAAATGAATATTTTATTTGATTTATCCAACTCGGGTTATGATATTGTTTCGTAACGAAATTGTTTTTTTCTCTCTGGGCCTCGTTTATTTATTATTTTAATCTTCGGGACTCCGATAGAAATAATTATACTCTCCGACCCCGGATCCATATAGTTGGTACATTCGCTGTTGTATACACCAGCATCTCCCCCCTGCTCCGTTATATTATATTTATTCCAAACGAGCCTCAGCTATTCCGTCTATGGTTGTTTTCACGTACTGCTGTTTGAAAGACCCTGTTTATTTACGCTCTATAAACCGTCTTTATTTAATATCGTCGTATTGTGTGATGTTATTATATTATGTTCGTGCTGCTACGACGGGTCTCCATTGGATCTCAGTTTCCGCCGTGCAGGGCGTCCGTTCCATCCTTGCCGCGTCCGTTTCCGACGAGCGGACTTGGAAACGTTCTCGGAATTAAAATCGTATCGAGTCGCGTGCAGACGTCGTTCCACCGTCGATTTATGACGTCGACCGGCCCCGGCGATCACGTCCGGAAAGCTCTGCTCCGACTTGTGGCGCTTATTACCATAATGATACACGTACAATGTGGTGTGTTCCCGCCCGCGCGTTCAAAACATTATTATGCTCGAAATCAGGGCTTTAAACACTTAGGTGATCGGTTAACGGTTTCGCTTCTCCCCGACGGGCTGGTACAGTGCCCCTCCCTATCTAGGTTCCGTTGCAATGGTATACTACATTAGTGCTGTGCCGGGACTGAGCGTCAAATAAGTGTGTTTTACAGCCACGGAGTTAGCACACGGCTCGTGTAAATCACGTATTCCGAGGGTTAAAAATAATATGCTTGCGAGACTGTTTTTCATAACACAGCTTGAATGTTCCGAACAGTTCCCCTCGTCCGCCGGAGAACGGTGACCGGTAGTATAGGTGTTTCCCGACCTTGCAGTTTTAAATTATATTCAAATAACTGGTCCGCGAACGATTATTTAAATAATAAATGACACGACCCCAAAAGTGATTACGCGTTTTTATTTATTTTATTTTACCATATAAGGAGCTAGGTATTCTTAGCTAGGCTCTTTACGTATATGTAATAAATATGTTAAATTTGTAATTAATTAAAACAACAACAGTACGCTTAACGTACACGTGGTAGAATTTAACATCTGAAATATAAATATTTATTAACTGAACTGTATTTTGAGTGATCTGAAACATGTACAAAGATAATTATTTTAAGAATTCGGGTTCACATGGACACACCGTATTAGATGTTATGGGTTTGTTCGGGATATGGACAAAACAATTTTTACGGCAGCTATACATATTGTACTATATTATACATTGTACTCCCTATAATTTTTTTTTTTTTATTATTATAAAAGGTTTCAACAACACAGGTTTTTAGCCTACATTTAGACAAATTAAATTTTTATACATTTAATTTAAGTACAAGTATTTAAACATTATTTATAGTGAATTGCTTAAGTTAATATTATTGAAAAATGTTCTGATAGAAAAAGTGTTCTCGTCTTTGAGGGCTTGATAGAGTGACAGAGGATTGTTGAGTATCTTCATACTCTCTATAATTGTACTCTTATAAATGCCTTGCTCTCGGAACGGACGTGTGTCTTATGGCGATCGTCCCGGCGGAATGACAATTATTCCGTCGTCTAGTGTCGTGCTCCCGTCTGTGCCATAATCCGTGTAAACCGTACGTTTCCGGACCGTATAAGTAATAAACGACGTATAAAACTATAATCGTTGTTCCGCCGCCGTCATGGTCGTCGTTTCCTCTATAGCCCGGACAATGTCGTCGTCATCGTCGTCTTCTACGAACGTCGTCAAAGTCATCTCGCGTCCGCATTTATAATAATATAGAAAAAACTTACCTGCTTCGCGTTTAAAAACAATAGTCGACGACAACCGTTCGGCCGATTATGCACGAGTCTCGATGAGGAGAGAAGAACAATATAAAACATATTGCCGTCGATAATATTTTTAAATTTCATTATTTCACGCACGCCAATATTAAAACACGTCTCAAGGCCTTCGCGCGCGCGCATAATTATACATGCTTCGACGACTTTGTCGCGCAGGCGAATGCGTTTTAATTCAATTGAAACGGGTACCAACATAAAATATACGATCTAATGTTTTTTTTTTTAAATTTTTAACTCAAATACGGTGCCTATAACAGTATTAACATATAGTTGCTTCGTTGTTGCACTATTCGTTTTAATTATTATTATTATTGTTCGCGTTGTTAACATATATTTTTCTCTCGTCGTAAACCACCTTAGTAGTATAGTCAAGCTTTAAACACATTATACGTATAGTCACGTTAGATATTATATCGTAGCGATCACCAATTACGTTGTCTATAAATAACGAGATTTGTTTTACCTATAGTGGGACATTGCTATGGATGTTTTCACTTTTTGAACTCTGATAAGTGTACACTGCAGGTATTTCAGTTGAAAGTATTACACACGGGTTTTATATGAACACACAAGAAGGTATATAACATGCCGTGTCCTTATGAAATATACGTGTTCGGCGCGCATGCGGAAGGGGCAAAATGCTTTTTAGAAATTCGTTTTAGAACGTTTGATGTATCCTATACGTAACTAGTGACTGAAAATAGCTGAAAAGTATAGAAATTAAAGCTTATGAACAAAACGTAAACGATTCATAATCTCGGTCGAGGTGGTAAGAATGTAGGGGGTGCATCGGTTGCGAATTTTCATGTGTACTATTTTACAAAAAATGTCGTCTTGAAAGCCAAATCGTTTTCAGCGTATAATCAAAACCCCGGAATCGAACAGACCAAAGAAAGGCGCGCACAATAATAATGTAATTGAATGTAACGTGTATTATTAGAGACGACTCGAAACGCGCGTAGCAAAAACGTTTTAACGCTGGCGACGAGAAAGTCAAGACAGCCGGAGGGATGTATGCGCGCACAGTCGGTCGTATTGAACTTTTAGCTCCGAGACGTTTACTTCTTTCATTCTTTTTTATCCTCGTAGCGCTCCAATACGAGTCGACGACCGGGTTTCATTAAAATTTATTAAATCGTTCGGCCAATAATAGTAATAACTAATAACTATTAACCAACAAGTAATAACTAATAATAATAATAATAATAATAATAATAATAATAATAAACGAAAAGCTAAGTGCGTTTTCTATCGTGAAAACTGTGGGAAAATTAATAGGTTATATTGGTACTTGGAGGTAATAACGCCGACCTGACAATCGTACTTCCGACCGATTTATATCAATATAGGTTATTATATCGACGGTTTTTCACTGATAAACGTCAATCGGTGAACACTGCGTTCGAGAATAATAATAAAATACACGATTATCACGCGGATAAGAACCGGCGGACGACGATTTGTCTCGGTTAATTGCGCGCAATAACCCGCCGACCATTGCGTATATTAATGATAGTACGGCAATTATCGTTATCCCCGAGTGGGTAATAGTACCAATAATATGCTCGAATTATATTGATAATAGTAATATGGCAATAATATTTTCGTTATCCGCGATGATATGTCAGGTGTTAATTTATATTATCAATTGCTCCGGATATTCCAATTTATAATAGTTTCGCCGGCGAGTACAAGTCGTTTTAAGATATTAATTAGACCCGTACGCACACGGATAATACTAATATTTAGTATTATTATGCCGACAATTTTCCTACGTATTTTTAAAACGACACCACTATAGAGAGATACAGCCGATACGGATTGATATGTCATTAGGCGCGATCACGTTATTATTACTATTGGTACTATTGCTTTAGTACGTCACCTAATAGAATCGTCATGGCCAAGCTCAAAAAATTCCAAAGTACGTTTGAATGTTTGATAAATCAATGTATCCGTGTTTGCGAGACCTTGTCCTGTTACATTATTATATTAATTTTTTCACTTGGGCCCATAGATTTGCCAACTAAATGACCAACGGACTAAACAAAAAAATAACAAGCCAATCAACATGTAGTATACTAACAGTAAGAAATGCGTAGCGAAAAAACGGTTTTTTTTTTTTTTTGTTCGAACGGTTGGAAAACCATGAGTTTGCCCATGATGGTTCTCATAGGTGCGACGGACGGGTTGATAAGCTCTCGAAAACAAAATTATTACCGATGGGGTCGGTCGGCGATTTCCCCGGGGCTCGTTTCCCACCGACACTCGGGGCGGACATATTAATAGTATCGCAGGTATTATCGTCTCATTGTTCACCCGTCGGCGACGGTGGTGGGGGTCACAATGGGGGGACACGCGCAACCCGTTCTTTAACGTCGGAGAGACCGCACACGCACTTCGTCTTCGGCCGGAGGAGTCGATCCGGTTTCGTGATGGCGGCGGCGGTGGCGGCACATGCGCGTGTACCGTGAGTAGAGACGCGGATAAGTTAAAAAAAAAAAACTAAATCTTGTGTATAAAAAAGGGAAAAAACGAGTATCCGGGATGAATTATAATAATATAATGGACGTCGTGTTAAATCGGAGAAGGAGCGCCGAGAGGGGAAAAAACGACCCGTGGACAAAGGTGGCATGTTTATTATGCGGACGGACGGGACGATGTTCACGTACGATACACGTTACACGGTGTTCGGACGCATTTTTCTTTCTTATTTTTTCTTTTAATATAAATATAGACGCAGTAGTTGTAAACAAAACGTGCGAGCGTCCGTATATCGAGAGAATACTAATATATTTTTTTTAACCTTTTCGGTGACCGTGAAATATCCGTTAGCGCGGCCGGGTCTGGTCGAGAAAACCTATGCACAACGTCGTCCTCGCGACATAACACACGTTATATTACGTTACGTACATCATATTATTACTATTGTAGGCATCGCGGTCTACGATATTATTTTTTTCGATTACGCAACAATTATACGCCCTCGGCTGTCCGTGTTCGCGTCCGGGAATTGCGATATTTCCCTAACGAGACGTAGGTATGTCCGTCGTGCGTGTGTGTGCACAAAATACATTATCGTTGTGTACACCGTCGCGCGTTGAGGTAGGTCGTGCTAAAAAAAAGTAAATAAAAAACTCGCAGCTGTACACGTATGTGGTTATGAACGGCCATTGTGCGTTTTGTATATCATTATAATGTATTTATGCTGTACGCGTTTTTTTTCCGCCGTCGCCGCCACGTGAAGGAAACGTAAATCCGCGTGTGAACGTTTAACCTGAGGGTTTCGCTTTTTCGCCTCTGTGGTGTCGCCTCCCATTTTCCTATACGCCTTACACGTATATGTGCACCGTACGAATTTTGCATTGTTCATTAAACAAATCAGACGTTGTATCTTGATTTCGATTTCGTTTCGTTCACGTCAACCGATTTAATAATACGAACGTAATAAATTGCATAATGTACTTATACGTTGCATTCTAAGCCGTGTTTTCGTTTCGATAATACCAGACATAGATACTTATTGCCGTCGGTTATTGCTTATTAGTTATTAGTGTTATTACTATTCAGTAGTTAATAAGTTCTAATAAGTTATTGGTCTATTACTTATTACATGTTGGTATATTATATTATGTATTATATACCAATATTTTACCTTGTTAAATTTGAAAATTTGAAAATCGAACAAATACTGTCCAGGAGAATATTGACTATTGTTGATTAATCAAATTCCGTCGACTGACCGGTTTGTTATCGTACCGTGACATTTAGATTAATATTATCCATCGATCTATCGTCTCGTCGTACAGCGAGTGTTCGAGTAAAATCGTTTTGAACCAAACGCGTGTGCGCAATGTAGTAATAATATTAATAAAGGATTCACTGTTATCGCCTTAAAATTTAAACAATGCCCGAAGAACATGTTAAATGATATCTAACGCACAATGGCCCAGTATTGAACCTTTTTAACGACTGTAGTTTTTTTTTTTACGATTCGTTATCATCGTCCTTATTTTCTTAACATTCGATTTTACGATTTATAAAATTGAACGTGGTTAATGTTATTGTTGGTATGATGATACTAATATTATATGTTATACATTTTTACTGTACATAATAATAATACAGTGATTATCGAAACTATTTGGTTTTTTTATACTACTTTTTTATGACCTTTATCACACATGTGTAGTTATAATATAGGTACTTACTAACTGACTGTATGTGTTATGTATATTATAAAGGTACTTGTCTCTGTTTGAATTAAATTCTCGTGTAAATGTTACCTATTTTTTGAAAACGAGTGGGATTTAATAATCTAAATGCTATTGTTATATTAATATTTAGCGGCTTTACGCTGTTCGATTTAGATCGCGGTATAGCATTTTTAAATTCTGTTTTAAATTCTGTTTTAAACACTATCAGCTTATCGCTCCCTCCATAACCATAAGCGAACTGTTTCAAACGCATGAACACTTGGCTTACTTTTTTTTAAACGTACGAACACGAATGGTTTAAATCGGTATTGTCTGCAGGATGTGCCAATAAGATAAAAAGTCCAAAGTCGAATTAACGAAAACTAATGACTTAATATTAACTTCCGTCTTTGAACAGTTCAGTATTTTACATTCGTATTATGTAGATGATTTGTTTTCGTTATCTTATGTTTGAGTTTTTATCGATTGTGTTATTACAGCCGATGTATAAAACAATAATAAATAAATAAAAAAAATAAATACTCTATAGTCTATAATATGTGGTATATGGGTGTTACACGTATTTGCTGCAGTAGATGTTCTTAAAAGTGCACATAAATTATACGGCACTTCCAGTTTGGCTTGAGAATGAGAATTGATGTTTTAGTGTTTTCTTTTTTTTTTCTATCCGTTAAATTTCGAGGCAATGATTTCTCATTTTTTCTACATATTTTATGCTTACACTAATGTTCATTTTTTCTCATCAATTCAAACAGAGCGGACGTTTGTTCGCAGTATGTTGGCGCCACGATAATGGCTGTTCACGGTGTGTTGTTTATACTCGATTTGCCTTCAATTATTATAATCGATTTTAGTGCGTAGGACTGTGAGAAGTTTTTCGATAGCTTTATACATACATACAAATTATTAATAATATCGAACATTATGGTCCGATAAGGTTTTCAGACCTGTTCGCCTTGGCAGGAAAAAAATAAGACAATTGTCAAAAATTGCGAAAATCCATTACTTTATTGCGTTTTAGGTCAATCTACACCTTTCCCCCGTATTACGTGTTTCCGATTTGAATATTATTTGCACTTACCCTACTACGCTGTGTTTTCAATGTATTATAGTGGGATTAAAAAGTATTGATGTTGAAATGTATAATCATCTGTTCAGATCAGCTGATATTTCAAAGACTGGCGCAGAAACGGTGTCGTCATTAGGGTGTGGGGGAGTTATACGGTGATATCGTATCTCTCCTCCCCCCTACTTTTATTTTATTTTTTAATAATTTTTATTCCAGCTCTAATATTGTTGACAGTAATTAGTTGGCGTGTACAAGAAAATTATACTGGCTTATTACAATAAAATAGTTATAGGTTAACTACTAAAAATACAAATAATATACCGGCATCGCACAGTGTTACTATATATGGTATATAATAATCTACGTCAATGGATGAGCAGAAAAAACTAATAGCAATTGGATTGTTGAGCAAATTTGATATATAATATAACATCCCACTTCCCCGTGTAAATGTAAGTCTTAACCACGTCGTATAACAGAAAACACCGATTTAAATTGTTCATTACTGCACCGTTTCGATAAACCATGTATGCAACTAATATTTTTATAAACTTAAAACATTTTTAATTATGTTATAATGATGATAATTACTATAAATAATAACTCATTAAAATATTAAAATGTATGTACTATCTAAATAATATCTG
Organism: Periphyllus acericola; assembly: GCA_949715065.1. NCBI lineage: Eukaryota > Metazoa > Arthropoda > Insecta > Hemiptera > Aphididae > Periphyllus > Periphyllus acericola. Next base: position 11,304,633 of record OX454268.1, read on the forward strand.
ATATTTCTTTTAACATTTGATCCTTTGCACGGTGTCGGTTCACAGTTGTTATGATTACCGTCTACATATTCTTATTGTATTGCACAAATCGATAAATATCTGATGTATTGCCGTTTTATTATATAAACCAAATATCTGTTATAAATCGAATACGTGTTATCATTGGATGGATAATGAATAATATGATAATATATATGTATACGTGTGTATGCCTATCTACAATTTATACGCGTAAAGAATATACAATGAATACATTCAAGACCACGATTCGTGTAGACGACTGTTTTTTTTTTTTGAAGCACGTCGATCATCATTATGTTTAGGAGAGATCAAACATTACGCTATGATTACGCATTTATTTCGTACATGTTTTTTGCCGATGGTTAATCACGTGCTCGTATACCGTATTTCTTAAAGGTAGATTGACCATTAACGAACAATTGTTTTTCATGGCCAATATATTATAACTCATCAACATCAATAAAACGCACTTTACAATATATATGATGTGTTTATTAAGGTCTAACATTTTTTTATGTACACGCACGACAATTGAGCTTAATATGTGAAGTAATTACTAATTATATATGCACATGAATTTATAATATACGCTATATACAGCGACGCGATTATATCTTACAGCTGGTCCACCGTTTTATGTGTTTATTATCTTATTAGCGGTATGTAATACATCTTGGTTTTATCAAATTATCAAAGAGCCGTATCTCTTGGAAGTATATATTTCAGTTGCATTTTTTAATCTATACCTACATGTAAAATAAACATTAAATATATTCCTCTGTCTTAGTATATAAAATAATTTTATAGTGGATTTTAATGTGCATATATGAATGTAATTATTTTAATGGTTTCATGTTGTATGCATATGTGTTCCTGTATGTAACACATATGTCATATAATATAATATATTGTATGTATAGGACTACTATCTACATGTATAAAGTTTAACCCAAGTATTCAAAAAATGTTTTAAATTTGTTTTATGTTCGTTTATGCAGCTCTACAAACGAATTTGGTCCCGAGCGGTGGCAACATAGTGGCGGTTTGTTAGACGGGGCTTGGAAATTTATTCGGTCCGCCCGACGTGTCGTAAAAACACCTGCACACCGATCGACCGTTCGGATCATAAAAGCGATAGGAAAAAAGGAAAAAATGGTAAATACCGCGATGGCACACATCTTTCGTACTCGGCTTGTTTTACTTACATTATACCTGAACCGGTCCCCGACATTCGGTTGGGCGTGTTGTTTGTTAGGTTTGCGAATCCGATCTCTCTTTTCTCTCACTCTCTGCAGTCTCTCTCGCCTCGGGACACGGCCATTGAATCGGAACGGCGAAACGGCGACTGCAGCCCGCGGCTGAGGAAATAATCGAATTTTTTAAAAATTCAATCGATTAAAGATACTACCTATATAGTTAAGTGTACCCGGTATACTTATAATAAACTCAGAACGACATGTGTTATGTCCCTCGTGTTCTGAGGACTAAAAGTGTTTACGCGATGAACGTTAAAGGCCGCGGACGGGTGAACCATATAGCTCATTATTGTTGCTATGATATTATCAATGTTCGCGATCGATTGATTTCGCGAACGGCCCCCGACTTCAGGTTTACTGTATAATATTGTAGGGTGGCCCGACGATCGGATCATATAATTGGTGTTGAATGAATTCGTCAAAATATATTATAATATTACTTCTGCATCCGTAAAGTTGTGCTTTATTTTTCACTGCGTTGTTTTAAACACTTCGTAAACATATCATAGACTTCCGACGGCGTTTTCACGACTTTGGGGTGTTTAATAATACAATTGGCTTGTGTAATATCTCCACTGTCGCTGCAGCACTACACATTCGGTGCTACGTTATTAATTTTAATGTACACCGTAAAATTATAAATCGTAAATATCATAAACTATACATCCAAACATATTTGAGTGCACTTCAAGTCTATATCATTTCTTTTTTCGCCGAGAATATGTGTGCAGTCGTTTAGTGACGTCGTCCAACACCATTTGAGTTATTTTTCATTTTTTAATACATAAAACACATTTAACGTGCGTTTAGCATGAGTTCGATATTATTTTTAGAGTTCCAGTCCTACAAACTGAAGTGCGCGCAAATACCGTAATTCCACGTCTAAATTTCTCGACTATATTATTCTCATTACGAGTTTTATAGTTCATAACTGTCCCATTACGCGTAACTTACTGCTTACACATTTTGAAAGTGCGCGGTTTTAATACCACTATACTACATGTTTAAAACCTGTTCGCGAACTAGGTGTACACAGATGTATTGCAGCGGTACGTTTCCGTTTTAATTGTCTTTCGATTAAAATTCCTCGATTAGCACATATAATATATTGTAAAACGCACGTGTTCTGAAAATAATTATCATAATAACGAATGATCTCTTTTAAATCGACACGTTCACTTCTTATACGTACGCGATCTCACTTCTTGCCGTTCGCGTACAACCGTGGTCAATGTTATTATTTTTAGTGAAGTCAATCATTTAACTCTGAAAGTATTTAATTACACGCGTACACTTATACTGCAGGAACAACGGGTATGGAAAAATAAATAAAACCGATTTCCCGTTCTTGTCCAATACCCACTAAACAAGAATTCAACGGAAACTTGTCCTTACAGTTCGGCCTATACCATATTATATGAACGTGGTGGTTTGACGCAGCTTGTGGTGTAGGTACTAGGTACAACAGCTGTATAGTTCACTGCGCTAGCTTGATAGGTATAATCATGTAACTATTTTCATATTTTTTGTCACTTTATTTTTCTGTTCGGTGTCATCACCACATCTAATCGAACGGTTTTTAAAACCCGTCCATTATGTGTGTGTGTGTGTGTGTGTGTTTGCGTATTACATGTGTGGTGCGTTCGTGTTGAATGTCTGTGTAGGCGCGCGTGACCATTATAATATAGAGGTTACATGTATTATAGAGAATACCTACGGTTTTCGGTGTTGGTCAATAAAACGCATTAGTGTACGTCTATTATAATACATTAGTGCATGGCGTGACGTATTTATCCTTAACCCTTGTGTGTACACACACACACGCATATACTTATCACAATACGTCTGTGCGTATGTGTATGGAATAAATCTATATGTATACATCCGTGAAGTTATTCTCAACCCTTTACCGTTGTTGTGACAATTAGTTTCGACTTGCCTTTCAAATGTCATTTGTCGTGTTGGCCCGTAAACGTCAATAAATTTGTCTTATTGTGTGCGTATGTGTGTGTTTGTGACTTGTGTGCACGTTGTTGTTACCCACGGGGTCGGCGGTGTACAAAATCATAAATCGTTTAATGACCTTGGCTTTTTTTTTCCTTCTAAGGGCATGTACAAAACCGATACCGAAAAAAAAGTCCTTTTCGTAACGGTTCTTTCTATCGGCGTGTGTGCACAGTACACGCGTAAAACCTTCCGATTTTTTTTTTATTCCATTTATATATTTTATTACTGTTGATTTTTGTGTGCATTATGACTTGTCGTACCCTGATGCCCATACGTGGGTACACACTAAACCGTACACATAATATGCGCGTTGCTCGACGAATTTCATTCGATTTTCAACCGGTGTGCAAATGCTTTTGATTGTGTCTAAACGGTGAGACTATACCCAACGTGTAGTCATTACGCGCGCATTGATACGAATATTCGATAAAAAGGTTTTTTTTTATCTTCGGCAAATGATATTGTAAGATACACCAAGGTATAGGGTAGGTGGGCGGTTCGGTATCTTTTGGAAACGTATTGCGGAAAATCGGTTTTTCTGTATACACGCATACGATTCGCGAGTATACTATTTACGCTTGACGATCGTTTATTTTAAACGTGAACGTTGTGCGCGGAATAATATACATAATAATGTATATAGAATACGAACGAGTTCACATGCGTTATGAAAACTATAGAAATCTTATTTAAAAATAGATATGACAAGAAAACGTTTTTATTTTACTGTCGAAATGAGTTATGATGTACACATGCATGCGTTGCGTACAGTGTTCAAATGCGATATACATTTTTTTTTTTTTTTAGAACTTTGGTCCAATTTAGTGTCTCCTTACGACGACATACGCGCCTATGTAAATGTTTATACTTTACGGAGTAAATTACTTTTTTTTAATAGTGAATTGTGTTCGGTATGACCTCTTATGAAACGCGCATAAAACTCGATTTTGGCGAAATATTTATGTGCGTTTACTATATAGAGTTCAGTGTACATAATGTCTGTGGAAAAAAAAACACCGACTACACCGTGCGCCAATAAAAAAAAATGCTTTGTCGGCGATCTTTGTATACGTTTCTCGTCGTGTTACGCCCGCACCCTAGGAGATGGCTTATTGGTGTATTCACGGGTGGGAAAAACGAGGGAAAAATTAAAAATCTTCCCAACCCTCTTGTATGACGAAAAAAAAAATGAAAAAATAATATAAACGAAGAATTATGGTTATTGCGTCATGAAGATGACAGTGTTCGCCGCCGTTATCTTTGGCGGGGGCGGCTACTGGTATCATCCCAAATTTCCATTGTATAACCCTCCAAAAGAAATATATTACACTCGTCGGCGCGCATGATGGTAGGTATATGTGTGTATAAATAAATATATGCGGCCCCTGTATACATTTCTGTTGTTCAAAAGATCATTGCGTAAAAATAATGTCTCGGGGTCTTTGCAAAATGTCTTTCGAAAAATATATATATTATGTAGGTACATAAATATGTATATGTGCGCGCGAATACACCCTCTTGCGCTCGTAAATTTGTCAATAAATGCGTGTACGGGGAGAAAAAAAAACAGAAAGGGTGAAAAACTGCGTTGAAACTTTCCTTGGTGGTATATATACACGTACTGCAGCTGAAAACGAAAATAAAACACGACGGTCGGCGATCGTGTAGACACATCTAAGGAATTTATTTTATTCGTCTGTGGGTATATAGGTGTATTGATACGCGCACTTTCTCTCTCGACCGCTTCACGCGTTCACAATGATAAATGTATGTATAAAGGCGTCCGAATAAAGGGTTATATGTGTGTTTACGTATAAATGTGGTTTTGTCATAATTTTTCTACCTGTTAAAGGTTTGACCCAGTTTCGATCGGAAAAAAGAAGAATATTCGTCATGGTGATGTTTTTTTTGTTGTTATTATTATTATTCGAAAAGAGTTATATGCAAGTAGGTCAATAGCGTTTTATTCTCACCTGCAGCCACAATAGGTATTTCGGATGGGTTAAAAAAACTTGGGCACCCTGTAGATTATGCTTACACAATTAGGTTACGCTAGCGCTGTGAGAACTGGTATACATCAACAGGGCATATGATGTATATATATATATATATATATATATATATATATATATATATATATATATATGTATATATATATATATATATGTATGTATAATTTTATACTCGCAGCATTTTAATTTTCGTTTAAAATTAAACATTGTTGCAGCCCGGTGTTTCCGTTTAAAATTTACAACGAGTCGTTTTCGACTGTTAATTTTTATTCGTTTGTTCGAATTCGTCGATGATTCAAAACGTATACAATAATCAATCTTAATAAAGTCATAATGTGTATCTAGATATTATGTTATTAAACGAAGGCATTGAGCAATTGAAATTACAATTTGAACGCATATCGCATATGTATAGTTATTTTCACCTTGTATATAAGCTAATATACTCTGAAGTCTTTTACTTACGTCATTTCCATATCGAGATTCAACAATGTTGGTTCTCATTTTTCAAATCAACAGAGATAAGAAATTATATACGTATAAGTGTATTATAAAAAACGGTAAACAGGAAAGAGTAGAATAGTTTTCTCGAAAAACGTATTATACTCGTGCTTGTAAGATCGCAGGTGCTCCAGAGTTATATATGTATGTAATAATATGTGTATGCGTGTGTATATATAAGGTGTCGTGAAGCTGAGAAACTGCAGAAAATACGAGCTCATTTCTTTTTCCACTCGGCTTGGCTCGCGTAACTGTATATGTAATAGTAGGAAAACCCTCGATATTTCCCTTAGGTGTTATTCTCACCCCCTTGCGCCGCCGCCGCCGCCGTATACTATACACTGTGTTGTGCACACATACGCGGAGGGAGGGAAGAATAGTGTAATATACACCGTACACGCCATCTGTTCACGACCATTGTTCACCATGCCGCCGCGCCATACCACCGGAGAAATGGTATGGAGAAAGAGAGCGATGGAGGGACGGCGGAGAATAAGAGCGAAAAAACGGCCCCCAAGTACTTTGAAAAGGGCCAAGAAAGGTTATGGCAATAATTCGAAAGACGAGCTCCGTTTCAAAGGGGGGAGGATGTTGGTAAGGGCAGCTCATCGTCCAGGGGGGAAATTGTTTACAGCGTTGCAAATTGATATTACCGTTTCCGAGCCGTTTGCCGAATTCTTGATGAAAACGTACGTCGCCGACGTGAGGGTCTTTCTGTATATACATTTCGGCGACTGATATATGTGCAATTTCGCTGTCCGATGCAATATGTCTGCTGTATATAAAATGAGCACATATACACGCGACGGATGGGCAATTTTCTATAGCACTCTAAGGGATGACGTTAAATTATAGCGTATGTATAAACACATATATATTTTTTTTTCTCTTCACACTGTATAGATACACTCGAGGGATGATATTTTGAAACCACGTGACAAGGTACGAACACGCACACGGACGCGCGCCTTAACGTTCAACAGTTATTCTTTGCAGCATAATAATACGAGTAATAGTAATAGTAATAATAATAATGTGGAAACGATCGTCTGTCTGCAGTACCGCGTTAAATTTGAAGGACTCTAGCAGCGTAGGGTGTAAATCTGATGAGATACGATGTGCGAAGAATGTACAGGAAAAAAATCCCATGGCAATGTGTACTGAGAATCGTATGTGTACACAATAGGCGAAATATGTTTTCAAATAAATCAAGTATTGATGTTCCACATACCGCGATAGTGTCTCGGTACAATTTTCCAAAAAAAAAGACGTTCGTACGTGCAGATGTAAGAGTATGCGTGCATAATATACAGCAGGAAGCAAATGGCTAGGGACGTCCACGCGAGTACACAATTTAACGTTGTATTTTAATTGCGTGTGACTTATTGCGTGCAATTATATGCTTTGAGCAAGCTGGAATAGATTTTGGGTCTTCGTTTTTATCATAACATATCATGCGTATAAAGATTTAGATGCGTACTGTAATTTATTAATTTTTTATTTCAACTTGTGGCCTTCACAAGAATCGTAAAGGAGTCTTAATACACGTCGCGCGTGTCGTCTAAATTAAAACACTTAAGCGCGTTACGGATTGGATTATAATATTATTACTATACACATAGCTGTTGTATATAATATGCACACGTTATGTGTATTGTAAAATCGTTGTACGACGGTATAACACACTGTTCGTCCGACGAGAGAGGCGGTGGCGATACGGTCTGGGACCGCGTTTGTTGTGGACCGCATGGGATTTACGTTAATCATTGTTAATGAACGTAATACAATATTTATTATAATACTATGTAGTGCTGCCTAATTTACATTTTCTCGAAAGGGAAAAAATAATACATAAATATAAAAACGCATCTCGTACCTGTTCGACGTCGTACAGTATCATGTATACGCATGCAGCATTACCGCGCTAGGTGATTTGTGAAGATATTTTTCGACGTATAGGTATAATATGTGTGTACGTGTTACCTCCACCGACATCACCACACGGTAGGGCGCTGGGACAAAATCGTTTTCACGTGCTTCGCGTTCTTTCGGGTTACCGCGGTATGTAGGTATGTCTGGTGTACCCGATGCACGCATTCATACACACAGAGTTATTATTTTCAAACAATTGTTCACCCCTCTCGCTTTGACCGAAGAATCATCTAACCCCCTACCACCACTGTGATACCCGATAGCCGTGTGTACACTTCAAACTCATAAGCTCTGCAGCATATGTATATTGTAGGTACGCGCGCAGGCAAAGGTGAAAGGATGACACAATATGGTATATCTATAGTAGCCCGCGGTGCCGCCAGCGTCGTCGTCGTCGTCGGGTTGCCGAGGGCGGTGCGAATAAAATGGACGGCCGTGAGGGTGAGTTTCGACGGCGGCATGTAATAATGGCAACGACGTCGACGGGGCGAAACCGGTGTAGGGTAATTTCATCAAAAACACCGGCGGCGGCGTCACATGCATGCACGCGCGCGCGCGCGAGGGTGCGTTTTATTGTTCGGTGCAATTAAACGACGACGATGCCGCCGCCACCACCGCTCTGCGTCTTCTCCTTTTCGCCTCTTTTCTCCCGTTATATATACACACTCCTCGCCAGCACACCACCAAGTCTTCTCTTATATACTCACCCTTTGCGTATATAATATATATATACCATTATTCGCATCCAACCCCTTTTCCCGTACCTACACGACGACCGGGTATATATATATATATATATATATAATTGCTTCTTCTTCTTCTTCATCTCGTAAACGCGAGGGACGTCGTTTTTAATTAAAAAAAATAAATAAATAGATAAAAACGATAAATAAGTTCGTACACGTTATATACATACATAATATATATTATTATTTGTACAGAAGAAGAAGCCGGTATTATACAAAAGGTAATATCGTGTTCGAGAAAACGTCCACGGCGCTGCGGCGTCTTATCGCGTTCCTTTTACCCGGCGCATCTGCCGCCGTCGCGACTATATAATATTATTATTATTATTATTGTTATTATTATTACTCGTACTATTATTATTATTACTACTATGACTGTTATTATTACGACAACGGTTAAATTTAATGATGCCGAAATATAATTGCGTGCGTGTATATTATAATGTGCGTGCGTGTGTGTGTGTGTGTGTACTGCGTTTACGCGGACGTGACTTCGCTCCGACGTCCTCTAAATACACACGAAAGCGTGTTTTATTTCCTCGCAGGAATGCCTGAATTATGCGAACAGACGCGTGTCGTCGTATCATCGCGTTTTCGCCGCGGGCGCGGTCTGAAAGGAGGGGCGGGGGAGGCGAAATGTAAAGACGCTCGGTGGTGACCTAACTCTGGAAAAATTATATTCCCGAAAATAACGTGTATAAATGCGAGATCTTACGTGTGAGATACGTTGGATGTGCCATGACGACAATGTATATACGTTGCGTAGATTGTGCGCCGCACGCGATTGTCGTTCTCGCTGCTGCAGCGGGGTTAGCCCGGCGACCGCCCCGACATTGGTGTAATGCGGACGGGAAAAATGTTTTGACCGCGTACGGACGGATAGGACTTTTTTTTCACCTAGTCCAACAGCCGCCGCGGTTCGTTTTTTGCGTGTACAAAGAGAACCAAATTATATTTTCGGCTCTGTCAATTGTACAATTTATTTATTGACCGTCTGGGTACGTTGTTTATGGGCATAATCGTGGCGTTATGTGCATCGGAATGGTACGTCCTAGGCAAATGTTTGCGCGCCGTCTCGTTATTACGTTCCGGGTATACGTTGCCGAGCGTATTATTTGCACACCACCGGTGTTCTACGTCGACCCGAAGTTTCGCTTAAGGCCTCTTATTGATTAATTTATGAGGTGTTCACAATGATGAACTATCGCCGTGGTAATCGTTGTTTGCAGTAAAGAACTGATGCAGTTAGCTAGCGCACGTCGTATTATTATCGTGAATACGTTATAACTTATAAAATTGTAACAGAGGAAGACGAATGATAGAAAAACTTGTTTTTTTTTCCCTTTTTTTCATCATTCGCCTAGCTCGAACCTATTGTGTACGCACTTTCCGAGCACATTATCTATGATATAAACGAATTCGATGTCTACATTACCGTGTGCACGAATCACGTGATTTACGAAAAACTCTAATACGAACGGATGGTAAAGAACTCGGTGCACATACGTGTACACGGCTCACGTTTACTGCCGCGTATGACGCGTATATACCATTATGTGGGTTTGCGCTAAGTTATTGACCCTTAATGTCGGTTGTACGGCCCTAAAACCATCGTATAAACGTTCATGCGGGTCATTATAGACGTGGAGAATAAAATAAAAAAATAAACTCGTATGTACCTACTTTTCGGGTACAGTACCGTCGCATGGTAACTAACTGGTCGTGATATTATTATTTAACATTAATTGTACTGTTCGTGGCAGATCCCCTAGTTTTCCATGTATTCGGCGTATTGTATAAATATTTTATTGGTAATAACGCGGTATAATGCTCGTGGAACATCTGTGTACGATTTGAACGGGATCGAAAGTGGTTGTTATGCTCAAAGTTAAGATGCCGTACAGATATTTCATATAATTCAATATAACGCACGCTCGTTAGAATAATATCTGAAACGAAGGTTGAACTAGAGACGGACGCGCGACATTCGAACGATGTATAATGCTATAATTTCAAGGGAGTTTGTGCGCGTTATCAGCCGAATGAACCTGTCCCGAACCGTCATTCTCACTGCACGGTCTTGTTTCCGCGGAATTAATTTTAAAATATTATTTTATTCCGTACACGAGATCGTTATCATCGCTGTTCCGAATCTGTGATCAACCCAATTAACTGCTGCCAGCAGAGTTTTACGACGATAATATGTCCGCGCGTGTACACGTAATATCAATATGTTACTATCGATAGCGAAAAGTCCGTACACCCTAGTACGTAAATAAGTTCTCGTTCGAGGTGGAGTCCGTGACACGTTCACACTACCTGGTAGGATTCTATCGTATTACTTGTACATTACGCGTGTATCGCAGCAGTGTACGCTGTAAATTATAAGAAATCAGATAAGTGTTAACGCGTTCTAACCGATCGATTCACCCAAGAGTATGTAATACATATGATGTATTTGCTTATTACGCATTAAACACTCGCAGTACACTCCCACGCTCCTCGTCCCCACCGACGTTTTGCTGTTTTTTTTCCCCCGATTCTGTGTAAACGAAATTATTCATTGGATCCAATTAGTTTAAAAGATGCCAATACAGCAATCTCATTCACCCGACCGTGCATGTAGTCGTTTTCATTCAATTCGGTCGATAACATCGAGAGATAAAAAATGTTAGTCCATCCGAGACATGTCTGTGGCTCGAGTAGGTTCTAATGCTCGTCGATCGTTACATCGCACTGCATTGGTACGTGATAATACACGACATATTATAATATCATGATACATACATGTTCTTTGCTCGCGTCGTCGATGTAAAAATTCTCTTCAAGACAAAAGTCGTGTACCACGATGAATCGGACGAACGCTTTTGTGTTCACCGATAGGGGTTATATATAACGTGACCATATTTTTTTTTCTTCAAAGCGGGACACCTGTACATTTTAATAAGGAAACCACATCATTTTGCGAAAAATAACAATTTTTTATTGGAAAAAAAACATAAACTATTTGTATAACAAAGTGTTTTACGTAATACATATATATGTATATATTACGTAGTTATACTATACGTCTATACAGTATAAATGTATAAATAATGTATGATTGTGATTTGTGATCAATAAATACTTACCACAAGTCGACTTTTCTTAAAGCGGGACATTTTTAGGTTCTTTGGGGACAGCGGGACACTTAGCTCGAAAGCGGGACTGTCCCGCCCAAATCGGGACGTATGGTCACGTTAGTTATATACTATACTGTATACGTGTACAAAAATACTTTTGGTTCGGAGATGTTGAAGGTTTGTACTTTATTACACGTACAGAATTATGTTGTTATGTTAACCGACGAGATTTAAAGATGGCATCCTGCGGAGACCTGTGGTTTTTATGTGTACACCGATTTGAATTAATTTCAACTATTTCACGTGAGTATCTTGTTTCTTGCATTTTGTAGGATCACAACAACTTACTATACGGCGCGCGTTTGGAATGGGCCGTGGAAAAGTAACCGTTCCGTTTGGTCCAAAAATATCAACAACTTCCTATAGTGTGACCGCACATGGTATTTTTTTTTTTTATTATCAAACAGAAGAACCCTCGGCAACATGGGCCCATTGGGCTTAGAAATAATTAAATCAATTTAGGTATTGTGGACTTTTTAAATTTTGGTTTGAAGCTTGGCGGCCTATGGTTTGAGGGTGGTTGTGGAGTATTTCGGCAAGTGATTCGGGCATGTTGAGGTTTGTTCAGATGCTGTGGTATAAACGGCATTCGGTGAGAATATGTTTGATAGTGACTTGGACACCGCAGGCTGTACATATTGGGGGTTCTTCTTTGGCCATTATAAAGCTGTGGGAGATTTGAGTGTGTCCGATTTTGAGTCTGGTAATGATGACTTCTGATTTTGTGGAGTAAGATCATTTCTGTTGCCATCTTAGTTGGCATATATCGCGCATGGTATATAACGTATACTATATAGTACCTACCTGTATACACCGCTCGCGTTTGTGCAAAACAATAGAAAATCCTGTTTGTTGCGTGCCATGCCCGGTTGCGCGTATAGTGTACAATCTATATTATATGTATTATACACAGACATTAATATCGTAATGTATTACATTGTGTTGTGTTTTAATGGCACTGCGCATACACTGTGAGCGGGCCTAAAATACTGGCCGCGTCCGTTTGAATAATAACACATAGTTGCACAACGGACGGATTCTTTGGAAAATAATAATCACCCGTTTACGAGGAAACGAGTTTTACTGATATATTTATTACGCGTCTTTGCCGGACACAAACATTATTTCACCATCTAACGCACTCGCGCTGGGCGTGCGTGTGGCATTCGTGACCAAACGCGATTACCACCGGTCGTGTCATGGACTAACCTCAGTTATTTCCCTAATAAGATAACGCCGTGGTCGATTCCGAACGCCATTCCAACGAATATTATGTTATTATTTTCATTCGGGGGTTTCAACGAGATTGATTATTTTTTTCTTTTTTTTTCTCTTCAAAAAACAAGTTTGATTAACGAAAATTGCCATTTATCATAGACGGTGTACCAGTATATTGTATAATATACAAAATATTATATTGATGTATTATCGGATATTATTTTCGTTCCCCTCCCCGTCGTGTGGAGGACGAATTTTTCCGTTTGTAAACCGGATCGTCTGTAATTTTTTTTTTGTAAATACATTTTATAAAGTTTATAATGTTAATTTCATGTTTTCTCGAAACGTACTTTGACGCTGACATTTTAACCTCGCGGTTTTCCACGATAAAACTCCCCTCTCCTTGTTCGCCTATGATTTCAGACGTTTATTCTGCGACATAATATTAGATGCGATGTGGAATAAAATAACAGGTAGTAAAATGCTGCTGCTATGTAATGAAATAGGCTTACGGGCGCGCGTTTAATCGGCGGGCCGGGTGGAAGTTATCGCCAAGAGATTACACGTTAACCTATATAATTTACCGACTGTATTGTAGAGATGGCACACCTTATACGTATATAATAGCATAGTAACAACTATATGCCATTATATTATCACAAGTAATAACAATAGTACCGATATGATATTGTGGTAACGAACGACGCGATAAAATAAAACCTCGCGAATCTGAACACATCGCTGTTCACTGCAATACATACAATCGCCGCGTTTGATTATTATTCGTGATATGAACGCTCCGGGGGGAGGGGGGGGTCGTGCGCTCACGAGTTTCGGTCTGAAAGTCTGAAATTATTTCACACTCGCGCCGCCATCGATCCGGTAGAATTGATTGCATGGAACGGACGTTTCATACGGTCCCGATTATTTCCATCGCTGCGCTGCGACTGACGGTATCGGACGAGCCGGAAACCCGTCTAAAAACGTCGTCAACACGGAACTCGGTGCTCGATTCCGTCTTGGATTTTTTTTTTTTTTGCAACAATTTTACACTCAATTCACGCGTACGTGCGCATTATACGTGAAAAAATGAACGCGTTGCGCGACCGTTCGGCGGGATCAAGTGGTTTCGGTTTTACGTTTCCTTCGCCTCGAAAGGCCGGCCGGTGTTAAGATCCGATTTTCTAAAAAGACGGGGACGGAGGGTAAAAAAATTCTGCGCCCGTCCGAAGAAATCGAAAAACGTCGTCGTCGCGGGCGCGCGCGTGTTCGTCGAAAAACGATCCGGCGACGGTGGTGCGAGCGAGAGAGACGGATAGAGGACCCTCTCGTGCCGGCTACACACAACATATACGTACGCGCGTAACCATAGCGACGGCCGCAGTCTCCGCCCTTGGCGGTGGCGCCATTAAAGGAGCGCGACGAATTCCCGAGGCGGCCATCGACTGCGGCGGCGGCAATCGCGCGTTGCCCGTGAAATCCGTGTGCGCGGGGCAGGGACGGGCGCCGTAATTATTATTACTACGAATCGCCGGGTGGGCATCGTTGCGGCGGTATACGAGGACGGTACACACAGACGTTCGTCCGGGGCCCGCGGAGGAGTTAATGTTTTACTTCTCGGTCGCGCGCACCGTGTAATCGCGATAAGAATGTTCTAAATTCTAAGGAATGCATCTACACATAGGTACATAATATATTGCGGTGAAACCCACTGTCCTGCAGCACTGCGACCCTGAGTTGCGTACCTATATATACGAAAACCTGTGTCTGATTGAAATCATCAATGTGCGGTCTACTCGTCTGAATAACAGGGTCTGCAGTCCTGAGTCGTTTTTCGACCTGAACAATGTTCGGTATGGACTGTGGCGGCGCGCCCTCGAAGCAATTGATATTTTTTTAGTTCGATATTATATAAGTATCGTTTTTTATTCGGGATTCCGAATCCTCATGACTGCTGGCGCACGGAAATATTTACATCGGATTCCGTCATGTATTTAATGTTATGCAAGTGCGACTAACCAAATTGTACATGGGGCTAAGGACGTTTTCCGCCCTCTGCATCTTGTGTGTTCTTAAACGTATATCAAATTTCGAATCATGTTTAATGCGTGTATGCCGTATATGATATTTACTATTTAGGTTGAGAAAACGGATACGTATAGTGCGCAAATGACGGTCGTAGGGATTTTTTCCGTCCTCCCCGTCCCACAACAACAACGTAATCGCCCGTCCACCGTTATCAGCGTATAATGCGCCCGCTGCCGCCGCGGTGATCGTTTATTTTAATATAATATTATTATTACGCTGATGCTGCTCGTTTTATCTCGGTCGCACACGATTTCACCTCTGCACGGGGATGTATAATATCGCGTAATGCATCGCCAACGATCGCGCACAGTCCTTCCATTATTATTATTATTATTATTACGGTCCGCTACCCTCCATCATCCCTTTCGACGGGCGGTAAGAGTTAGGGGGCCGTGAAGATATTGTATATACGTACACAAATTTTGTGTACTCCAGGAAAATTAATATAGTACGTGACGTAAAATATATAATACGTGCGGTATATTGTATATTATGACGTTTAATTTCTAAAACGTTTGACGTGATATACCTACCCCTATGATACCTACCCCTATGCTATTATATAGACCGTATAATAATTTTATATCCACGCGTGTATACTTTTATTTATGTGTTTTGACCGTCTCCGTGTTTAACGTACAGCCTCGTCGCAAAATATTACACGTACGATATTAACACAGCCGGCCGTCTGGGTTTCGCTATTCCTTCTATATACAGTCCTGCCTCGCGACGGTTTGCTATCGATCGATTTTGCGAAAAAAAAAACTAACGACTAATTTATCAAACAATAACCGGCGCGCTTATAAATGTAATAGCGTCGCGTATAATTAAAACACTCGTTCGCTTCGGCGCGCAGTTTTTTGTTTTATCCTCTAAACTCATTTTGATTTGTCGACCGAGTAATACTGCGCTTTTTATTGCGAGTCGGTAGATTAAGACTCGTTTTTACGAGCCCATCGGTCCGAAGGGTCTGTTTTAAATTATTTATCATTCGTGTCCGTGGTATATATATATATATATCTGTATAAACACATAAACTCGGTCGACGACAACGAAATCCTTTTGCGAGCCCAATTGGTTTTGTCTAAAGACGGCGCGAGTCTTCGACGACGTTTATGTGTACGCATGTATAGCAGTAGCCGCTTCGTCGTGAAATAATACCTTAACAGTGTACAATACAGTAGGTATATTCACGTGCATATACGTATAATAATAAGACAGTCGCATTTTATGCAAATATAAAACCCGTTCCCCTTTCCTTCGAAACGATCGATGTTCGATTGTCGAGCGTTTAATTTGCACTGCAGTAAATCTAATACATCCTGCCGATTAACTCGCTCCTATGCGTAATGTGCACTGTACATAATAATACGCCTATATGTGCGACTGCAGTGCTCGACGTACCGAAGCGTTTAAATGCATTAGACAATATGTTATAATATATACGTATTCATTGCGGCGAGCGCGTGTTATCGCAATCACGTGTGGTCGTGTATGCAGTGCGTTTATTTGCGTTTTTTTTTTTTTATGAAATAATTATGGTACTTACAACAAACGGTTTTGGTACCTATACAACGTTTGAAATGATTATTGTGTGTTCTTTCTGTTGGACACGGCTGCGCGGTTTAAACGCATTCCGCAATTATAATAAAATATCATGTTTCTGCAACTCCTATAATATGTAAATATATATAATACTTGTATCCGAGCGTTGTTTCTTCGAGTAATCGAAACGACCCTGCGTGTACCTATATGCAGTATGGATTACAACTCGTTATGGTTCTGAATTATTTTCCCGCACTTCCGATGTATAAATTAGAAGCGTTGTTATAGTTATAGTTACTTAAAAAAAAACAGAAAGCACTTATTCTATCTACGTGTAAATTGTGAATTAGCTGTCGACCGAAAACTCAATATTTTCTTAGAAATTGTATTCGATATAGTTTTTGTATGAGTATTTTCTCTTTCCGGGAGTCTCAAAATTGTATTCGTTTAATGTCTGCGAAGCACGGGCACTTATATATTTCCAACCATTCTTCCATATGATTAAATATGATTTTTCTTTTAAAAAACGACTTCATTGTTCGATAAAAAATAGAATATATTATTTACTCGTGACAATGGAGGTGTATGATGACACATTATTCCCTATATGCAGCGAGCGCTAGATTTTATTGCGTGTTAATTTTATGGATATTTCATTTAAATTATCTTTATTCTGTACACTACCATAAATATACCTATAGAGTATACGAGTATAGACATGTTTCTATGTGTTTTATTTCTTCCATGATTATTGGAAAAGTTTCTGTTTTTTTTTTTGTTTTTTTTTTAGATTGACATAACATTTTATGATTTTTGATTATTATATAATATATATATATATATATTATATATATATCAATACCGCATTTATTTTATACCATGTACCTAAATAGAGAGAATGGAATAAAGTTTTGTTAATAAATAAGCTCACTGTACAAAAGGAAAGTAACACTTGATATAATTTTGTAGTGTACATATATATATATAACTCCTGCAATATCGGAAGAAATAGTATTGCAAAAAGAAAAATTGAAACAGTAAGTAATAGTCGATTTGTTGGATTGTAAGTTAAAAGTAGAACGCTGATGTTTTGTTTCGTTATATATACTGACAAACTGTTATGGATAAAACGATTATTATTGAACAGTAAGACAGTACAGCCGACGTTGTCTATCTTATGAGATTATCTATACTCGTATTTATTAATCACTCGAAACTAAAAATCAAACTTTGTCGAACTGTTTTTAGTCTGCGGAAAGAAATTCTAAAAGCGAATAATACGATATGAGTTATATTCTGGTGATGAGATGTGCTATTTTTCGATGTTTATTATTTGTGACGTATAATAGTTGGGGAAACTTGGAAATTTTATTCTTGTCGATGGGTCAATTTATACTGTTGTACCACGGCCGTGCCGAAAGTGTTATTTTATGTTATTCCTATATATCGTTCGTATACCAAATCATTGTGTTCCTGCGGATGCGCCCTCGAAACACCTGCAACACGTTTATAGTTCTATTACTGTAGTTAGTTTTGCAAACAACATAACAGTTTCTTGAATATTACAGTCCCTGATCAGTGACCACTGCTCCTGTCTATACTTTTAACATGCTATGTACTACTGGTACTCGTGCTATACTTACTATTCACTATAACTTGTGTAATCCTTACTATTAAGGTATACTCTCGAGACACCGAACCACCCTCGATGACATTGAAATGTGTGTGCGCGCGTGTGTTTCTTTTTTCCGTCTTGTCTTAACCGTTGCGTGTGTTTTGCTTGTTCTCCGTTTAGGTCCGAACGGATGTCCGCGTCGTCGCGGCCGACAGACTTACACCAGGTTCCAGACGCTGGAGCTGGAGAAGGAGTTCCACTTCAACCACTACCTGACCCGGAGACGGAGGATCGAAATCGCGCACGCGCTATGCCTGACGGAACGCCAGATCAAGATCTGGTTCCAGAACAGGCGGATGAAGCTCAAAAAGGAGCTGCGCGCGGTCAAGGAGATCAACGAACAGGCTCGCAAGGAACGCGAACTCGAACAGTCCAAGAAGCAGGACCACACGAAGATGGACGGCGGGGGCGGTGGCATGCACCAATTGCAGCAACAGCAACAGCAGCAGCAGCAGCAGCAGCAGCAGCAGCAACAGCAACAGATGTCGCACCATCAGATGTCGCACGAACAGCACAAGATGCAGATGGTGGGCGGCCTGGACAACAAGGGGTCCGCGGACATGCTCAAGGCCAAAACGTAAGCGCCGCGAGCCACCCCCATTCCCCTCCCCCCATCCCCTAAACGTGTTTCGCATTTTCGCCGCGTAGTAATTTTTTTATAATACATAATATTATAATATGCGCTGTATGTATACATGTAACTTTTTGCCCCCGTCGCACATGCGAATATTATTATTATTATTACGATTATGATTATATGTATTACTACTACGATATGTGCGAGGACGACGCGTAATGTTGTAAAAATCTTCTTATTCGATTCGAAAAATACGTAAATAATATTAAAAATACTATATGTATGTTTATATACACGCATATATATATATATATATATATATATATATATATATATATATATATATATATATATATATATTTATTTATTTATTTATTTATTTATATTCTATAATCTATTCTTAAATAATATTTACATACATATATATATATATATTATATTAATAAAGTAAATTTAAAGCAAAAAAATTAATATAATAATAAATATTATAATATTTAATATTATTAACTAAAAAACAAAAAAAAAAAATAATTAATTTAAGATTTGATAGTATTTCCATTGACATACTGTATATTATATATAATATAATACAAACAACACGACGAGCTATATACGATTCGTTGGCGTAAATTCTTGTTAAACTTGCACACCTGTTTTATTAATCAATTTTTTTCCCCCTTATCTTGTACCGATCGTGGTTTCTAACGTATTCGTGAAAGCATTTAGTCGCGGAGTAGGTAATGTTGAATAAAATATAAAAATGAAAAACATAACTCATTCCGTTCGTACGACGATGTACCTGCACACGCTGAACAAAAGGTACTCTTTTTTTTTCTTTTCTTTTCCTCCATCGCATATTTATAACTCAAACGGACAATGCGTCCAATTTACATAAACAGCAATACATTATAATAACGCCCTTCGAGCAAGTATATATATATATAGTAGTACCGTGTTGTGCCTACGACTTTCTACTCGGCGTGTATATATATATTCATAATACGGACGTCTAATCGCACTGTTGTTCAGCAGCAGCAGCAGCAGCATCAGATCTCTCTCGCGGGTCGCAACCCGTTTCGACTTATCCCGGGGGGAATCCTTCTATATATACGCAACTGCAGCCGACGTTGTTCCTACTCGCAAGTATTATTATTATTATTATTCTATTATTATTTTTATCATTATTATATTTTGTTCGTTTCGTGACGATTATTATTATTATTATTATTATTATTTTAACAATTTCGGTTCCTTGCGCCGGCCACGTAAAACGATATTTTATAGTATACGACACGACCATCGTGAGAAGACACGTGTGCCTGTAGTGGGCGTCCCGACACCCGTACATTCAGTTTCATTTTCTTTTTGATATATTTTGTTTTGTTTAAGTTTCCGAACAGTTACGTTTTTACTGATTTTTTTTTTTTATATGCTGGTTCAAGTTTATACGTTTGTCGCCGACATTTTCGTTCGATTATTTTTCTTTTGTTCATAATATTGTGATCAATGTTTTTTTTTTTTTTTAGTCGTTAATGCATTACAATTATTGTTAAGTTCTTTTTTGTGTTCATATATTCCTAGATAAATTGTTTCTTTTTTCTATTTTTCTCCAAGTCTATATGTAATATTTTAATTTGTATACTCATTTTCTCGTGTAATATTAAACGCGAGAGTTAATTATTATGTGTAAAAACTGCTAAGATATCAAGATATCATAATACTATGTTTGTTTACCAAGTAAAGTATTTTTACCCGACACTTTTGTAAATATAGAATAACGCTTTTTATTAATATTTAATTTATTTTTACGATCGTTCTTACAATAATTAAACATTTAAACTAAAATAATTATCTACCCAATAATTTTATCCTTTTTTTTTCATATACTTACTGAAGTTTTTTATTATTATTTTTTGTTTTGTTTTTCATTTGTATGATAATGAGATATATATTTATATATAAATATATATTTTTTCTTTTATGCATATTTAATAAATTGGTCGTGAGACCGGCAATCTAAATATTATAGTTCGAACTTCATTATTTGTAAACAGCTTTTTTTTATAGATTATAAGGCGTTTGTCCGACGTTTAGACTATTATTAGATTGATTAATCAATTTTAAACAATTATATACGTATTAAAATATTGTAATGTAACATAGGTACCTAAGTGTTTATGCATATTGTATTTTTAAGGTCATCAAAAACATACTTTGGAAACGACTTTTTTTTGTATCCACATATACGTAATACGTAATTATAGATTCAGGGTAGGTTTTTTTTAAATTGTATGGACTGTCAAAAGTTTATCGTAACAATATATAGAATACCTAAAAAAAAAAACGAAATGTTTTGTCTGATAATATATGATATTTATTATGATATTCTTATATATTGTCATTATTGTTCAAAAATATATTTTCTGTTTTTTTTTTTACACCAATTTAACTGTAACGCTAAGTGAAAGTAAAAAATGAAAGACAAATACGTAAATAGCATTAATAAATATATTATAATGTGTGACAAGTCGACCTGCTAAGACTAATATTTTTTAACTATATTTATTATTATATAATATAAATGATACGTTGACTTTTTTTTCTCTGTCTAGTATGCAGTTCTTAGCGTAGTGTGTTTATGATAAAATATATATAATATAAATAGCGTAAATTATTTTAAAGGATGTACTTAATCTGTAAATACATATATAAGAGTAGTGCGACAATGTAGGCTATTGATTTTTTTTTTTAAAATAGTAATCTAAATGTTAGTATTAAAAAAAACATTGTTTTGTTTTCCAAGTGTACATTTTTTTTTTTTTTGACAATTAAACAAGCTTAAATCCAGTGCAATATAATACGTATTTCTTGGAAGTTCATGTGTTTAAACGTAAAGTAGTTTTCAGTGGAATCGAAACTTACTATTTATTTCTCTGCCTGGTATATATATACATACTGTATGCATTACAACATTGATGCCAACGAAATCCAATACAGTTCGTGCGTATATACTGTTATACGAAAACTTTTGAAAACCGTATAATGCTTCTGGAAGTGAAATTGCGTCTGGTAAAATAATTTGTTCTTCAAATCCTGGGATTGATACCGATTCATGTGTACATTGTATTGAAAATCAATGTGGCACAAAGTGAGGTGTGGTGCTGCAGGATGCTGTGTCTTACGGAGTATATATACTTATACTTAATTTTCGACGTTAAATCCCGAACCCCTTATGCTCTTAAAAAATAATAATAATAATAATAATAATGCGGCGCCACAATAAACATAGTACCAAGAAATGTGCGCGTTAAACCTACTCAAAAAATGCACATTGTTCACGAACTTAAGAGTATGTTTATACCACGGTCTTGGATCCCAAATGTGTTCACATTTCTGTGCACTGCAGTTTCTGCTGCGTGCGAGTGAGCCTGTGTGTGCGTGTGTGTAATTGCGTCGGTGTATTAGTTCTCTAATATAGACGTATATATTACGGTCTGTTTGACATGAATGAGCAATACCTATATACTCGCTCAGAACAAGAAATTATTCAAATAAAATGGTATATTGCGGAAACTCGTTTCGCCCGAAGCATGTACATTATAATGCGTTCATTATCCTGACTATTTGTAATACTTTTAAATGTATTACATGTATTTTTTTAAATGCTCGAGGCGTTATAATTAATTAAAAGTGTGTTTTATAATGAAACAAGTTTGCTAATTCTGTAAAAGAAAAAGAAACACGCGTACCAGAAGAGCACTTTCTTTACAGTGTCGATAAAACATTTTATATTATCGATAAAATTATATTATGCGATATGTATTGGGTTTTATTTCATATTAATTATTTCAATACGAGATGATTGCATATTAAGGGTACAATAAACACAGTGTATATACCTCTTAACTCGAAAGTAAATTAAAACAAGTCGCAACTAAATAAAAATGCAATCAAAAGAACCTTATTAAATGCAATCACATTTACAAATCACATGTAAAAACTATAAATTACTTTTGTCAACGTCATAAACATCGGAGACTATACATTATTATATGAATGCGTAAATGGTTCAATGAACAAGTACGACTTTCAATACCAATTCGTTTCAGTGGTACGATGATCAAACCTTTCATAGAAAAATATCTATAAAACGGTTTTCTATTAACGTGCAAGTTTCTATTAAATCTACGTGAGGAAGAATTTCCTACGAACACTAGTGTAAAAATTGCGAAAACATTTATAGCGTAAGTGCGCGTACGGGTTTTTTCTTCCTCAAACGCACTTGAACGTGTTTTTTTTTTTTGTAAATTAATTTAAAATCGAAACCAAATGTGATTTGTTAATGTAAATCATTATTTGGAACCATAAACGGTAATCTATTAATTCGTGTGTGTGTATGACCGCAAGGACGTGGAATAAAAATACATAAAGGAAAGGTGCAGCGCCCTAAACACGACAGTATTATATATGTGTGTTCAGTGTAACTCGTGAGCACAATCACGCGATATCACGTTTACGTTTTGTATTTTATTCGGCCATATACGTGGATGTGTGCGTGTGTGTGTATAAATATAATACGTCGTGTACGCACACACAGGTACTGTTTTCGTATAATAATATGTGGTTTCGCGTGTGTAAACCGAAAAGAACCACCGCGTGTGCCGACGATAATATTATTATTATTATTAATACTTTCAATTGGTGTAAAATAAAAACGGTCGTAAAAATCGTTCCTCCCCCCCACCGACGGTCTAACCCGAAAGCACAAACACTGCGCGGTAACACGCTAATTTCTCTTGTTTTTTTCTTTTAATTTCCGTCGACGGTACAACCTTCCTATACCTTTTTATCCTTCGACGACGCCGTACCCGAACTGATGCCACAGCGTATACCTGCGGACAATCGAATAGCCGTTCGTTCCACCCTCCCCTGAACGTGTTCGGTATGTACGGACAAACGGGATGGGTATCGAGGCCGGATTTTAGCGGGGGTGTGATGCACCACCGCGCCGAGGCCACGGATGCAGGTTCTAGATTACGTTTATGGCATAAAAAAATGCAACAAGATTACAGAATATATTAGACCGATAACGTTTATTACTATCAAATATTGCACAATGATTCAACAAAATTATTAAATTTGAAATCGATTTATCATTCACTCGTTCTTATAGCATGATTAAATTATAACATGTATTTAATGAATACATACAAGGTGTACAATGTTGAATGTATATACATTTGCTCCCTCCTTAGACTGAGTCATAAATCCGGCACTGTAGGTCAGGTGTTCATAAGGACAGGTAGTAGGTACCAGTGGTTACCGCTATGTATGTAGTATAGCTACTGCACGCGGCACAGCGTTCGATTTTCTGCCGGGGGCGACGGTTGCGGGAAAACGCTATTATATTCACCGGTGAAGACGACGACGGTGGCCTTTTTATCCCGCTTCGGCCCGACAACGCGGAGGAAAATCTATAAAACCCTTATGTATACATATCACGTGGGTGTATGCGTGTGTGTGTATGTATACTTGTACTTTGTGCACGTGTGTGTGTGTGGTGCGCGTGCTTTTGTACAGGATGAGAAGTGAACGGAATAAAGGGGGTGGCCGGTGCTGCCCGTCGTCGAACACAGAATCCGGGGATTTTTCCCAGGAGCCGAGGAAGGGTATGGTTATATTATATACGCGTGGTGCTGCGTGGAACCTTGAGAAGGAAGGAAGGGAGGACGAAAGAAGAGTTGTACACTAGGGGGAAAAAACGTCGGTGACGATCAATAACGGCAGCAGCAGTAGTACAGTAAAGTTGTATATATAGTGTACATAGTAGTGCGGGGTAATGCGAGCGCGAGAAGGCGGAGGGCGCAGCAGCTAAACTTTTATGGAAAACGGTTACGCCCTGCGGAATGTGCACATAACCTGCGGACCCCGGGGCGGTAAAACGTAATTTTATCATTTCGAATTGATCGTATTCCCCGGGAAAATGTTCCAGACATCGGTTTCCAAATAGTCGTCGTATACGTATATAAATATATATATATATATATATATGTACGCCACGACGACGTGTGCGCGTACATGATGTAACTTGCAGTGTACGCGAGTAAAAAACGAAAACGACGTAAGCACATCAAGTGTAGTGTGTTTGCGAGCGCGTACCGTACACATGGATATTATATTATTTATCTAAAATAATAAAAATACACGCGTGTGCGCGAATCAATGACATGTTATTAAAATATTGTGTGCACGTCGCGAGTGCAGAACGTACGGCTGTACACAGTATAATAATATCATATGATATGCCGCTCGTGTACAATGGATTTCGGACAACGGTCGCGCGCAAAAGTTTGAAACCGATTCGGCTGCATCTCGTTTTTATTAAAAAAAAAAAAAATTCTCGACCCATCCGCTGGCATCGCGAGAGACGTATGTACCTACGACTCACGACGACTGCTCCGTTACGGCCATGTGACAGGCGACGCGTGATCGTCCGTGAAGGGTGTTGGGAAGTGAAACGTATATATTTACATCAAAGTATATACGTGTATCAATGTAGATACGTTTGCAATTTTAAATGGCTAAGCCCCTTCCCTGAGTTCCGTACGATCCTCGACCTAACCTCATCGCATGTATTTTCGGCGCGGACTTCACCACTGAAATATGTTGTGATTTCAAATCCTATGTTACATGCGGTTAGTGGAGAAATTTAAAATTCAATACTTCCGTAATAGGTACACGAAGTATAGAATTTAAATAGTCAGGTACATTTAATAAGTGTAAATACATAGTTGTTGACC
This sequence comes from Periphyllus acericola, assembly GCA_949715065.1. Classification (NCBI taxonomy): domain Eukaryota; kingdom Metazoa; phylum Arthropoda; class Insecta; order Hemiptera; family Aphididae; genus Periphyllus; species Periphyllus acericola. Next base: position 11,330,193 of record OX454268.1, read on the forward strand.
TACATTTTGAATGATATAAATAAATATAATTTTCGACTTGTGACTGCTATCGAGTTAGCAATAATTTAAGACCTGTAGATCGTACGATGGCCCATGTATAGTCCATGTATGAATATATTATATACTCATATATATTTATAATAATAAAATATAATGATAAAATGATTTAAGTATTACACTTTTTAGTTTTTATGGGTGTTGATAAAAACAAAAACCGTATTTTTTCTTCCGAAAAATTATTGATTGAAACCGTCTACTTTGCAGTAACTCTACAGTAATAATAGCAATCTTTGCAATATAAGTTTTTGGGTGTAATATCTTTGTCCGTACAATACTGTTTGTTAAAAGCAATTTGCGACCGGGGCGCATCACGTCGTCTGAGAATAAATTGATTTCGATCATAATCCCAATAGCCAATATAATACAACAGAATATATCATACTTTTTCTTCGGCGCTGTGAAAAGTGAAAAAATATATAAACATAACAATTTTCCATCATATAATATTGTTTTCGCAGTCCAAAAGCGTCTTCATCAGTGAATTATGGGAGTGTATATGTTTGGCAAAAATTTGAAAATGTCATTAACATGTATTGATGTTAGAGATTGATCAGTTTATACTAGCATTCAATTATATTAAATTTATCATAATAATTGGGTTTGGTATCCGGTCGAATAGGGCTACGTCTTCTAATAATAAAAAAAACACATTAATAATAAAATAATTAATCGTTTGGTTGGAGTTATTGCACTCGTTACACAACTTACTAGTTCATTTAATTAAAATATTTTATAATTGTATAGTTTTAATACTTACAATAGGATTTCTGAATAAATTGGGAATCATTTTTGTACGTTTTTACTATGGCCATAATGAAAAACCAAATATATCTATTATGCGAAAAATACTCGAATTCATGATTTAAAACTACTGCTGAGAAATTTAATTTTAAGTGTGTGTATACATATGTATTATTTACTACGAAATTCAGCTGAAGGAAAACATTTTTTAAACTTTTGAGTCAGACGATCGAGTTTAATAATATCATTCACGCACATGTGAACCGAGTTTCGCGGACATGAAACTATAATATTAAACGCGCTCGAGCACCGAGGGTTATTGAACGTATTGCACCTAGATGGATATTGTAGTTCTATAAAACTCTACTTACGGCACTCAAAACTTTAAAAAAAGCACCTAAATTGTTTTGAAAAAACCAACAAAAAATTAAAACACTCGTATTAGTTTTGTTTTAATCTTATTGTTTAATATATGCATAACGATGCATACGACAATAATAAAAGAGGTTAAAATTATTTAAAACTTCTTAGTTAGATTTAATAATACAAACAATTGGGAAAATATTTTAATTTTTTTTGACGACAGCCCAGAAGCTATAGTAATATAGTGGATGATATGTTTTTATAAAATCCGTTTGAACCTTTCAAGTATTTCAGGTATTCAAATACTTAAACCTTTTGAACATTTGTAAAATGTTATTAGACAAAAAAAAAAAAATATAAGCTGAACTCTATTTGATAAATAAACCTATACGAGTATTATAATAGTTCAAGTATTTTTCCGATTACAAATCGCGATGGGAGTTGTGATACATTGCTGGAGATATAAGAGTATAGTGTGTTGGATTTGAAACTTTTTATTTTTAAAAGAATTATTTTATATTATTTTTTAAATTTTTTGAAAAACGAAGATGTGTATATTTAAAATTAGAAAATAATGTTGTTATTTAATAAACCGTGTTCTATGAAAAGTAATAAAAACCATTAACTGTTTTTCGGACAACTGCAGTTATGTTACAAAAGTATTACTGTGAAACATCGAATAACGTATTTTTTATGGTGCGTAATTTTATCATTAAACGCTCGTTGAGTATTCTTATTTTCGTTCTTTGTAATAATTGCCATCAATCATCGTTATAACTACATCAGTTGTATTTTGTAGGCGCGATATATAAACAAAATATACACTGCTAAGACAGTATAAATATGATATGTCCGCAGCAAGCACAAAAACCGAACTGAAATATCAAAATACGAATACTCGTATAATATAAGTTTATTCTAACATATTATAAGACATTTTTCAAAACGATAGAAAAACAAATGGTGTTTATTGCACGCGTTTTTGTGCGTTGTATTTGTAATAGTGATTCGGTTGGAGATTTTTTTTATTATAATAAGTGCTTAGTCCTTACAGTGTCGATAAAAAATATAAAAAATACTCTATTCGGTCGTTCGAGTATGCACGCCCCGAGTATGCAGGGTTCTTCATATTTTACGTTGTTACTTTTTTTTACACCAACCAAAAATGTACAGAACAGAAATAATTTATATTTATGAAACCGTTCCAAGTGGTCTAATTTATTAAAGTAGTTCATTGGGGTCAAAGATCAACTTCAAAGAATTAAAGGACAATCCATAACTTAAATTCATAAAAACAATATTTTTTATTTGAAATAAAACGAAAACCAAAAAGAAATCATGGGGGATCATGATTATCGTACAGATTTTATATTATAATAAAACCGTTTTTTTTCATAATGTATTTCATAGATTTTCTCGAATCCTGCAGGAATTGGTTTTCGAATGGTTAATGTGTTTTTCTCTTTCGTCTGAACAGCGTGTACTAAAAACTATTATAACACTACAATATTATATTATGTAATGCAGCCGATACTAACATTTTCTTGTCACTCCTATATTTTAGTTATCCATTAGTAGTAACCGATGAGTGATAACCAACGTATAACCCAGTAGTTCTCAACCGGGGTGACATGGACCTAGCTTAGGGGTGACGCAGAATTTTAACAAGAAAAGAAAAATAATTTAAAAAATTAATTTTTTCGAAAACAATTATACTATTTCTTATAATAAATATATTATACACCTATACCACTATATACCAACTTTGTAAAAAACACCAGGGTCAAATTTCACATTAAATTTATATAAATCATTATTTTTTTTTTAACTTTTATTTTTTTTTATTTGCTAATTTAAAGTTTATCTGTTTAAATTTAAAGTGTCAACGTTTTGAACATGCTTTTTTTGTGTACTGTATTTTTTTTTTTAATAAAAGAATAATTTTAAAATATACAGCTAAGATTTTTATTATTTTGATGTTAGGGTGACGCAGTGTTTGATTCCAATGGCTAAAGATGACATGAATCAAAAAAGGTTGAGAACTACTGGTATAACCGAATGACACGGTATCGTAAACATGAACACTTAATTTCATAAGCTAAGAAAAAATTATACGGTATATACCTACGTGTGTAGCACTATTGGCTACTTAAAATTATAACTTCTGGTTATTGTTCGGGATTCGGGCACTTCAAACACCCAGAAAATAAACCGTTAACAACTCAACAACCTCTAGCATTTTTAATTAGGCACACGAACACGATTATTGGTTTTACATTAATTGGTCGGTCCATTACTCTTTTCGGTACCCTACAGTGTGTCGGTCAGATCTGTTATTACCGTTCAGTGTTCACCAATTAATGTGGACTAGAAATGTTTGTGTCATAATTAAAACATACAAATGTGTTATATTTCAATTTAACCAGTCCAATTAAGCTGATGAATTTTACATGCATCATTAACGACGAACCTATCGAATAGCAACATTCGTTAAAACTTAAAATGAGAGATTAGACAGTCAAATGTTTTTATACGAAATAAATGCTGAAAAGCTTGCATTGCACAACGATGTAGGTTCACACAAACGAAATTATAACAATTGTGGATGCAGTGGCGTACACGTGCATATTATGAAAAATAGCTTTTTCCTATCTTTTTCCACAGGACCAAAAAAAAAAAAGGAGTACGATTCTCATTGTACCAGAAGACTGACCATGGATATATTACATTTTTTAACTAACATACTCGTCTTAATAAAAATGGCATTGTGTTAATATTTTCATTGCGAAAGCGTTTAAGTAAATTTGGTAGACAAGGGAGAAAAAACCTTTGCAAACATGTGCAAGAGTTATTTAAAAAAGTCTCCGGAGTTTACAGAGTATAAATCTAAAAAGATGTGGAGCTTCTCCATCTGCATTTTATTTTCTCTTACTTCTTCAGTAGTATAAGTCTTAATAACGGTAATATTAATATTGTGTTATTTTATTTAAATTTTATTGAACCGCCTACTAGAATCAATGATAGCGCTCTATAAATATGTGTTATAAAATAGTTTTCAATTCAATGCCCTGACGACTACTGCAGCGAAGACCTTGAAGTATAAATAAAATGTACCTATGGAACGAGCTGACCCGTACGATTTCCGTCACTCTTCGAGATATAAATAAAACAAGAACTTCGGTTGAATTTAGTTCAATGGTATAACGATGATGCGCGTTCCGATAGTCGTAGTTCACTAATTATTCCGGTTAGGTTAGGTTCCGGTTGACCGGAATATTGACTTCTCCAAAAATCAAAAATACTCAATCGAACTGAAACGTCTGAAACGGTGAAGTACAATTACATGTCCCTCACACGTGTAACACACAACTTTAAAAATTAAACGATAGATCATTTTGTCGTCACGACGAATATCTCATAATTCAATGTTCTCTTTCAATAATTTCGAGTGATCGAGTAGCGTGATTTTTTAATTTATTTATAATTCCTACGAAGAACATTTACGTGCGTAATCCAAGATCGCGTAATGTCCTATTTAGACGTGGTTGTATTTTTAGTAAAAGTTTGGGGACGAACGTCTTAATACTTAACAGTATACATCCGCGCTCTCAATAAACAGGTACTCCCTCCCCCCCTCGTCACATAATTTTATAACACGCGCTATACATCTGTGAAGATCGTTATAATATTTTAATGCTACGTGGACATTAAAATCTTGTTAGAAATATTTTTAAAAATCCAAGCAATGTGCCAAGATGTCGAGAAACCGAATATTTTCCGAATCGGAACGTGTCCCAGCAATAGAGCTGCAAATTTATTGCAATTGTCGTTTGACCTAACGCCCGATAGTATTGTGAGTGATGTAATCTGTTGCGTATGAATGATAAAAAAAAGCACAAGCACACAACTGATATTAATTCAGCGAATTCGCAAAATTCCGAACAATAATTGGAGCCACCTAGGCTCGTTCGACAACGTCCATTCGGAGATTGCGAATAGCTATTTGAAAAACATCATTAGTATAATACAACCAAACGAACAAGTCAAACTACAATCGGATCGACGGTGTAATTAAGTGGCTTATTAATCTTCTAATCACGTAATAATGTGTGTTTAAATGTTTAATTAATTCCATTCTCTCGTTTCTAATCGTATACCACCCGTGTCTGACGATAATTAAAACCAAAAAAATGTTATTATTTCAGTTTAATTAATCGTTTAATTATTATGTTCGGTAGTTTATGGGTGCTGGTATACGCAATAATAATATCGTATAATGAACAATATCATAATTATTCATAATATTATAGTGGGTACCTACCTATTTTACTGATAACCGGACGACGATTAAATTGATACCGGTGGAAAAGTTTGCATTTAAATAACGTTCGATTAATACACCGATTAATTAAAATAAAATATTTCTTCAAGAGATTTTCAAACAAACACTTTGTACTGTCTATATTGTTTATTTTGCAAGCCACCGCGCACACTGTTAGTTCGGTAACAATTTGTTGTTAGAATTTATTAATTTCACGATAGCTATATTGATATTACGTATTATTTTGACCGCGGTTTTGATCGACTATTTTGACCAACGATCAGTATGAATTTGGTGAAATCGGGAGTACGTGAAGATTTTCAAAACAACTATGTTATAATCAAAACTAGTACCGAAAATGGTTATGAATATACGATTTTATGTATTGATGACACAAATATTCGTTAGAATGTCCAAATTTACTTGTTCTGGTAAAGTACGGATATTAGTGAACCGTGGTATGTTTTATTAGTGCAAGGGTTGTATATTATTAGATTATTTAACATTTTTTTTATAAGATATTTTAATGTTTTCGCTTTACCTACAACAATACGACAGATTAGATAAAATAGTTTTATCCAATACTGTCCAGTGTCCACCATGTGAAATGTGGTTACTACCTAAAACAGTACAAGCCATCCGCGGTTTTCATTTTTTCTGGATGACCATACATAAAATATAGTGTCTTACAAGTTACAACCGATTTTTTTATACCTATGTACGGAGAACCGTAAGATTGTATTATTTTAACGTACACCACGTCATACGTGCAGTATCGCGATGATGGTATACCATTTATTATTACCTGCATGGTTGTACTTGGAAATTGCTGCCCTGGGGCGAAGAAAATAACCGCCCAGTTAAGAATAACAAACGTTTTGTGATTTAAAAAACTGTTTGGCTTATTAAATTAGATGCATACATTAAAACGATTAATAAACCATGAACATGAAAATAATATGATACAATTAAATCTTAATATTAAATGTATTGGGAAAATAATAAGTCACTATTTATTGACTTACGTGTTATGGATAGTGAATAAAATTAAACATAAAAAATCATGCGCCCTCTTGAAATCTGACGCCCTGGGCGGCCGGCAGCCCCGCATGTTGCTCCCCCGCAGCACTAAACGAGGCCCTGATCATGACCGTACTACACCAGTCGTGTGGCGCATTGTTGACCGAGTAAAAATGTACAATCGTACATTATAGGGAACGTATTATTACGTATTATATTTTTTTTTTTTTTAAACGCAGCAGATAAATAATGGAAACGGTCGCGTGGTTTGCAGCGCGCAACGGGAGAACCTCGCCGCTCGGGCCAATAAAATATTATGTATACACTGCGTGAACTCTCGTTTGTGTGGAAAACTTTGGACGCGCCATGTAATTCCGAAAGCGGAATTATTATATGGTTTCACATTGTCGTATCCGAAACTCTAAAAGTTTTGTAATGCAGTTTAGAAAACGGTCCGAAAACGCGTATACATCGTCCGTAACAATTTATAATAATATGATTTTATTATAAGTTCAAGTTTATGATCGTAAATTCATTTCGGTGCGTCGTAAAAATAACCGAATAATGCATAAGCGGTGGTCCGTGCGGAATGTTTATGCGTTGTGTTTTTGTGTGGTTTTTTTTTCTGTTCTCCGCCAATGAAATTCCGACGACGACAACGTTTGCGAACCAGCTCGACATGAAATAATAATAATAATAATAATCGGTTTGTGTTTATTAATCGGATTATTTCGTTTAAACGGTCTCGGTCGCGCGGGAGATCTTGCGCTCAGCTGTTTGGTCGTTTCGTTCTCTGCGGCACGTATACACTCATAACTCATGTTATGCTTCTTTCCGTTACCACTTACCACGTAATAGACGTACACCACACGGCGGTCATATAGACGCGGACACCGGACTTGGGTCTGGCGCGCATGAAAAATATGATTGGAAAACGTACCGCCTTCGTCTTAGGCAATTATAACCGCGTATACCGTACCCTTTATTATAATACCAGCAGCAGTGCTTATGCGTAATGATCGAGATGATATACCGTGAGCGGCGCATCCCCCGTATCGCCACGGGTCCGGTAAATATAATGTATATTGTGTATTTGGTGTGCACGAGCCGCGTTGCGGTGTTTTTCCGTATACGATTTATACTCCTCTGCGACCCACTGATCTTCAGCCCGCACCGCGACCGCAGTAAAACCGTTATTTTTATTATTATCATTATTATTATTGTTGTGTTTTTTTTTTCATCCGCATCATTTTGTCGTCGTTTTGTGCCGTTAGGATTATGATCGTCATCGTCATCGTCATGATCATCATGATTATCATTATTACTACGTACATTCTCGTGATTGCTGCCAATGCGAGACTGCTGTATGTACCGCTGCAGCCTGCAGGACCTGCTTTAAACCGCCGCCGCCGCCGCGTGCATTTCGTACTTTACGACGACATTTATCACGTTTACGGCCGGTTTGAATCGTAAAAAAATGAAATAAAATAGTATACGCCGGCCGACGAAAATATTACGCGCGTAATTATTCCGACACGTAATACAATAATAATAGTAACAATAATGATAATGATAATAATATTATTATTGTTATTGTTATAACCAACTACGTGTTATTATTCGTATTTTTCCTTTTCCTCTGGCGCACCGCCGCCGCGCCGTTTCAGGTCGGTTTCGACTTTGACGCGTACACAATATGTACTACGCATAGGTGGTACCCACACGCCGCGTCTGATGTACGTAACTTATTTCCTCTCCACGTCCGACTGTACCGTTTTGTGCCTCGTAGTTTTATGTTAATCGCGGACATTTCGGCGTTTGCTGATGCGCACGTGACGCGCACCCGCCATCCTGCGCAAAGCTCGTTAGGACGTAGGATATGTTTTTCCACGCGTACCCACGCACTAGATGCGCGCAACGGTTTCTTTTAAGTCGCAAACGATTCGTACCGCGACGCGCGTGTCCGTATAACCTACGCCGCGCATTCAAATCGTCTAATATTTATGTATTTAGAATACACATATACAGTCAACTAGACTGTACGTATACACCGTGTCTCGGAATTGAGGTTTTTCACAGTACCCGCTTGCATCTCATGTACATCGATGTTTCACGTTTTTTACCGCCGTATAATATACTTGTTATAACCTCGAGGTTCGTTCGGTAGACATAATATTACTTATTATGACGTAAAATAATAATTGGTATAGAGTTTAACGTGAAACGCGCACATGTGAAACGCCCGCTTGCAGGTAATACACCAATACATTATTGGTATACCTGCCTATACGTACCAGGCCGGCGAGGACGTAACGAACTTTATAATTGCGTTTTCAAAACGTCACAAAAAACTATATGATTAAATGAACCATTAAGAAGGAGGGACTTGGGTGTATAAATATCTATGAAACACAATATAAGTGGTCCTAAAAAAATCCTCAAGAAACGTGCTTGTTCTCGGACGTCGGAGTATAATGATAAAGTTTTAAATTTTTTAACATTCATTTACTATCAAATTTATTAGGCTGATATTAGTTATAGAACGTGAGCGTAGGCACTTATACTCTCTATCTATTCACTATTGTTATTTAATATATTGCAGTTCTTTACTATCGTAAGTGCGGGATTTGAAATTATAAGAAAATTATGCATCAATTTATACTATTTTTTTTTGCTTTTTTTGTACTCACCTAAGATAACTAGCATAAAAACTGCATTATTATTATAATATTTACGTGACACGTCGGTTTGTTTACTAGGTTAGGTAGTGAATATACCAACAAATTTGCTCTTCACTTTGATATATAAATCCCCCAAGTCCCAAATCCCAATACATTTCATTGATATAGGCCTGCAGAATATGTTTTATGTATTTCAATCAGTCGAGTCGTGTAAATGTATATAATGGTACTGAGGCAGGTTTTAGAAAGTCTCACGTCAGAATGTCAGGTTGTAGAAAATAAAACTTTTCGAATGCTGACTTTTAGAAATTATAATATTTTGTTCACTGCATACTCGTATGTCTTTTAATCTATTAAATTGTATTATAAATTATAATTTATTCATTTTCAAATCAAAAAGGTCCAATATTTTTACAAGAAAAATATAATTATTTATCCTAAAGATTATTGGCAATAACTTTCATAAATACATCAAAATCATAATCAGGAATATCAACTAATCTATTAGAGATTTGTTTTATAATCTTTCCTTTTTTTCCAATCACAGATGCGGAATTTTATCGTTGTTCTACACCAATAGTTGGTAATAAAGAATTATAATTTATAATCATAAACATATTTTTTTCAAAGTTTTACATTCTTAAACACAGTTTTTCTAAAAGTTTAGATTTCAAATATAGATTTTCTAAAACTTGCCATTCTAGAACTTGATTTTCTTAAACATACACCGAATTCGTATATAATATATAATATATTCAAGTTTTTGCGAAGTTCTGAACAATTCAACCGCTTAATTCAAACCCTTATACTATATTGAATACTGTTGATTTCAGCGTGTACAGAATCATTAAAAATCATTATCTTTAGGACAACAATTTTTTTAATAATAATCTTCGTGTTTAACGTACATTTTTATTTGTAATATTCATTGCTAAAGTTTTTCAACACCAAAATACGTTTTAACTAATAATTTATTATGTGATTTAAACTTTATTTCACCTTTCCTTATCAATTCGTACTCAAATGTTGTCGGCAAATATTGAGATTTTTTTCTATTTTTAGTACTAAACGTTTGCACGTAAACATGATTCATAGACTAATCGGGTGTCGACAAACGTGACCTATATATTAACTGTATTGATTGAATTATAATTTCGTAATCGACATTTGCATTTTAATTGAATATTGTTTGTATGTTTTAAATAATTTATCAAGTCAGTTAGTGAAAAAAAAATTAATTTTTCAAGAACTACGCTAAAAAATTAATTATTATGTATTGTTATTTATAAAAACAGAGAGAGAGAGAGAGAGACCTTTAGACCAATAACACATTTATATGTTTTACTAGTTTATAAATACTTTAGAATTATGCACAAGTTAAATGTGCATTTTATTCTAAAGTAAGTTGTTTTCCACAAAAATGAGTAATATTTTGTTATTGTTTTTATATGCGTATTGGTATGTTTAAATAGACATTGTCGAGTATCTCATTATTACAATTTCAATAAAATTATAACATAATAAATCATTTTCTTTTTTAATGGGATATTTACTGTATTTAGCGTTTTAACTCATTTTCATATACTAGTTTTATGGCTTGTCATGAAACTCGTATTATTTTGATTATGTACAAATTATTTTTATATTTTAATACGTGTTATACCACTGGTACTTGTACACACATTAATAGATACATAATACATATTATTATAAACTTGAATTTTATTCTTGTTTCCTTAAATTTTATTGAATAATATGTTTATATACGTTTTATTGTTTGTATTTTATTCGATTTGATAAATAAGGTGATTAAAGTCCGAAATCAAGCATTTATAGTTTAATGGAAGTACGTACAAGTGCTTAATTTGAATAATTTTAAACGAATATTTAAAAATTTTAACAACACCTTTTTGTTTTATTTTTTTTTTGTGGAATCAAAGTAATGCGTATTGCGTAGTTATAGCTTACACCCACACGCCCACGCCCCACACACACACATGCACGATACGCACGCACGCACGCACGCAAGCGCACTATGATTTTAATTTACATTTTATCCCGCAAGTATGTCACGACTTACATAACTAATTGCCTATGTATTGCTCCTTGTAAAAATGCTTTGTTTCAGCTATGTTATTTATCGTATACACTAATTATGGTAAATGTTGACATAATTGTAATAGAACAATAAAGTAACATACAGTTTTATTTTTGCTGAAAATTATTTACTCGAGTCATCTAATCCAGTAATCCAACTACGTTCATGTCGACTATAATGTCGACTCAAGCGAACGCACGAGCAGATTTCGCTGGTTTTTTTTTATTTTTAAACGGATTTCAAAAATATTTCAAGAACATTTAAAATAACATGGAAAAGTGGAAGCGTACATTATATTTAAAAAATACGTTTTGCACGCACGCTTGGCTTAGATAATCTTCAAGGTTTTTTTTTTTTTAGTTATCTCTACATAACGTATAACTATATCAACACATAACACAATTCAACTGTATTCTGTACTATATGTATACGGACACAAACACGAGTTCCGACGGATTTTTTGCGGTGCATCTACACGGGTATTATCTTTATTATTTTTTTAGAATAAAATTTGGTCATAAATAAATAGTACAATAATTATAATGCGTCAATTGATATTATTTTATCGTTCACCTAAGATATACTGCTGCAGCGCGTTGTTTGAGGTAACAACAATATACCTATACTTGCTGTACTTGAGCACCCACCTAATATTATGTTGAACAATGTCTAGGATATAAGTTGGTATAAAATATTTTTTATACCGTACACGGCCTATCTTTGAACAATCTGTACTGCCTTACATATCACAATATAATACACGTACGGTAAAGGTACGACTTTCTACAGAATGCCGTCGTCAAGGTTTGGGATCAGGAGTGAAAGAAAAAAAAAAGGAATGGAATACCGGACACAATGATATAAGTTTATACGAACAATAAGTGTGCTGATGGAAATTCCTGCGTTGAGCACTATATACCTACATACTTGTATACGTATAATACAGTCACGCTTCGCTAACCTGTGCAGCGCACACGTTTGTATCACACGTATTTGTAGGACAATGGTGTACGCACGTGTATTTTTGAGATTGAATACGACAGTTATTGGTCGAAAAGTCGAAAAGCGATTCTGATCGGTATTTCTGACCGTAACAAACGACGTGGTACCGAAAACGTGTGCAGCACAATGTCGTTCTTTGCGTAATAATAATACGTGTAATCGCGAGGTTCCGGCGTTTAAACGACTCCGAGAAAACGTTAAAAGAGTTTCTCGTACACCCATGTACAGCTTAAGAATATATATATCATAAGCGCCGTCCATCGTCCCCTCTAGCCGTTGGCTGTACGCGAGATATTATCCCCGTTAAACCATACGTATTGTTTGCATTTGAATATTGTAAGCGTATAAAATTATGTCGGTATGTACCTATATGTATATATATATATGTGTGTGTATGTATGCATTACAGTAACATAAGGGATGAAATAAAAGAAATGTTGTCACCCATTTGTACACGAATACGCGCGTATGCACGGCCATCGTAAAGTGTATTGATGATTTGGCGAACCCCCGTTTTCCGAAGAAAATATTAAAAATTAGCATAAATCTTTTCTTTTTTTTTTTTATTGACTACAATGTTTTCGTAGTTATGTGTCGTGTTAACGCAGCGTAATGTTTTATTATGTATTTTTAAACGCCCCATTGTGGTGGCCGCGCGCGGTGGTACATATTATTATACACGCGTGAATCCGAAATAGACCTTTACATTATACAATATTATATACTATATATATTGTTACGACTATCTGCAGCAGTCTATTTATTATACGAGCTGCGATATATAGTAATATATGTTTTGCCTTGTTTTTTTTTTCACCAAAACACACTAAACACCTTCCCCGTTACTGTCGTATAATATTTTATAGCCCGAGTATTGTTCGGTCCTATTACCCATACATATATGTATACGCGACAAAACGTCTTTACGAATGTGCGCGCACCTACTGTATATTATATTATTATGTGTGTTTTCATTGAGATCTCCCCAATTTCTCGAACTTTATAGATGTTTTACAAACGTTTAAATATTATGATCCCGCTCCGATCTTAAACCGTGATGTTTATTACGAGCATAAAATTCGTATAAAAAAATTATACACAAACGCATAACGATATAATATGATAATATAAACCTGACGATTTTAAGGCTCAATTGAAAAATGAATAAAACAATACGATTGAGTTGAATTATTACGTTTGTTAACGCACTGTTCCCGCGAACAAATGCACAGGTACTTTTATATACCTATGCAGTGCTATATCACGCGCGTATTAATATACGTTACATTCGAGGGATATAAAATAAAATAAACATTGACGTCTAAATACTTCTCGGCAGCAGTGCAGTGTGCATAGAGAGTTTTAACTATAGTTATGGGACGTTTAACGAAATTATATTTTTACAGTCCAGTGGTTTAGTATATGCATACGATTAGATATACATTTATTTTTTATATTTTTTATAGTGTTTATATTTTACGGAGTCGTGTTGTGTTGAAATAATAATATTGTATTACTCTATAGTATACGTTTTTTTTTTTTTTATATTTTATTTCGACGATATTTTAGTGTTTTATTTCACATTTAATGGCATTTGGATGTTTGCGCATCCAAAGCCTATGGATTATTGTCATTTCAATTGAATACATTTCGAGAAATCAAATTTATACACATTTTTAAGTGTAATATACTTAATATTCACACTTTTTGTTTTATATCGTTTTTATGCACATTTAGTAAATACGAAAATAGACGATAGGTATACGTTTTGACATCTCTTATATATTTTATAGCCTAATTTATAAATTATATTGTTGTTGAGTGTATAAATAAAAGTATAGGGCATATATTATGTTTTCCGATGTATGAGTTTATGTGTAAAGTCACATGCGCGCATATTATAATTATTCTCATAGTGCTGAATAAATATTCTCGCGTGTTGTTCAAAGAACAGTAAAAAAATAAACAAGAAAAAACATTATTCGAACCGTTGTACCTATATTAGTCGTCCGTGAATTGATCGGTTTGAAATTACCATAATATGTATAAGAATGAATAAGAATTTAAATTATTCCGTTGTCGAACACATTTTAACGATAGTTTTTGTTTGTTACGTTATTGTATACATGTATTATACGCGATATTCACGTACTCGTATATAATCATTTTTTCGCATCTACAATCGCTGTACAAGATTTCTAACGCATTTGTCACGACATTTTATATGCATTGCAACTGTTTCTTTTTTAATACACAGCGGTTGTTATTTTATTATCGCATATATCATATGTATTATTTTGGCGTCATCTAAGATATGTGTGCTTAGGTTGGATACGAATCCATTTTACGACGTCACGAGATTCTTCATCATGCACAACTTTACTTTGCATAATCCTCATGTGATTTTATAGTTATGTGTAACATTACTTATTCAGGTCATACCCCTCTCCTCATATGTATATTATATATATATATATATAGATCAATTTATTGACGAATATAATTGTGTCAACAGCTCTGCTGATGTTTATGAGTTTTAATTAAATATTTGCAACAAGAGAAAAATACATATTATGCGATCAAACAGTTCATACTGTCTAATAAATAACATTTCTGTCCGAGAAGAATTACGAAGTTATAATTTATATACTTATAGTGAAGTAGACGGCGGTAAGATAAATGTTAAAATATTACAAGCCCGTCGTAATTCGGCATTGCGTCTTGTCGTGCATTCAAATCGAATTAGAATTTCAAAGTATTAAATGACGTATACACGACATGTTTATTTATCGAACCGAACCAGGAATACAGCAGAGCAGCAGTTGGGAAATTTTCTGAACATTATTGTAGCAGCCACGCATCGTCGTATTCGTCGGTAAATTCATGTATAGAAATATAAAGATTGAGAACGACAGAGAGAGGGTGAGAGAAGTCTGTGCACGAGCATTCATACAACCCGCACCTCCCTTTACCGTTGCCAAGGGTTACCCTGCGCGTGTAGTTCTTCTTTTCTAATTTACAAGACCCTCGCGCACGAAGAATAAGAATAAGAAGAAAAAACGAACACGAATACCGCGTGTACACTGCAGCCGTACGCGTTCGTAAATGTACAATATGTATAATATACTTTATTGTATTCGTATATTTGGTTCCTTTAGCGGAGAGAGAAAAACCAAAAACTGGTTTCAGGTGGATTTACATATAATATTACGCGCGTACAACGTGTGCGCAACGTACTAATATTAAACCGTATGTACAGAAGCGTATCGTATACGTTTTCAAATACACACGAGTGTATACTTGCGAAAAACTCGTATCGAAGCAAATAATCGTATATTTTTATGAATACGACTGCCCGACAGCGGTGAACAACGTCGTCTGCGATTCGAATACTGCACGCTCGTGGAATACGATCGCGTTGTGTTATTGTTATGATCAGGGCTCGTGAGTTCATGCTCTAAAAAATGCCTGAATAAGTATGCAATTATGCACTTAAAGCTGGGAAAATATGCCTTTAAAAGTTCAGAAATATGCATTTATATGCACTAAAAATCTAAAAATATATATCAAAAATATGTAGATTAAAAAATAAAAATACTATAAGTAAATTTTGGAATAACAAAAAAATGTCCATTCATATCATAATGCGGGCTACGTACCTATACGTTCGTATACGTACGTTTGTACTCGCATTATCTGCTCTATACGTTTTATTTCTAATAATTTGATGTTACTAAAACTCCCATACATTTTATTCTGTGAAAAAATATAAATCATTGCATTTTGATCAAATTTCGGTGAAAATATGCACAGTAAAATAGAAAAATGCATAAATATGCCAAATAGTTAAAAAACCTCTGTATATGCAAAAAAATATGCAACATAAAATTGCACATACTTAACCATAGTACCTTGAAATGGATTTCTATGTCGCCTAGCATTAAATACGGCTTAGCAAAATTGATATGCAAATGCACGAACTCACGAGCCCTGGTTATGATAATGATAGTAGGTACCTATATATATATATATGCCTAGGTGCGTACGCGGTGTGTAGGAGTTTTACACAATTTTCTCGCGTCCGATTCGGTCCGCGAACGGAATCCCGGTGGCCAGCCAGCCGCAGTACCTGTAAATAATGTGCCGCCCGCAATGCCCGCGCAATAAGCAACCGAATCGACTGCGGTGTAGGTGTTGGGGTCCGATATTATAGTAATATCGTATCGTCCGAGAGGACTGCAGACTGCTGTACGGGCAGGGGCTGTGCAGTGCGTACACGGCCGAGGTGGTTTGGGGTGTGTGCTGGCAATGTGGCGTACGTCCCACCGGGCAGGAACGCCCGAAGTGTAAAGGAAAAACGGGGGAGGGAAAAAAAAAACACAAATTCCCCACGGTGTTTTTTTGTATCCCGATGAAACGCATTTTTTTTTTTTTTTAACGCAGGTACCGCTGAACAGCTCGGGTATACGCGTTTACAATGTGCACGTGAATACTTATATTTCACGAACACAGATAAATTATACCGGACCGACGACAGACGACGAATAATACACGTATAATGTATGGAAGTTAAACGTAACCGAACGCGTATAACACCTAATATACGATTGCTGCGAAATAAAAAAAATAAAATACCGACGCTGTTTAGATTCTATTGATCCTTTGTCATTTCGTTTGCTCTTTTTGTCTCTGTACCTACTACACTTTCGTACGTTCGCTTTATTTTTGACTTTTACGACGAGCAAAAAAAGAAAATAATATATATCTACTTGAAAATGATTTATGGTTTATTTTGGAAATTATGTACCTATACTTGTACCAGTCATAAATTTAAAACCACGCGTAAAAAATGATAGTTATAAATACCTTACATTTTATTATTGGTTTTGTTTCGTTTGAATAGCAAAATGTTTTTATGCACTTGCAGGTCGAATGTGTTTCAACATTTGTAGGTAGGACGTTTGAGGACGACATAATACATACTATAATATGCAGGGCTTGGATAATATGTTTGTATATCGATAGTCACTTAATGAATACTTCTGTCTATATTGTAATAGGTAAAGAACATTGCTGATATATTAATATTATAAATTAGCTATTTATCTTTTAATGTAAATGTATAATATGTATTATGTATATCATTTGTATCGCAATTCTACACAGCTAAGTTGCTGCATCGTCGCTTCGCCTAGGAGATAAATGAGCAATTATTATTCCGATGTGATTTTAAGGTTCAAAAACGCCTATATTATAATGATATTTATTTATTTATCACCCAATCCATAATCATTCAAATCAACACATATATATATGAATACGCTGATAATTAGCATACAATAATATTGCTTGAAAATGTATCGTTTGTATGCACGTATACGGTATGACTGATAAAACATAAAAATGATTTATGAATTATGAATATATTGGTCCGTCACCACAAGTATTTACAACACGAGATACGTCGTGCGATTCGCATTGTTTTATTTACGTTTTAATATCAGCGCTTCAAATGAAAAGCCCACCAGCAACAATAATACATCGGTATCATATATACTGTATACACATGTGCAGTCGTATAGTCTTTCAGTAGCACCGTAAATAATGTTTTCAATACATTGAGTTTGTCACTCGATATAGTATGGCGCGTATAATATAATGGTGAGCGTGCGTGAGAAGCAATATTACGGTTTAAAAACAATAAAAACTGACATATTCGAGAACGCGAACGAGTGCACTATATAAACGTATAGTAGTAGAAGCAGCAGGAGCCGAAGTCCATAAATAGGTACGATGAAAATTATACATTTTTCTTTTCCGAAATTAACGGGCTTGTTTACGATACGTACGTTACACGTATATGTTATATGCGGTCGATGATAAAACCGTTGTGTTAAAACGAAAATTGTTTATATCATCACTGTAATGTATAGAATATGTGATGACGTTACTTCGGTTTTACGGTACTTGCGCGTCCACCGGAACTTTGTGAAAAAACATAATTCTATACCCCGCGCAGTCCATATAATATATTGCATGTACGACACGATATTTTGCTCTTGCGGCCTACAAAAACAGTTATAATAATAATAACAGTATCATCATATCGATCATCGGGTCTGCAACGGGCGCAGGACGAGTCTACTTGGCGGCGGTTCATCATCGTAATCTAATAACTTATTATACATATTATTATCGTTATGCGTTTTCGAGAGAACGTGATAACGCTGCTGCTGCTGTGGTGTTCGACGTTTTTACGATTCGCCGCGGAACACATAATATACGTAAAGGTATTCAAATATGGAATTATTTACGTGTACGCGAGACATTAAATTTCGTCAAATCGTCGACGTGCGTGTAGTGTGGGGGGGATTCAACCGATAATAATTTACAGGTGGCAGTAAAAAGAGAAAGAAAAAAAAAACGAGAAAATTGTTTTAACGACTCCGGTGGCACGCTGCACCCGTATATCCTCAAGTCTCCAGGACATAATATTATAATGTGTACGCGCAAGGCGCGAGATGCATATTGTGCGTGCACCGCACCTAACCTCGTGCAGTATATATACGGTATTATAATAATGTCCTATGTACGAGGACCTCGGGCGCGCGTTCTCGGAGGGGAGTGAGTGAGAGGGGGCGATGGGGTGGGGATTTTTTATTCTCATTATTACGACTGATCGGAATTTTTTTTTCTCTCTCCTTCGATTTCGATTTTAATGGCCGTCGATGTGTATAATACTCGTATGCGATCGTTACGAACGGGTGGATAGGGCGGGGGAGACCGTTAATCATGCGCGCGTTTGTCATTTACGACCCGGTTCGAGAATAAAAATCCAAAAATAACGACTAGTCAACAGCTTTAGGTGTTTCTAATTAATCACGTGCGCGCGAGTTTCTGCTGTGCGCGATGGAATGCGCGTAATAAAACCGACATTTTTGGCCCTGCGCGCGTGTAGGCATATATGAACTATAAAGGTTCCAAAACTTATGGCACGGACTTAGCAGTACACACTTAACCGCGACATGCGTATAATGTAGGATACAGTGGACACTCTTATACATAGGTCTCAGTACGGATGTATAGGGTATACAGTCGCTTATAAGACACAAAAATGGTCAGGAAAAGTCAAAGTCCGGTCGTAACTAATAACATTAAAAACAAATCGGTTATAAGGCTCAAATTTTGTTCCAAGACCCTTGTCCAATTTCGCAAAAAATTATAGAATATGAACAAGTTTGTGGTAAAATTTCGAAATAAGTTTTAGAAAAATGTTGTTGTTGAGTCTAAACCGCAGAATTGGTTTCAATTCATACTGTATGTATAAGTACAACAATCTTTATCGCGTATCACATTTACCGCAATTATCGTAATTTTAATTTCCAATATGAGTACGAGCAGTGTATGTATATTGGCGAAATGGTCAAAAGTAAACAAATAAAAATAATTATTTTTTTAATAAATTAAAACAATATTGCAAATTTACACTCAATATTTATGCTGGTCTCAGAATGAATCTTATAAGCGGCTTCCACTGCATATATGTATTTGTAAATAGTGTATTATCTTTAGTCTACACCGAATTACTGTGGCGTTTAGTTCGGTTTTTTTTTCTTTTTTACTCAGCACGTTACAGTTGCATAGTCTCGTATTCAGATTAGGTACATTAGTCGTTGAGAATAATATTACAATATTTTTTTAATACAGGCACTAACACACTGTGTATATTACAGATTATGTGTACATTATAGTATTTGTTCGGTGAGCTAATAAAACCACCGAAGGACGTATATAAATAAAACAACGTAATGTAGAAGTATATAATATTGTACATAATAATGTATTGTTTATTCGCGGTATGGTATACTTTATGATTTATCGCATACACTACGTCATACAGTGTCTGTTAAGTTCGGTTTATATATTATGCATACATACGTATTAACTTTATGTACTATATTATTTCGTATTTATGATTGTCCTGCGCAGTAGTTTCAAATCGCGTTTATACGAGCAATAAAGGTAAATGCATACAATATATACGCGTTTGGACCACGGTCGTGTTCATATTAAATTATGTTATAAACGACGTATAAATGGGTACAACACGAATACCACGTTTTTCGCGATCGAATGCTTATAACGAAGATCGAATTTTTGTTTTTTTTTTTTTGTATCTATCGCCTCGCAATCGTCAACTGTCCAGCAGGTACTTAATGTTATTACTTATTAAAATACGTCCGTACATTATATTATTATATTTCGGTAATATACATGTTGAATGTTCGTATTGGACTCGTACATACACGTTATTTCAATAATTTATAGTTTATCGGCTATAAAAATAATTACGGAACGAACTTGTCCGAGAGACATCAAATTACAGTAAATCGCATACGTAAAACTAGTAACCAGTAGCCAAGTTATATTCATTTTAAATCCCTCACGTTATATCCCAATAAATAGGTTCGACGTCACGTGAAAATCGAGTGTAATTTTTACTTTAGTAATACACTATAATTAATTATACTGTATTCTTTACTACTTTAGTCCATTACGAAACTTCCGCACGTACAGCATGTCAGCAGGTGCGTATAAAACCATTAGGAAAACGTATATTTTGTTGGCTATTCTGCCAAATCTATAATAATGCGTATTTTTGATTAATTATTTCCGATACAATTATACACCAAAACTTCTTGAGATTTCCAATCCTTCAGATACGATTCCAGCCTGTATAGGCATTACCCTACAAGTCTTACAGTTTATTTTGATATTAAAGTTCAATAATATATGAGTAGTATGTAATTAACTAAATTGTTATCTTAAAAAATATAAATTTTTTTTTTTGGTTTTTAACATATTAAATTATAATTGGTTGATATATACGAATGTTACTGCAGCATTAAAAGCTGTATAAAATATAATATAATAATCATAAAACCTTCTGACGAATATTTTTCATTAATGCGCTGTTCCCGGTTTTTATATAATTTTACATAATTTCTTCGGGTTTTGGGAATATAATTAAAAATGTTGACCCGTTCTAGAGAAGAAAAAACTGGGCAAACGAACGCCCTCGAGGGGTTTATATTACCTCTAAGGAACGTTACCTGTTTACCTGCTTCGACAGAATATTAAATATAATTATTTGTATAAATATATAACAAGTTCGCGACGCAAATTACGGTACACGGAGCTCGTTAAAAAATAACAAGAACTTGCGTACAAATATAAGAATCCGCGTCGGTAAAAAAAATGAAACAGAAACCGTTACACGTTGAAGTCGTGCGCGCAAACGGAACTAGACAAAAATTAATACGCGTGCGGACCTGGTGAGCAAAGGAAACGTATTAATAGTTAAATAATAATATTAGATTCTGATCGCTCCGCTTATCCCGAACGACTTATTCGGATTTCCGCCACGCGTATAGGTTTTCTGACGAATCGAGTTTCCTTCTAGGCCCTATAATATATTGAGTTCCGCGTTATCCTGCGGTAACGCTTCCAGGCGCGGGGCGTTTCGCTGTTCGCACGAGAACTATCCGTATTAATCGTGGCGTATCGTCGTGTACGTGTGATATAATGTGTCACGTGAAGTTTGCAAATCGAAGTTCGGCGGTCAACTTTCGCGGGCGGAGAAAGAAAAGGACGAGCAGGAAAAGGAGCGCGAGGGCGAAGGACCGACAGGAGCGGAAAGGACGAGAGAGCTGCGCCCGCGAGGGTCTTTAAAATCGCGCTCGCCGCGCCGCCGGGTCATCGTTTATCGATCGATCGGTTTGTGCGGTGCCCACGCGCGTCCCTGTCGGCCGTCCGCGATCGTGGCGCTGCTTTCGGCTCCTGTGAAGCCGAACGTTTCGCATCGGTACGCGCGATCGCGGACAAAACGCGTGCGACAAGCCAGACCCCGCGGGGGTGTCGAGTCCGTGGTGCAATCACCGATATGACACGGTGGCAGGGTTTTCGGGGGCCCGGGAGGCACGCACATGTACGGACGCATTCTTGATCCGATTATAAAGTCTTGAGCAAGGCCTGTCGCACCGCGGACGCATTTATTCCAGTGCCGGCCGTCCCGTGCGGAGGAGACTTGTATCTACACGCCACTGAATCAGAGGGTCACCTATACGTGCTGCGGTTACGTTTTTAACACTTTACGAGGAAAGCAAACGCAAGTTTCTGCCACTTAGCTTAAGGAGTTCTTTTATGTATACTTCCACCAAGTGATTTTCGCAGTTCAAAATTAGTTTTGAACCTTTGAAGACTGCTTAAAGGTCTGGAATTTTCCATCGTACAACCAATAATTGTTACCGCTGTATCGCATGCATGAGTGCATTGTTTTTACATTTCTTTTTACTTTGTTATACAATACAGCTGAGAATTCTCGCGCCTTTGTCACGAATAATATTCCAAATCATACTGTCAAGCCATCAACTCGTATAATATTATATTAAGATCCTAGCTTCTTAATTATACAATTTCCTTATTATACAAATGCTACAGATTGTAAATATTCTTCGTTTTAAAAAATAAAGATATTATAACTATAAATTATACTCGCGGTTTATGCGGGAGATATTTTCGACTATTTTAGACCAGTTCAATCACGATTTAGATGAAAAATAAATTTTTTGGTTGAAAAAAGCACACAATTGTCGTATATATTTTAATTATATTTTCTATTCATTAACTTTCTTATTCCTGAATCGGTAATGTTATTAAAATCAACCTATAAAACGAGACACTATTAATCCTGTTGGTAACCAGACAGTCAATTAATTTATGCGTACCTCAAGCCCTGGGCCTAAAACTGTTTCTACCCTTAGAAATGTGATTTAGATAAAATCTTTTTTTAGAGCGCCTTACACGCTTTTCAGTGAGTGGGTGATTGGTATTTTTGAATTTTATAAACATACATAGATAATAACCATTGTGTTAATTGTAAATGCGCGTTCGAAAATAATGTTCTGCAAGACATTCTGCTACAAATCGAAAAACCGTAAAACGATAGAACCGCGTGAGCAAGGTACAGGACGGTCGTCACGTTTCGTTCGCTGCTTCTCCATTAAATCTTCCCTTGATCTTATACACGTTTCGTGGACCAAACGCAATTTTTATATAAATATCCTAAACGCCCGCATGTGATGTCTGCGTCTTACAAACGTATAGCACGGCATAACAAGTGCTCGTTCGGTAGTTTCAATGTACCAATATCGAACTGATCTATTAACAAATTTAAGGGAACAACATTATCTGTGTTTCGTCGGTAGGTGATTTCCGATGTTTTAATTTTCATGCGCCTTTTCTGTACGTGAAATATTGCAATTTAAAAAACCTTGAAACTCGCTTCGAAATTTCATACATCGGAAAATACCTACCAAGAAAACACAGGTAATACGGTCTACCCCGTACGTTTGAACCGTACCGAACGCGAATTCGTTCTACCGCGCACTGTACGTTTGTAAGACGGTGACAAAACACGCGGGGGTGTGCGGCGTCCTCTCAACGATCTTCTCTTAAGGGTTAATATTCTTCGACCGTACTATCGGTTGATCGTTAAATAATTGCTCAGCAGTCGCGGCGGTATTCCGGTACGCTGACGGTGTTACTTCGCAGAGTAGCAGAATCACATGTGCGCTCTCGTAGTTCGCATGTCCTAGTTGTGTTGTATACAGGGCCGTCCCTTAAATTCGCGGGGCCCGGGGTACAACGCGTTCAGCGGGGTGGCCTGTGGTACAACCCTTTTAGCGGGGCCCCCTCGTCATGACACAGTACTATGGAATCGATGAACTCGTCAGCTGTTTCCGAGTACATTACTTTTATTAGGATATTTCAGACGTCGCCGTTGCGCGTCGACTTTTAAAACGTATTTTTTTCTAATTTTATGTTTTTATTTTTAAATATGCTCTACTTCAAAAAAAGCCCACGAGCAGCCCCTTTGAGGGGCCCCCTTCGACAAGGACTCAGGACGGCCCTGGTCGTATACGTCCTGCACTGCAAGGACCGAACGCTAAACGCTGCGCAGGAGCATAATCGAGAGGGACGATTGGATTGTTTCCAAGACCGTTCGTCATCGTCCTCGGCGGTCGCACCTACGCGAAGTGCCGTCGTAGACGTTTGCGCGGGGAAACGCCGTGTTGCCGACGAGAGAGCGTTCCGTCGCGCGGCCATTATCGAGTAGTTTTTCCGTTTTCCCGTCTCGTCCGGTAGAGATCACGTCACCGCGCTTCTCGCCGCCGCCGCCGCGATCGCGCACGCCATCTGTTCGTCGACCGCGCCGCACCGCCGGACCCGCGTGATTGGATCAGTGTTCCATAGCCAGCGCTGCCGTTATGACTTTTCGTCCTCGCTCGACTCGCCGCCGCCGCGTTTTTTTTACGACGATCTCTCGTGACAATAGATCGTTGATCATCGTATCGTTTTTTAACAATATTACAGTACTACCGTTATCATTGTTGACCGTACTGGTGCCGCTCACGCGAGACCGTATAACGCGTTTTTTTCGTCCCTGCAAACGGCCAAAACCGTTTTTTTCGTCGGTTTGCTGCAATCCGACCCATGTCGTGTCTAGGTAGGTGCGTGCACGTCTTGTCACTTAAATACAATGTGTCTTCGCGGTGCGATATCGTTAAGGGTAGAAGAACGTAAGTCTTAAGTCGAAAAAATATAAATATTATATAATGCTATAACTATATAAATACTATTTATATTTATATAGGTCAGAGGTTGGCAACTGAAAGTTACATGAGGGCCAATTTTTAGAAAATTAAAATCTAGTGGGTCATAGAGAGCAGAAAAAAAGTCATTCAAAATCTGCATTTATTTTGTTTATAGTGTGAATATTGACTATATAGTATAGACGATTAACTTTAAAATTTTATGATGAAATTTTTAAATGTAGTGCGGGCCGCCAGTTGCCCACTTCTGATATAGGTTATAAGCAACAAATTAATATAATTAACAATTTATTCTTTATATTGTAAGAGTAGTACATTTCTAACTAAAAATGTATAGTAACACATTTTTATAATTTCATATTGTCTAATTTCTATTCACATGAATATCATCATGCCAAGCATAAGTATAGTTATAGTATAGTTATAGCATAACGTTTCAAATGGATTGTCTAATAGTTGTCTGTTGTCACACATTTTTTTATTGACATGGACATGTTTTAAGGTTATTTTTACGTTATTCCGAAAATTTTCCGACACCGAGGACGTTACACCATTGTTTTATCTCTATGGCTCGAGTTCGCATGTTTATTTCTTTTATATATTACATTTATGTAATATAATAATTATTATTATTTTTATACTATTATCGATAGTGGCGTAATATCAGATGTATTTTTTTCAAGTCTGAACTATTGCGTAGCATATAATATATATACATGTACATTTTTTTTTTTGCGTCGAAACGACTTACTTACGTATGCATACCCATAACTCACATTACTTGCAATATCTCGCGAGGAAACTACCGTTCGCCAGCGCTCACGGTGTATAATAATAGATAATCTCATATTGTATTGAACTATAAGTTCTCAGTTAACCATATTATAGATAATGATAGGAGTTGGTCACGGCGAATGAGTTTCTTAAGGTAGAGACACACTATTCACACGCCACGTATTAACACGCCTTTACACGCCACGCGTTAACACGTATCGAATTTTAAATCGCGAGTTAAGCCATTTATTTTCAAATATTTATCTGTTTTGTGATTATATTAATAACACGCAACGCATTCACACTCAATTCCACGCCACGCGTTTCAAACATTTTTGAAAAACGTGTGGCGTGTGATGAGCAACAAAGTGAATTACGTCGTTTGTCATTTGTAATTCCCACTGATATAAGCACATTAAAATATTTCACTTCTTTGATTTATATTTTATTCTTCTTCACAAATTTGTGAATTTTAAAATGTCTTCGTACAACAAGGTTATGACAAATAAGGTCATAAATACTCATCTCTTTCCATGTTAATAGGATGAACTCAAAATCTGCCACTGCTATTGGTCTGATTTAAAACACATAATGCCACAGCCATTTTTTGTACCTCTTCTTCCCAATCACTGTCAGATGATGAACTTGTAGAACATGAACTATCCATTGTTATGTACAAAATAATCACTGCTGGGTTTAATTTATTTGAAAAACAAAACGATACTGAAATTTATATTACTTATCTACGTAAGTATAAATTTTATTTATTTTATTGTGCGTGTTATCCCTCGCGTTGTATATAATGTGCACAGTACCATATAACACGTATTACCACGGCGTGGCGTGTAAAGGCGTGTTAACACGTGGCGTGTGAATAGTGTGTCTCTACCTTTACGCGGTAATCAGTAGGTAATCACGCGTGTGCATAGGATTTGTGGCGGATACGTAAAACGCACATTTTTACACATGGCAAAAATGCATTTATGCATTTTTTATTTTTTCAAGTGCACAACGAAATAATAGCCACTATATGCGTGTACTTTACGTACATTTCTGAGGCGGAAACTGTGGCTGTCCGCGTTTTATTTCGTTTGTGTAACAAAATCGCGTTGGCTCGTCGTTGATTTTAATACACAATAAAAGACGTCTAAACGCGTGCGTATGTTATTGTAAAGTGTCAAAGCAACAGTAAAAAATAAAAATAAATAAATAAATAATAAAAAAAAACCCATAAAATTAAATTGTAGGTACGACAGATAAATAACGAACATAAAACCCCTTTTATGACGTCAAGATTTCTTTAAATAATTTCAAACGATTACAAACGTAATATAGGTACCGCGTACCTCTGCGTGTATAATATAAACGTACATATAATGTAATATGGTTGTCGTTGCGTTGTGCAATTCGAAATGTGCACCCGACGCACGGTTTATTAGCATCGACAGCTGAAATGTTTAATTATAGTTTTGGTAACATTTTTATTTCACTTGACGACTCCGCACGAGTTTTGAAGTAAGTACAGACAAGTGTAGGTATAGTCTGTTGTGTTATTAATATTTAATTAAGTTATACGCATTGGTTTTATTATTAATATAAAAATTCTTTGATCAAAGGTTATACCGGACCGAGATATGGATTAACAAAGGAAATTTAATTTAAATGTCGATGCATTTTTTGGTGAATATCTAAGATAAAATGTAATTAAAATAACAGACACATTTTGTACTTTACTTATTGTCTTAATCAATCGAAAATATGAATGGTTTTTAGATAAATATATTCCGAACGAATATTTCTTTTTTGTTGTACCGTATATTGTTGTGTTAAGAAATCCTGTTGGGATTAAACTTTATTTAAGATTTTAAATACTCTGTAGAGTTACGTTCAAAATCGGTGTAACTACGTGAGTATTGTTTTTCAGCTTGTTTAATTTGCGAGTTTGCATCTTTATTCTGAAATCGCGTAAACATGTGACAAAATAATGAACTCGTTATTAAAATGTTTTTGCACGTTAGACACCGCAAGTCGGCAACATAAATGCGTATTGCGGTACTTATAGAACATGGGTTTAGAATATTGGTTTAAAACGAATGAGTATTAGATGAATAGATATTATGTAGTCCACCCAAAATCCGTAAAAACCTAACACCGTTCTCTTGTTGTATTATAATTATGTTTATTTCCTATATATTGTACGACACATTGTTTAGGTATTAGCTGGTACACGCAGGTATACACTGTGAATAATGTAATTATTCTACACTGTATATTATGTTACTGTTCTCCGCAGCTATGCTAGAACTCTGGATTAGACGAAAACCGTGTGTTGAAATGTATCATCTAAAACTATTCGCGATCACCTCGTAACGTAATTCGTTAAAAAATATACGCATAAGTATAGCAAATATAGAAAAGGACTGAAACAAGTGAACAATCTGCAATTAACCGAACGTTTCGTTATCTGCATTCACGAACGAATTTTGCCAACGATAACCTCGTACCACGTAATACCGCGTATGGATATTTTGTTATAATGTGTACTGTTGTTGTAGTTCCACTCGAAATTAATGAGCATTTGTGGAATCGACATAACCCTCGAGGTTCGATTACGAAAAAAAATTCCAAATCAAAATCAAAATGTAATCATCGTCGTAGAAACACATAATATTTCTATTTCGTCTTTTTATCATATTGATGTACTCTACGTCTTGTGGCGGTTCGACGAATAATAAATTAAATTTCATTGGAATACCCATACGACGCATACGTATATAAGTTCCACGTAAAACGTCCACGGATATTCATAATTATGTAAACGTACAGCAACGGATTGCTTCGAATTAATATTCCGACGAATCGGCTTCGTGGTAATATGTTTTCACATTTCTTATTCCGAAATAATGAATTTCGTGCGCTCGGAAATTATTAAAATCATCACGTGGATATGATATGACAATCACCGATGATTTTTTCCCGTCACACCGTCATAGACAATATAACTGCCGCAACTCTTTGTCTTGCGATTCGTATACATATCCCACGGTTATCATACGCATTGCAACGGTTTATTCGATTTATAAATATCTATCGGTATAATGAGCTATAATTATGAATCAATGGCCAAACGAATTATGCATGTATATTTTGTTACAAGGTGTAAAAAAAAAAGATTATACGCTGGCACACGGACGCACATCACGATGTATGTATGTATTTCCGAATTAGCCAATAACATTTGATACGAGAAAAAACTGCATTGGTTTAATATATAATATATTTGTGTACGCTCCGCGACTCGTCCAAATAACGATGTTTATGCGAATACAACGTAATAAATTGCACGTACACGCACGCATTATACGTCAACATAACGTATAGATTTCACGTGTTTACGCGTATAAATACAAACTGATAATGCGTGCTGTGGTATGAATTACGTCTGTACGTCGTCGTGTATTTGCATTGGTTTAAAACTCGAACTTACGTACGATACACTCGTGCAAACGTCGGCAAAAGAAATTGTAATTTTTTTTCCACTTCAAGCTTGTTAACATGCATCCATGGCGTCCATGGTCCGATTATATCGCATAGTGTTGGTTCTGCTGTTCTCGGAACATTTCGACTTATTTTTACTCCACAACCGCGGCGTGTAGCCGAACAATTTTACGTTATTGTCCATTTGTATATAGGTAGTTTTCAACACTTCGATAATTTATTGTAAGTTATAGGTTTTGCTGAATACAATTTTGAATTGGAATGAGCGTGCGGAATGATTCGCAGGCGTTTGTCGTTATCATTGTTCGAAGCCGACCAAATATCATGGGACGAAATTGATACCGAGTGAATATAATTATTTAAAATATAATCCGTAAATGCTCGTATTCGTTGATCATTTGGTCATTAATTTACATTAGATCTTATCTATAAAACAATCCTCAACCTCTTTCGAACTTGAGAATGTCGACCCAAAAAAATATTTCAAGTATTTACATAGTTTAAAACTTTTTTTATACTCATTGCTAAGACATACCGTTTGTATTTTTCTCCACTTACTATCATTTGTACAATATGAAACCTACGACCTTAAAGTTACAGGTTTTACAGTCGGACCTATCTAGTTTTATATCGCTTTTATGTAGTAGGACCCAATTAGTAGTTTATCTTTATCGTAAATGTTATCCGAGCCCAAATCGGTTACGCCCCTTTTCGGCGTACCACTGCGAGATGTAGTATTTCGAAAATGTCCAGCCGGGTCCAGAGAGAATAGAGGCTGCGTATGTACTCGCTGTATACAACGATGGTCCGGTTAAACCTGAAGAACGGGGTGAATAAAGTCTTCGTACATGTACTGCTTGTACGGTCTTGGAGTCCGGGTCTTAGGACGCGTTCGTTAGATTTCAACTGTTAACGATTTTTCGTCGTGGAATTGTTTCGTCCCTATTACACCGCCGGTTCGCCCGATTTTATACCGGGGGACGTTTTTCCGCAAGCGTGCGTGTCCACCGTCCGTTGTAGGTACCCGAACTGGTTTTGTCCAGCACTCGTGACTAGAGTAACATAATAATATCCCGCTCAGATCTGGTCGAACGGTTCTGAGCATTGCGGCAGAGCGTGTAACGAGTGTTCTCGTTAATGAGGAACGGAAGAAAATCCTACGCGATACATTAGTCGGCGTGACGTTTCCTAATCTTGACGAAGGCGCGGCCGGATCGTAATACGAACGTGTGTTGCGTACAGTCTCGAAAAATCGATTTCGTTATTGCTCTCGTCGGTCTATTATATTTTACGGGATGTACATATAGTATAATTATTATCCAAAGTGCTATTACGTTATATTTATTAATATACGTATAAAATACATACCATAGGTAGGTGCTCACCGCGAAAACAGAACGGCGACCGTGGGCGGGGTGGGTATCAATTTTTTTTTTCGCGCATATTTTATCATCATTCCGGCATTACGGCCGCGCGTATAACTGCCGGAGTAAACGGGAACGGACGAGGTGCGAATGCGACGGGTTTAAAGTCTCTCGATATCCCCTTTTCGGCAAAACAGAATTTACCGCCGACGCTTATTGCCGCGGTGGCCGAGACCTAGGATCAACGCGGCTGCCGTACCTGCGTACATCATATACGTGCGCACCGCACAGCGCAATGCAATAACGCGATATCGTTTATTTGATAGATACGTATACACATGTGCCCGTCCGCCATATATTTATACAAAACAATAATCCGTTCGTATATACGTGTTATTGTTTAGGTGTATGTACACTTTATAGGTCGCGCACGTGTTCACGCGCGCATATCCGCGGGGAGAGGTGAAAAAAAAATCGTATTATCACGTAACATTATACACCCGCGTATATAAATATATTGTACCAGCGCGTAGCGGGGCGGCTTACGCGCGCATCCCTATCGTGAATGCTAAGAGGATTACAACTCACCGGCAAAGGCCGTTACTATATACGATAACGCCGCTGCGGGGCCGCTGCAGCGTGATATTGTGCGAAATATAATATGCGAGTTCACGACGATACGATATCGCCGCGAGATTTACCGAAAGCCTTGCGCACACCGCGTCACGGTCAGGCGCGGATACAATGGGGGGGGGCATGGGAGCAATGCCCCCCCCCAAATATAAAAAAAAAGGCTGGTGAAAAATATTATAAGTAATGACATAGGAGATTATATTGGGAAAAATATTGACAACTATACGAAACGCGAACTCTTAATAAATCATTGGGTACCACCAACAAACTACATATTTCCTTTCTCTGAGCATAATAAAAACGGAAAATTAATACGTCGATTTATTGGGCAACAACATTTAAATAATTTTAAATGGTTAGTATTTTCACCATCAAAATAAATACAGAAAAAATAATGTAATTAAATATTTTATAAGCAATAAAATAAAATCTTGAGTAACCTGAATATTTTTAAAACAAATTTATTTTTTATTTTTTTTTTGGTCTATTTAAATATAAACTTCGTCTCAATCATCATTATCTTTTTGTCAAAAAATGTTAATATAATAAACTCTGATAATCTATGTTGATATTTTTTGATGCCCCCCCCCCCCCCGTAAATCTATTCTGGATCCGCGCCTGGTCACGGTATATAATATACGTACAGGTATGTAAATACATATTATAGGGTAGTATAGGGTTGCCAAACGTCCCGGCACGTGTACTTTATATGTGTGAGAAAATAATCTTAACTTTAGTCACCGATACACTTGGTTGCCTAGTGCGTATGCTGTAGAACGTTAAAAGCCAAAGGTTATACCGGTACACACCGTAAGTAAAAGGCTTATGTTATTTGTTTTCCATAGAAATCATTCAAAATTGGATCGGTTTATGCCAAATAAGGTAACCCTGCAGGTATATATACGAGTATATAGGTACGCCGCGTACAATCTCGTAATAATCGTGACATTTTTATCACAGCGCAGACTGATGCGCAGATCCTTATTGCGAATCGAAGAATAATATTGTCTTTTATTGGGTTTACGGTTTTTTTCCTCACTCATATTACACGTCCGTAAAAACTTTCAGAATGTACCTTTTCATTTATATTTATATATATAGGTATGTATACTGTATGTACGACGTACTTTGCACTTTTTGTCATAATACATGGACCCGGTAGTTTAGAAAAATATTTTCAAACGTATACTCGTAGGTTTACCAGCTTGCTATATATATTGTTATATGTGCAATCTTGTCGGAGCATCCCATTTACGAACGGACATCACGTAAGTATAGCGTGTACACATAGTTTGTTTTGATTTTTTCACGTTACGAGTTTAATCGTTTTCACAGTTAAATAATTGCGCTTAAATAGTTGCATATTTTATTATTGAGGATATTTGTTCATGTTACGACGTTGAGAGGTTAAGAATTGCAAAATTATAAAAATAATTTAGAGTTCTTTGGCAAAACTATATCAATAGCTCGGTTCGTTATTGCAGACAAACAAATCGTTGCAGGTGTAGGCTTAGAATTTTTTTTTTTTTTTGAAAATGACCAGTTATAAAAAACAAATTTGATTTTAACGAAATATATTCTAGACCCATAATGTAATTAACGTAACTGAAAATACATATTTAGAAAGGTATAAATATTTTTTATTTATTGAACATGACGTGATTTTTTTTCTATTTAGAAGTAATTTTAAAATGCATATCTTTATTTATTCATGATAACTGAATATATTATATTGAAGAAAAATCTGAGTCTAGAACTGCGCGTAGTGTATTGTAAAAGTAGATTAAAATATTATTTACTGCAGATAATCGCATGTATTTCGTATATTTTTAGTACATCGTATTGTTTATAGATCATTTTTTTATAACAATAAGATAATATTTGAATACACAAGTAAAAAGTTATATAAAGTTACCCGTGTTATTTCTAATAATAATTAAATTCAATAGCCCAATATTAATTTTTTTATTTCTATGGCAACTATCCACCTGTTTACTGTTTTTAATCTGACGTTTTGTTATACGCGTAGTGATTCTTAATGTTTCCTTAATAGTATACTGCAGTGTTAAGAAATTAACAAGGTAATGTGTTAAGACTTAAAAAAATAACATGTATGTGCACGTAAAAATAAGATGCAATAAGTATTCCTCCAATGACTATTGGAGGACTTCAGTGTGTGGATCTTAAAAAAGCTTTCAGTTTTAAAATCCAATTAGTCACTGATGGCCGAAGTTGTTACATAATCTATAGTTTTAGTTTTTCGTGTTTGATATTTAATTTGTTTAGAGCTGATTAAAATTCAGTATTCAATGGTCTTGAGATCAAGGGAAATTTGTATTTATATATATATATATATATATATATATATATATATATATAAAGATAGATAATACATAAACGTTAGAATCTAGAATTCTAGATGATTGTTCTCCCGATTCTTTATTTCTATAATGTCCAAAGATTAAAAATGTTAATCATTTAGTTTTAGTTTTACCATGTTCGGTTAGTCAACAAAAAATCAGCACGTTCGACCGTGTGGTGTTCATAAGGTCAAGTGTGTAAGGGACGAGACACGAGATTATATTATAATACAATATACAATAATGTTATGCATATAATGCGATCATCCGGCGTCGTTACACAATCGGTAACGTTTCTTACGCATATATATATATAGGTAGTGTGTTACTAATTACTACACATAGCCAATGATCGTAGTACCGTCGTCGTGTGTATACCAGGTTCTATGAGGCACACATTTTATACGCCGTACGTCTATACATGCCCTATGCGTGTTATAATATACTTTGCGGCGCACATTCGGTAGTGCGTGTCACGAAAATCGCGGCCTATAATTTTGAAAGTGTTGATTAATATTCTCACAGACATATTATGAGCGGATTATTATTTTTATTTTCTCCACGGGCATTGTCTTTGCGGTTACAATTAGAAGTTAAAAACCGCGGTCGGTTAAAAACTTAAAATACTTCGCACCCGTGCGCAGTCTGATGAACGCACGAACATTCGGCACAGCAGTTTTTGGGTCGATCAAATTACCGGACTCGGCTTGTGTACATAGTTATATACTCTCTTAACGTTTCTGCAGGCCACGCAATTTTTGATGCGTTCACTGCATGTCCAAATAACACCAACACGGGTTTAAATCTTCTCTACGCGTATATACGACAATAATGTAATTTTTGATTATGTTATATAATCTTAAGACGGTTTATTTGTTGAAAAGTGAAAATGCAAAAAAAATAACAACATTTTTTTATGTAATATGTTTACATACATCTACATAGTAAGGTACACATTATTATTTTTAAATTTTCTATATGACTTACACAATCTTTACACTTTAGTACAGTATGTCAATATGCATAGGTGGTAAGTGGTTATATATTGCCATTGGCATTGTAGACATGGTTCGGAGACACCACCCACTGACGTTCATTATGTTCCTTGGGCATAAAGTTATATTAGTTGGGATAAGTTATTTTTTTGTTAAGTCTAAAGAACGTCGTGGCACCGTTTTATTTTAAGCCTTGGGAGGGACGAAAAGGAATAGGTCCATCTTGCGAGGATATTCTAATGATTTTTTAAAGATTTGTGGTAACGAATAAATTAATTTGTTATAAAGATAGGTATAAAATATTTTTGATAATTTTTATTGACGCATACAACTGTAGGTTTTCATACGACGTGGACGGGATTTGAATAACAACAAAAAACGATTATATTTATGCGAGAGATGAGAAAAATCGCATTTTTAAAAACATAACTGTTGTACGCGTATATACACGCGTCTCGGTTCTCGTCGCATTGTTTACACGACCCGCGATGCAGGAGAAATATTTGTATTTCTCCTGGAAAGGAGATAACATCGGCAGGAGTATACACTATTTTTCTTTTTTACTGAGAACGACAAAATTGTTACGTGTGATAAGGCACGTGATCGTAGAGATTATTTATTGGTACATACTTTTATTTCTCTTGGATAACATGTATAAGCCGTAGAAGCTATAGGGGTCTGAACATTTTCTAGAATATAACACTCACACACACACATACACACACACTCAATTTACTGAAGCCTCTATGCATAACGGTACAAAGTTCATTGAAACCATACATACAGTCGAGTAATAAAAAGCATACTATTGTATCATCAATCAATATATTGATTATTCAATTTTGTTTATCAGATGTATACTCTGATGGCTCAAAAATGTAATCATCCTTTGTATTATTTACACCGAAGCCACAAACAAATACTATTGAAATAATAAAAATACAGATTATTGATGCTGTATTTGATCATTTTTATGAATTATTACAAAATATAGTATAATGACTCTAAATGATTGTATAACGATCGGTTTCGGTTTGTTCGTAAAAATATTGTTATTTTATATTTATATCGGGTTGACGACGATGGCTAACTAAAAGGAAAAAACATGATAAGTCGATGACCGTAAAATGTTAAGGAAAAAAAATAATACGTTCAAAAATATATTTATTCCTATCGTACACCATTAGTTAACGACGCCTGTAGAACGTACTGTTCTAAGACCAGTTTGTTTCATTGATTTTGGACTATCGCTTACCACAGGATGTATACTTACACGAAGATATGTTATTAATATTATTATACTGCGGGTCGGTGAATAGCAGAGAGATACTAAACAAAAATGTTGATATATATTCCACGATCTGTGATACTGGCTCTGATCGAAACTGTTGGAACTGTTTTCGTCGGGACGGAGCATAACAATAACGCGATATATTTTTTTTTACAAAGTTAACGGATATTTAGCTATATACTCTGTACATGGCAGTCCCGTCGTGTTTCGGCGTCCGTTGCAGGATTCTTGTAGTACATATAATGTAATTATGTCTATGACCCACCCTTGGGTGTTTGCCGAAGGTTGTACACACGTTTGATAGGTTTTACGTTATCGTAAATTTATTGATAATTATTTTAATTAAATTATATTAATAAACGGTATACGTGAGTTTGAAAGGGTCTGGTTAAAATTAACGGTCACAATAATAATAATAATAATAACAATAATAGGAATAATAATAATAATCATGAACGTTGCGCGGGGTGGTCGGGTGCGCGCAAGTCGTCCGGAGAACGCGGAGCTGCAGGGAGTGTATAACATTATACGCGCGTATTACAATGTATCGTTACGATAACCGATTTGTGGACTATACGCCCCCCGCACCACGCGTGATTATCGGATTCCTTTAACAACCCGCCTGGTGCGACGGCAGGATTAAGTCCTTAAATTTTGGACGTATACGCTGGACGAGACCGACGACGGCTATTATATAAATAATTGTAATATACCTCTATTATACATTGTACACCGATAAGGACCAATAAGCGGTTCGTCACGACTGGGTGTATATATGTATGCGCACGTATAAGAGGTATATGTATAGCTCAATTTTCGGTTTGGTTTTTTTTTTTTCATCTAACGCGGAACGCGTATAATGGGCACTTTGGTCGCCCATTAAAAACGATTTATGCCCCCGAAAATGGCCTCCACAAATATCATCCGTCCGGGGGGGACCTCCGTGGACGTGGAGACCCTGTGTATACGCGTGAGTTATATGGCGCAGAAGAAGAAGAAGAAGAAGAAGAAGAAGAAAACGTATACGAACGCGTACGTATAAATCATCGTGTACCTATTAATATAGCTATAGCTCTCGTCCATTTACAATCGGTAAGGTCTACTATGTCATCTTTACGTCTTGTTCGTGGCAGTCGTGCCGGGCACCCTGTTGGCACCCCGCGCCGAAACCGGTAAACCGTAATCGTAAATATTACGCATACGCATTGCATTGCGATACGGCGCGCGCGCGCGATAATATTACATTCGCCCCGGTGACGTGTACGTACGATATTTTTTTTAGGCGTCCGTGTGCGCGCGGATTGTTTATGTACGTTATTGTATAGTATATTATCATTATAATATAGTGGCGGAGGTCGAGCGGTGGTGCGCGCATTGCGGACGACCAGTTTTTCTAATATTACTTTTTATTTTTTTTTTTTCTTCACTTCTCAAAAGCGGCGACGAACGCGCGATTTGCATTTTGCGATTTAAGACGACTACGTGTTGTCGCGGACACGGATTCCGGGCGCGGGAAAAATTACGAGTCTGACGTTCGGGGGAAGTGAGAGAGAGAGAGAGAGAGAGCAGTCGTATTCATAATAATATCATACACATATATAGTCGTCCGTTCTCGCGAGTAGTTTTCTACGAAACACGTATTACGCATATCGGACGGTACACACGTGTGTAGAAATGATTCACGACGAGTGGTCGTGTACATTATATTGTATGCGTATATTGTGTGTAATCGCACGATTCACGACGACGAATAGGTATTCCGTAATCCTATACGAAACCCGAAAACGCCGGAGATTTATCTGACCATCAACGGTCGGACTGTAGTTTGCCGCCGCCGCCGCCGCAGAGTCGGCATGCGTTTTTAGGAATACATTTTCTCCCTCTCCCTCACTCACTCTCTCTCTCTCTCCATGTGTTTCCGAGGACGACGAGGACGACGCGGCCTACACTGATCGTCACGTCGAAATATGGCGTGACTCGTGTAGGTACGGCTTTTGCTTGGCGGTCATTTAACCATGAATGTATAATATTGTTATACCGTACCGTGCCACGCACGAGATACTGTTTTTACCAAAGTGCGGTCCTCGCGGATTAAAACTGCAATTTTTCATCATCTATCATCGGTTCGAGTTTGAGAAGAAAAGTTCTCTTGTTCTATCTACCGTTGACGCTTTTTTCCAGCATTACGTGCATTTTATACATATACTAGTATTTTACTCGAGTATAGCAATCGAAGATTACGTTTTACTATTTATTATATTGTACAAACTTGCACGATATGGTTAAAGGACTTCTATAAGTTAAATGCGTTTAAATTATACCTTAATGAATTAACGGACTATACTAAAAGTTATGCCGATAGGATTTTGGAACGATTTATTATAAAAACATATACTTCCACCCCAGAACCGTAATCGTGATTATTTCTTTAAAGTCTGAAACTTGAAGTATAAACATTCACTATGCATACGTATAGATACTAAATTGTTATTTACCTCATCTGTGATGGGTCTTGGGTTTGTGAAATTTAATTTTCATCTCATAATACTATATAATTTAAGACATAATTTTTGATTAAACACCTGATTACTTATTATAATGAAAAGTGTTTTTAAGTTAAATAACACGGGTTTGATTCAGACAGATTCTTATAAGAAATAAACTATTAACTACATTGTCTTTGTTGATCTAAATAAACCATATTTACATAAGAATGTCAAGAAAAATATTCTAATAAACATTGTCGCGCACTAGTAAATACAAATAATTTGCAGCAAAAAATAACTATTTTATTCTTTTTTAAACAGTGAAGAACAGTTAGTAAAAATGATAAAATTATGCTTTTTAAATTGTACACTATACAGTTGTCATCCGTATTATTATAATAATTGTTCAATTATTATATAAGGATCTATAATAAAACAGTTTATATAATTTATTTTAAATAAACGATAACGAGAATAACGTTGTTTAAAAATATCAATTAAATATTTAACGATCGTTAAAATTGTAGTATACAATTAATTGCCGCAGTACTGTTAAAACAATTATAACACGCTTTATACAACTTTACTATATCAATTGTATAATTTGAACTACACGTTTAACCGTCACATAATACGATGATTATGTAAAGTTCAAAATGTGCTGAAAGCATATATTACAGTCAAACCGAATATAGTAACAAGTTTCTAGAACAAATAACAGATAACATTTGTGAATGGTTATTAACCTTTGATGATGCAAATGTAAAGAATGTCCCCCTAACACTCCTAACGATTATAAATATCGACATTTATTCATCGCCTATTAAAATATGTACACACTATAGTTGTAATTATATTGTTTAAAATATAATAATCGGACTAATTATATCGTAAAACTAATATTTTAGTAAAATGATTAGGGACTTTTAAACGGTCTACGATTATCAAAATACATAATAGACGTGTTTAATATAATAATGTAGTGTACGTATCACGCGGAGTGTTCGTTTCATGTCATCTGTTTCGTCTAGAATATCGATTCAAACATTTTAACTTTTTTCCAATGGCCATCACGTAGAGGAATTAAAACAAACAATTGAATAGGTACATAGTATATTTGACACGTTTTAATTATTTTACGTTGTGGTACAATTAAATACGTATACTTGTATAAATTAAAATAAGTGCGTAAAATATAAGTCGGAGAGAAAAACCAGCGATGACAGTTGATAACCGAAATGAACGTGACCATCAAGATTTAGATATAGGAATCCAGAGATAGTTTAGTTAAGATTAGAGGAAATTATTTTCCGTGAGAGTATAAAACTATATATGTAACTGCGCAAGCACTCGACCCGCAGGCTATTCGGCGTATATATTATATTGTGTATTGTTCGTAATAATTCTAGGCATGACTCCGCGGCTAATAAGTATTTCAATTAGCTTTTGTCTTACCAATATGTGTATAATATGTTCTGTTGTATAAATATTATGTATTTACCGGTTTTTTCACGTTATACCGTACAGTCGTGTCACACTGTATAGAGTACATATATGGAGTTTTGATGGCAGTACAAAGGAAGAGCGTACAGAGGAAGATACGTGAATTATTTTCTGGAAAACTCTTATCCAAATATACGTGCTTGAAACTGTTTTTTTGTTTTGTTTTATTTATTTTTTTGTTCAAAATATTTATTTACAATCTGTATTATTTGTACAATAAGAGATATTCTCTTGATGTGATGGGCACAGGGAAATTTGGCGTGAATGACGTGAAGATAGGAAGTTGCCCGTTGGTCCACCTCATATATGTATACATTTATTTGTTCAACATTAATTTTATAACATACTCATACATGTTTTTAAAACGGTTAAAATCTAGCAAATCTACTAGTTTACAATAACAGTAATGTATCCTAGTAATATAGTGGATAACGAAGAAATATCGTTATTTAGTTGTCTTGTTGGTCCTCGTGGTGAGCTTCTAAAACGATAACTCGGGATGGACGTGGTTTTAGTCTGGAATGGGAGTTTTCACTGTCAATTTAGTTGCTCCTTCGATTTTGTTCGCTTAAAATGTTGAACAATATTCAAGCGTGTACGCATTATTTTTTTCCCATTGCCCTGCCGAAATTAAATACAAAATCAATAAATGTTTTTATAGGAGTAAGACTAAATTATATTATTAAGATTATACATATTTCGTTTAAGGATAAATATTGCATTATATTTTTCAAATTTGAAACAATGTCGTTTTATTCATTTTTTTTTTTTTAATACTACGTTAATGCTGAGAAATCGTATGGCATAAAGTGATGATGCATCAAAAACACCGCCCGGTGTCGTTTGAACACTTTATATTAGAATAATATATCGTTTCGTTCATCGCGACATTTGGAAACCGTTTGCGGAAACCTTGTCCACACATGCACAGCCGACCACCAACAAAGATCGGTCGGCTGCTCATATCATTAGGAGAAAGACCACGGTTATGGTCAGGCAATTAGAACCTTGTATACATTATGATAAATCATTTCTTTTATTATATAATTGTCATATATTTTAGATAAAAACCTTTTATTTTTAATTATCTTTCAGAGTAAGTTTAACATTTCGTAGTATTTATTTACATTTAAACAGCTCTAAATTATTACGATTCATAAGTAGGTATCGAAAAATGTAGGGGAACGGACACCCCCAACCCCCAAATACTTGCCTGGATATGGTACACGAGAGTCCGCGAATCATCAGATTCGTTTGGTGGTGTTCCGCCACCGCCTGATGTTTTTTTCATATACCACGGTAATAATACATAAGTAACCGTGAATCCGAGTTAACACTACGACATATAATATTATGGACTTTCTAAAATGTGTGATACCAAATTACCAACACATACCACGAACGCGTTATTTGTTTACTACTTATACAATGTTGGTTATATACTATTGATAATTTCATCATATAATCTGTTAAAATCGGTAACCATATAGGTTCAAAAGTGTGTGGTGCTTTGTGTTACTTCGGTAAACAACTATTGCGATAAATTCAATACGCTGCGCGTATACGTACAGGTTACGGACAATTTTTCTGACCATTATTGTAACATAACAATTGCGGACACGGGTAATGTTTTCAACATGAGAATTGTGGACATAAAGTCAATAAAAACCATGCAAGTTGAGGACGTACCCAGAAATAATATAATAATCAAAAGAAGCAATCGCTATTTTTAAATATTTTTTTAATAAATATATTACTGACATTCTTTAATTTTGCTCGTTGGTCATGCGAGACGAACAGTTGAGTGAATAGATTGCTCATAATTGATACGAGTAATATGTATTGGTAGTATTGATGAGCGTTGTTTCAAGAACTCAAGTACTGTACAATAATCGGTAACTGATTTGCTCCTCCAGCTCCAAAAATAAAAAAAATTACGGCACGTGAATACTATTTTTTACACACCATATGAATCACGAATATAGTTGATTTAATAAAGATTGACTAAAAATTACCATACTTTAAAACGCAATATTTACATCCAAATAATGATTTGAGATTCGTCCGCAATTAGTATAATATTTGTGTCCACAATTCATTTATATATGTTACCTTTTTAGTTTTATG
This sequence comes from Periphyllus acericola, assembly GCA_949715065.1. Classification (NCBI taxonomy): domain Eukaryota; kingdom Metazoa; phylum Arthropoda; class Insecta; order Hemiptera; family Aphididae; genus Periphyllus; species Periphyllus acericola. Next base: position 11,372,184 of record OX454268.1, read on the forward strand.
TCCGCCACTCACATGGTTTTTAGTAATATGTCCGCAGTTCGGAAATCCCTATTCCATATGGTATACCTAAACGTAACCACGTGGTTCGGCCAATCGGAGACAATAGTTATTTTACACGGCACGACACGTGGATAGTGCGAACCGATATTATTATACATAATTTCCAGTCGTCGTTACGCCGTGTCTTGTTTTACGATCGGCGCGGCGACATGCGATCAGAAGTCGGCGAGTGTTATACGGCGCAGGCATTGCTGTGCTGTGCGGGGAATAAAGAAGAGTTGATAAATAATAAAAGTGAAACAAACGAATAAAATACCGAGCTAACTGCTGTACAGCCAATGATCGACTCGTCCAGCGGGCAACATGTGCGTTTATAGTACACGAGCACACGCGATATAATTTATAACGTATTTGTACGTGATATTGTGTACTGTAATATGACTCGACTTAAAACGCGTTCAGTGGGGTCGACTTTGCGCAGGCGTTTATCCAGAAACCAGTCGGCCGACGAAAAAGCGTACGTGTAATAAAAAACGACTGGCACACGCTGTTTATTTACGCCCGTGTCCGGAGCGCTGCGCGCGCATTGGTGCAAGTCCTGGGAGAGAAGGCGCAGGAGAGCGGTGTCCGTATGTGGTATAGGACCACGGGTACAATGTCCGTGTGCATGCCGTGTAGGTATAAGTGGTCCGACGGGAATTCTTTTCGGATTATTCGAAGAAAAATTCGTGTTCCGTGTACATATAATATACGTATCCACTCACGTGCACGGAAAATAATATTTTTCTCTCGAGTCGTTCGGATCGGATGTAATCTGTAACAAGCCAATAAATAGCCTCGTATACACAACACATAAACACCAATTACCCGTGTACAGGTATACTCCTTAATACGTATAATGCGTGCGTCGAGGAACCGTCTTATCGACCCAGGACCAACGCGGGCACACAGAATATGACAGAAAAAGGCTTACACACACATGCGCCACACAAATACGTATACATTATAAGTGTTGTATAGTGACGAAAAAAAAAAACTTTAAAAAACACTTCACGGCTTACGAATCGTTAACGTGAGTGCTACAATAACAGTATAATATGTATACCGTACAATAGCCTTGATTAAGTATACGTTTAGAGTAATACGTTTAATCACTGGTCACTTTGTAGCGCAGAATAATCTCTTCTTCGGATTACCGCCGTTGAACACGCATGCGCACGAGGCTGGGATAACCTTTTGCGTCACCATATTATATATTTGGTCAAATTTTATGTTTCATTATTTTTAACGCGTGCTCAGTGCATCCCCAAGTGTGTATTTATAAGCGCGTATGTGTAAGTATCCGTTTCCTAAATTTGTTTCCGACATGTACTATACCCTTTCGTCTTGCGTACGATTCTTGTGCTGTATAATTTTTATTTAAATACAGTAGTCGTCACTTATTCGACTCACTTAAGGATTAGGTAATTGGAGTATATTACCCGAATGAGTCAATATTGAGAGACCCGAATAAATAGTTACTCATTCATTTTTTAAAAATGTAATTTTTGAAATATTTATTGAGGTTCTAGTTTAGTAAAACAAATATAACATATTGATTGTGTATATGTATAATAATACCATTATGTATGGATTGAATGGAGATAATAAGATTTACAATTACAAAATATATTGTACGGGTATAAGTAAAAGAAAATTGAACAATAAAGTGTAAATCGCTAGTAAAAAAGTACTTTTTTCCACTGAACATTTGGCTCCATATAATTCTCAAATAATTACGCTAAAACGATAGCTGTAATACAATAATTAATTTTTGATAGAAGTCCATCTTATCTAATTGTAAAATGACCTCGCGTCAACCGGTGTCTGTATAGTGAGATAATGACATTTTTTCCGGACGTCAGTGGAAATCGGACTAATCGGGACGGACTGTATACCTATATGATATACGTATTTGAGCACAATGTGAATTCGTATGATTCAAATACCAAGATATGATCAGATTAAAAACGACGTAGGGATTGTATATTCGAGAATAAGTTTGGACCTATAGAAATCTTATGTATAGGTGTTTGGGATTTGGAAGCCGGACGGTGTAGCTGGCCATTATAATATATTAGTCGGACGGAAAAAATGTCATTCGATATATAGGTGCAATACGCGCGAGTACATATTTGAATGTATACTTAAACGGGTTTGTTCATTTCGTCCTTGTGCAGGCGACAAACGAGCGAGCGCATGTTTTCCTCTTGTAAGTGTAATAATAATAATAATATGTACGCCGGAGCAGGACGAGTCTCTCACGTGCGTTGTCGCGCCGTAAGTGGTCGGTCCAACGTCTTTTCTCACTCTCTGTCTCTGTCTTTCTGTCTCTCTCTCTCTCTCTGCTTTGCTCTGCTCGAATAGCTCTCTCGTAAATTTATGCGAGGCGAACGAGAACAAACGGAGAATAAAATATAATACAACAAGCTGAAACGGGAAGACAGAATATTCTATATATATATATTGTGTACACGTCGGCCATCGAGCAACGCGCGCGCATATTATAATATAATACTCACAAACACACACTGTAAACGGGCATTGTCGGTTGTCGCGGGCTCCTGGAAGGGAAAAATAATGATTCTATTTTCAGACCGCGTGCGTGTATAGGTATTCCAATATAACGCACGAGTATAGCGTCCCCCGATGCCTACACTGTGTATATATATATACGCGCCGGAGACGGTTTTTCGTGTCTTTCGATTTCTATGATAAACTCGTGGACGCGTTGCAAGTTCGCCGTCGTCGTAACGTACATTACGCTCGCATGAGCGCGCGCCCGCCCCTCGAGCACATGCGTTCGTGTTGTGCGCGTACAATACGCGAGAGCACACGTCGGGGTCGCACCGGACTCGCAGTGCACAATAGCGGGGAAAATTTCTCGCGAGCGTAATAAATGTGCACGCGGAATACAAAATCGAAATCCCATTTCTACCTCATTTAATTTTCACACTCGACGGGGCGAAAACCGCAACCGATCTACTAATATATGCCTATTACACGAGGCCGCAGCACATGTACGCGATGTGTAACGGTCCGTTCGTTGCCCGTCAATTTGTCACGGTTTTCCCGCCGCCGTCTCGCTGCAGCATCGCCATTACCGCCTATACAATATCTGTTCATGGTATGAAACGCGGCCCCCGGCGTTATTTATTTATTTGTGTTCTCGAAACGGAGACTGTCACCCCTACGGGAGCCGCGAAACGATGAACCCCGGGCTCGCGACCCCCGACGCCCTTCGCGTCTTGAGGGCATCCTAAGGTCGGCCGCACACCAAAAGAGCAAAACTGCTTAAAGCAGACCAAGTCAGCTTTACTATGACTAATTAAAAATCGAACCCATGTAATTCAGTGAAAATTCGCACATTGATAAGCCATAGTCAAAACAAAACATTTTTGCTCTTCGGTCAATTCTAGTCATGACTAATCGTGTTTTATCAAAATAGAACATGCTCTATTCCGTCAGTCAAAACAAAACAATTTTATCAGTAAAATCTAGTTGTTGCAAAACGGTCGTTCGTAATTATTATATTATAATTAATACTGTTTTTACTTTTTATATAGTAATATTTTAATTAATATACTAATATTTTTTTATATATTATACATTTTGTGTACCTATATAAAGGTAATTATAAACATTTTAAATAAATCTTCATTATGCGTACATATTATATTATTTATCCGCATAATAATTATGAACAAATAATAAACATATGTATTATTTTTAATTTTTCTACTCAGACTTTAATATGACCGGTGAAAATATAGACCTGGAAACAATAACTTCTTCTTCGTCGGAAGACATATTGGTGACTAAATACGATAACATAGTTTTGCTTTTTTGGTGTGCAGCCGGCCTTATAGACGTTGATGACGCGAACATCGCGCTGTGCATATACGAGTATATGCGTACATAAATGTACTCCCAAGTAATTTAAAATTTAATTTGAACACGACATATTGGATAACTTGCTACTACTTTGCCTGTCACCAGTTCACCACTGCACACTACTGCGCACCAATCAGATGATGGAAAGTAAAATTATCTCGACAACGTGCACTGTTAGTATATTGTATTGAGTGCGTTATGAAGACATACTCGTACATACATCTTGAAGCAACGAGTAATTTTAATTTTCACTGCATGTCAGAATAACTGTCGCCGGTCGGATATATATGGCAATGAAATTAAAATGTTCCTGTGTAAATAACTAAATTATCGGTAGTAATAGTAATCGTTATGTTTTATGGCAAGAGTTCAGAGCTGTAATGAACGAAATGAAATTATGCCCCGCGGAACAGCAGACTTTAAGTGTTTGGTCTTAAATATTGGTTCTTAATAATCGTAAAGATATTAAATATAATTTTTATTTCGATACTTAACAAATAACAACGCTGTGAAGTAGTGGTCCCGGAAACACTAATAATGCTGAACAAGATTGGTAGGTAATTATTAACTAGTAGCGGATACACGGGAGATGTCGCTCTGTGTAAATTCCTGCGGGACAACCTGTACATAAGCATTAAACGCTGAGCACGTGACACGTAATATTACAATAAGCTAATGTAATACTTTCAGAAGGTTAAGAAAAAACATAGACATGTGTATTGCAAGCTAATTAATTGTGTATATTATATGGTTGGTCAAAAACTGCAATTAAATAATAATTAATTCTTTTAATTTCACGTTTTTCAGTTTCTCCTATACTCGCGCTCCTAAAAATATTAAAATAAATCGCCCAAGTGGCAAATTTCTTGATTCTTACAACGATACACGCATATTAACTCTCAACACGCACATAGTACACCATATAGCGTTACGGTTCTAAGCCAAAACAGTTTAGATTTAAACACAGGAGTTTCACGTTTTATTTGCATTCATATATCCGTCGTCACTAGTCTTGAATCACGTCACACTAGGGCTGCCTCCGAAATAGTGGATAACATCGTTTTTATGGTAACTTGAACATCGAAACAAAAAAAAACAATTTATATTGAAGCATTCTTACGGCCAAAAAAAGGGGGTGAGTATGTCTAAAGAATCACCCCGTATACACTTGGAGTACCTGCAGTGCATGGTATAATCATGATGTTTTAGGGGACCCGAGTTAAAATTTAATTATTTCCCGAGTCTCGTCGGCTCATAAAAATTCGACTTGAAACGAAAATGTATGATTTTGATTACACATAATAGTTTTGCCGCGCTGGGATGACACGATTCAATCTTTCATATAGTAAGTTTAAAAGATAATAGGCGTGTATTTATTACCAGCGCCTAACTCGCACTACGAGGTGGATTGATTGGTATATAATCTGTAATTTTGTCGACCCGTCGTCGGGTAAAACTTATAAATATACTATATATAACATTTCCTCCGACTCTTCTCTCGGAAGAAAACGTTTCATACGCACAACGTTGATGATGGCTTTCGTATAATATGACATGCGTATACGTATACGTCTTCATGTACGCTTGCAGGCTGCAGCGAGCGTGGTTCTATCTCCTCCGCTCGTTTCGGTTTTCCGGTGCATCTAATGGAAAACTAAACGGTTATTGATGGCCCTGCGCATTAAACGTATTGCGCACGAGTGTACTTCAGAGCTAGGCGTTATTGATGTTTGAACGTCGAGACCGCGAGCAAAATTATATATATTATAGTACACGGGGAGGCTCGACATGTTTTCCCGATTGAAACATCTCCATGAAAATTTTAATTTGTTTTCCAATTTTTTTTATAGTGTGATCTTATTTTAAAAGGCATATGCAGGTTTTAACCTTACATGCAATTCGTGTTTTCATCTCTTAACCACGACTTGGAAATAGAAAACTTTTGGATTTTTAATTTCTGTACAGTGGAAATCGTTCGTTAAGAAAACAATTATAGAAAACTCGTCAAATACTGTACAGATAAACAGAAAATTTAATGTTCATCATCTCCAGCCAATAATGGTCCAGTTCAGTTCTAGGCATTCGAATGTGCAGAGGTATAGCTGGTTACGTATACGGAAAAATTGTGAAGGATTTCGACGATACGGACTATCGAAATATTTTGATCGGAAACCACAAGCTGCAGCAAATTATGTTACTCCAAATATGAGTGCTATCCCTACGAAAATGTACAATTGGACTACGGCAGGGATATGGGCAATTTTAAGTTTGTAGTAAGATTTTAGACCTTTAAAATCTAACGGGCCAGAAAACAAAAACTATAACTATGGAATCGAATCATATTACGCATACGACACTTGAGACAACAAAATATAAGCTATTGTACTACTATTATAGCTATGAACATGTCATTATATTTATTAAGACATATTTTAGGATTAAAAATATAAATGAGTTTGATGACAGATAACAATTAGTATCAATATTTTACAAACGCTTTAATATCCTGTATACAATTTACAATATATATAGATAAACGTTTTCTCGACGTTGCTTCTAGGAATTTTTATTTTTATACTCCAAGTGTATTTATTAAACTTTAAAAGGTAACCCGGGTCAGATGAAAACGGTCCGAGGGCCGACAGTTGTCCATCCCTTGTCTGCGACGGTGAAATTACAGTGGAAACGAAAAGGCCGTATTATTTGGACTTTCAGACTTTTGCATAGACGTTGTGTCTATTCATACATTATGTATGCGCAGCGTCTATGTATATTTTATACAATGACGGCGGAAGAAATGTGTGTAAGTAGACCGAACACGGCCATTATACATAATATTATATATTATATTTATACAAGCGCGTTATGTTTTCGATTAAACGTGCAGAATCTCGCTCGGCGGCCGCGTTGCGAGAGGGAACAAAAAAAACAAATAAATAAATAAATTACGAGGACGATAAAGGACACGTTTCGCTCGCGCGCGACAAATCCTGCGGGCTCGGTCGTTGCGCTGCAGGAGCAGAGGAGAACTGCGCCAGCCAACCGACGATCCGCAGCCAGCCGCAGTGTAGCCTGAAGCTATAGCTAAATCGTACCCGGATACAGTATATACACTGTGCGGATGTAGTGTTATACCTATATCTGTTTACACGCGGGCGGCGGCGGCGGCGGCTCCGGAGAAAATTGAACGCATAAATCGGCGTGACGGGTAAAAGCCCGGTTTATCCTTATCTCGTTGCCCCGGCGGTGGCGGCGGCTCGGGGGGAAATTCGGTTTTCATAACCCTATAATTGGCCGATTAAAGTCGCTCGTTAAATTTCACTGTGGCTCCGGCGGAAAATTGCGCGCGTAAGCACACGCGCGCGCGCGCACACACGCACACACACACACACACACACACAGAAACACACACGCACGCGACCGCGTGTGCCCACACGTAGCGTTTCCTTCGCTGCCGTAAACAAACACGGGCACCTTATGGCGCTCGCAAGCACTAAACGCGTTTTTACGACGGCCCACATATATATTCTCGCGCGAGTGTCTACACAGGGTGTGCGCCCGTTGTAATATTATTATCTAGGAAACAGATGACGCCATCGAACACTGCAGCATGATGCGTGTTTGTATTATATATTAAATTAAGCACACCCAGGTACGTATATAATATAAACGTATCTGAGAGGGCGAAAACTTCGAACGCGCCAGGGAGCTCCCGGCTCCTGCTCGATGCTGTATGCGCGCCCTCTAATTTCTCGCAACTGTGACTTTATAATACGTAATATTACATAATATTATACCCACCAAACCGCGTGCGGGTCGTATATATTTTGTTATAAATCCGTAACGCGTTGGTACACGCAATCAATATTATATATTTATACGTGCGCGTTTCCTCGTGGGATTTCGTCTTTGCAGTGTGCTCTTATCATTACCGGGTCATGACCGATTTTAGAGTTTGCGTTTGTCGCCTTTTCGTCGCCGCAGCAGAACCGAGTGACCCGAACTTTACCGCAAATGTATTTACTGCGGAGAATCTGCGTGGGAATAGATATGGCGAGTGTAATCTGCTGATGTATTTATTTACGTCTCGGTGATAAATTCGCAATGACTCAAGAAATATCATTGCATCATAACAAACTGTCAAGAAACATGCAATTAAGATTATTACTTTTTTATATAGTTACTAGCCAAATCACCCGAGATATTTTAGTATTTTAGAGTAGAAAAATAATTACTATTTCGATGTAAAAAAAGGCTGGTTGACAAAAGTACACCGTATGTTCTAATGATATTTATTTTTATTTACTTATATCCATACCATTTTAATTTACATAATTTGTACCCGAATGGCTGAACTGGTAAAAATCAATACCATTTCAACCCTTGAATATGCGATTTTTGAAAAATCCTTTGTTAGTGCGCCTATATAAATAGTAATGATAGTACATTTTCCCAAATTTCAAATGAATAGATTTGGTAATGTTTTTTACTGCACGTTGAATTTCAGACTTGGCCGGGTCCAACATTTTTAAAATTCTTTTTTACTGCACATCAAGAGTATTAGAGAAACCACTGTGTCAAATTTCAAATCCATACCTTTTGTTGTTTGTGTGATGTAGCGATCAATGAGTAACTGGTATTTGAATTTAATATGTATGAGTGTATTAAATTATATATTCTTAGGGTGTTCCACGAAGATATATAGGTATATATAGGTACCCATTGCGATGTCTCCTGCAGACTTCCTGAGATTATAAATCAAATCTTGTTTTTATACGATTCATAGGGATAAGGACTACAATTGTAGATGTTTTGGTAAAATAGAGAGACAATCTTCACGGGAAACTCACGAAGGTATACGTGTATGAAGTTTACATTTGAACTGCAAGCGTCTTTAGCCTAAAAGTATTTATACTTAATTCAAATTTTGATACTCGAGTATTACACCAACGAGTAACAACTGTACAGAATAACCGATTTGAAGTCGAACAAATATTATATTGCGCGTATAGAATATATCATATAATCATAATACGCATGTGCATACGTGCAATTGGTAACTGCAGTAATTATAATATTATGCTTTTATAAAGCGCATATTCGCAGTGTTACCGACTATATATATTAGTATGTACTTACCCTTTTGTTTGAGACTAAATTTTATACCCGGGCACGTTTATAATCACCTTGAAAAATGGTTTCAAAAAACAATTAGGTTTATTAAATATGAATATAAAAACTACTTTACTATATTATGTATTTTTTTTATTTTATTTTTTGCCCGGCCGGCGAGGAAAATGATTCGATTAAGAAGCCAGCTGGTGTTCGTTCTCGCGGTAATATTTTCTTATTATTACGGGAAAAAAAAGTTGGCTACTGTACCTATAAAGCGCGTAGCGGTGTGGTAATATTACTGTTTCGTAAAAATGAAAATATTACACATTAATGTTAAATTTAATATGCCATGGAACGGTTCACGTTTTCCACCTCGTGAATATAAAGCTCAAGATAAATAAAAAAAAAAAGAAAAAAGAAACGTTCGTTATGTATACGGAAACGAGCGAGAAATGTCGCGTTTCTTTGCGCATTAAATCTGTATTAAGTACAGCATAACTTTGACCCTCCATCCGTTTTAAGTTCTCTCGAAACGCGCCATTGCGCCTTATTTATTCATGTTTTTGCGATTAATGCAGACATCACGGACGGTTTCAGCCCTTTCCGAAATTAAACATTCCCCTCTCTCGTTATTTAAGCGTCACCGTGTAATGAATTGCGATTAAAACGGGAGAAAAAAAACACTGATGTGAAAAAAAAAAAATTTGTTTTTTCCCCTTTTGTCTGTGACAGTTTATATTTCTATAAAATCGTTTGACGTCAAACAAATACATTATAAGCGTTTTGTATTTTTTTTTTTTACGAAACAATAAGGAGTACGGATTACGAATGTACAATGCCGCTGGATTACTCCCACAGTGTAACATATAATGTATGAATGACGACGGCATGCGTTTTAAAATATTAAATCTACATGAACAATGTAAATCATATCACCTCATTTCTTTTGAAATCAGTTTGTGATCAAAAAATATTCTAAATATTAACATGAACGTATTTGAACAAACTTTTTTATTTCCACAGCGATCACATATTTGCCAGTGCGCCATGAAAATAATGTTATTTGAGATTTTTCCAGTGTTCTTGTAACACATAGTGTAATATATGAATATTTATACAACCGCAGGTTTGAACAACAAGTTTTCTCATAATGAGTATAAATGAAAATGAGCTTGGAAATATTATGACCACAGTTAACATAGTTTATTGAGAATAAAACTACAAACGCTTTTAAATGACGTTTTTTAAATTATATTTTGAGCTTACATTGGTACATGGTTGACTTATATTGCTGAAGCTTTTTGAAACAAAAATTGGTTGTCTAGAAAATATTAATGTTGAAATGAATACATTTTTAAATACTGTTTTTTATTTAAATAAATGCAATTATGCAACTATATAAAATATATTAAAGAAAATGATCATAAACAATTGTTGTTGAGATTTTTTAACTAGAAGACTTCAGTTAACGTTCATTGTGGTTATTGAACTATTGAACACAGCAGTTTATAAAGTTTGTACTACATTTTTAGGCTGAAGAACCGGGAAATGAACATTGTATTACAGAAACATTTTATTTTACTTAAATCGACCATAAAACGGTCAAGTGTTTTTGAAATGTACCTATACATGTTGAATCAATAAAATAATTAATCGTACGACACTTTTTAGACATAAGTATTTTTTGAATAAACAAGATTTTGTTCGAAACAGAACGAAACATGCCGTGAATCTCACAGATTATCATTGGATCATTTTTAATTCCTGGAAATAACGACTCTAAACTCTAAAGTATTCCAGTGTAATATGAGCTAAACTAAATTTACAACTAACTGATACGCGCACCTGCATCAGAACATGTTATAAAGCGATTCGTAGATTCAATTATACCGAAATGTATGTAATTATTTTTAATCCTTGAACGAATACCGTCTGGTTTTATTATGTTTACACTGTGTTCTAATACGGAAACAATAATTAAACTGCCTAGCGTCTTATCCTTGCGTACAGGAGCCATGTATACAGTTACGTATACGATTTTTGATGCAAATTAACTGTGTGAAATAATTGTTCCATTTTCCTGACCGAGTACTCCACGAGATTTTTATGGCGTACAAAGGAGTTTATGAAAACGGAAAAACAAACGACCTTAGTGTGCGAAAACACTTGTGTACGTGTGCGCGCGAAACACCATTTGTCATTGCTCTGCGATTCCCGTAATGCGAAATTAATTCGTCTTCGGTATAAAAAGTGCAAGCGTTGCAAGTGCGCGGGTGAGTGTGTACGCGCGTGTGGGTAAACATTGGCAAGATCACAAAAGAATCGTATTATTATGTGCAAATGTGCAATGCCCGTTCGCAATGTTTATCCACGTCATGTGCGCGGTGTCGTCGTCGCACTGTCATAGTATTGTTTTTTTTTTTTTTATTATTGAGATTTTGTAATTTACAATTAATCTCGACAAATTATATGCTATGTGTGATTATATACGCAACCCGGTATCAAGGAAGAACGAGATGGTAGCGGTAACGGCAGGAACGGATTGAGAGGCAAGTATCTGGCGAGTATCGGGTGTGATATTGAGAGAGTAAAGGAGTGAAAATAATTGAGAACGCTTTGAAGATAGGAAAGGACATTGTTATATTTTAAGATCGTATAAAAGTCCGGATCGCCACAGGTTTGCACGTGTGGTCGCAACGGAAACTCCAACGATCACGTGATAAACCGACGCGTGAATTAAGGTCGAATTAGCGGTGAATAATATACGTGTAAAGCATACGCGTGTGGTCGTATTTTGTCATCGTTTTTCATCCTCGAGACGATTAACCTCGTATTTACACTTTTTTTTGTGTGTTGTTATTCAATAAAAACGCGTTAATAACTCAAAAATGCATATATCAAACCGAACATTTATAATATTATGTATAAACGATGATTTCGACGAGGATAGTTTTTGAAATTCACTTGTAAAATATTTATTTGTGTACAACAGATGCGTATACATCAATGTGGGATACACATTATAAATTAAAAACGTTTTCATCCACGCCCGAGTCTCCGGCTGACGGTCGGATACTATATTTGTGCAAGACCAATATTTCAAAAACGTATATAGTAAATTATAATTAAATCATGTCTCTTATAACTTTGCTTTCGTACTTATACGATATTTTGTAGTTGCAAAATGTTGTAAGTAGTTCTTCAATGAACACATCTATGTATTAAAAATATTAATTTCATAAAAAGCTAATTTGTATATTTATATATTATCTATATTGACTAAATATATGCTGAGTGACTCAACGTCATGCTCCGATGAAAATATCGCTGTTGATATTGTTATTTCAATATTTTTCTTATATACATTAAACACTTATAGTCGAATTTGTATTTTCATGATCCCTTAACCGAATGGGAAAGAAACAATTTTGAATTTCTATAAAATTACAGTATTTACAAGTTTTGTGATAAGTTGATGTGAACATTTTCAATGTACCGCAATTGAAAATCAAATTATTAGTTTCAAAATTCAAGAAAAGGTGACTTTTAGGAGAGTGGGAGCGTATCCGGTAATTATATTGACTGTTATGATAAATTTGTATAAATTAAATAATTATAAATTAAGTGCACGGGAGAAATGTTCATTAATACGATAATGCGATAACATGCCATATAAATGACTCGGTATAAGATGGTCTATCTTAAAATGCTAAAATATATTAATTGCAATCTAATTTATACTAATTTATTAATTAGCCGAGTACGCTTTCGAATGTAAAGTGTAATAATTTTCCTCTTCGATTCAATTTTATAATTAGTTGAGAATATGAATGAATAGATGAGTATAATATTATATTTCTATATAGCTATTCATATTTTGTACTATTATTTAAAATAAAAAACGAAAAAATACGTTTTAATAATGGTATTAATAGCTCGATGATAATAAGTATGGTCTATTTATAAATGAATGTAAATGCTTTGAAAATTAACTTAACTTAATTTTTGGCCGTCACGACGAGTATATAAATATATGTGGTTACAACAAACAGTATTGCTGGAGTATAGAATTTCGTTTTTTTATTTATTGCTCGCAACTATCATGTAATAATCGACTATAGTGTCGAAAACGATATGAAAAACATAATATTTCATAGTTAAACTACAATATTATAAATCTTTATTCTGTTGACTAATTATTATAATCGCATATTATATTGCAGAATGTAAATATGGCAATCGAAATTCTACACTCGTAAGAAAAGCTTGCGATACGCTGAATCGTTTTAAAACTATATGTAAATAAATAAAAAAAATCATAATACATGACGTCTAGAGTCTAATTTCCTACAGGATCGCGCGCCTTTATTACATACACGCGTACGCATCATAATAACGTGTCGTACACAAGATATACATAATATATTATATTCGGGTGATAACGTATATTATTTTACACGATAGTTAATGACGTAGCCGACCGTACATCTAGTGCTATTATGAACGCGTTAAAGCAACATAAAAATCGTGATTAAATTAACCCTTTGCGTTCACCCCACGGCGGTAGTCGTACTAGTGTACCATGTTATGTGATAGTGTACATTACGTTACGGCCATTCCAGGTCCCCTTCTCGCAGCACCGGCAACGTCGTACGTACCACCTATGCGCGGCTTATATACACAAAAACGCATCATATGACGTGTAATATACGGCCCATCAGTGTCTGTCTTCCAGCGCGGCCGCAACAGAAATTATTATTATTATTATTATTATACACGTGTACCGCGACGGTCGTTTGTTCGGACGGGATATCGACATTATTATTATTATTATTATTATCATCATTATTTTTATTTTGTTAAAAAAAAAAAAAGCATCAGAAAGTATCTGTGGGGTGAAAACGACCCTTGGGAACGACTCCGGTACACGGTTTTTGAATAACGTGGAATCGTACGTACATGTATACACTATGTGATGTATGTACAATCTCGTATATTATCCCTTACACGTATATATGTATAGGAATAGGTGTATAATAATATATGGGTAACCTGGTGAGCGCATGTACGCTATATACGTATACAGATACACATCACGCTCGCAGCAGATCATGTGTGATATTATTTTACACACACACACACAGACGCACTCATACGCGCGTATATACGAAAGAAACCTGTACGTTTTATACGGATAAGTTGTGTGTCACACGATCCCTGCCGGCGGCACCGCTGCGCCAACAGCAGCAGGCCGACCCCCGTGTCCCTCCGGGTTTTCCTTTAACTCCCGTGTGCACACTCGTATAATATATATAGGCGGTGGCGGCATGTTGTGTAACGATTTTTAATTCGACCGTGTACAATACGTACGCAGACGTCGCGAGCAATAAACATGTCCACACACGCCGTTTAGAACTCGATTAAAAAAAAGAAAAAAGAAAAAGAAACCAGAGAAAGAAATGATATAATAGGTTTAAAAAAAAAAAAAACCAGATTTATAAAGAGATCAAAAGGAGAGAGAGGCGTAGGTACAAACGGCCGTGGCGGGTTTCGTCGTCCAATATATAATAATAATAATAATAATAATAATAATATAATAGCGACGGGTGCGCGGAGGCAACAGCAGCAGTTATCGCGCCGCGTTATTGTAATTTAAAGCACAACAAACCGTTGTGCAGCCATTCGCCGTCCGCCCGGAGAGTCTTTATTAAAATCCCTTTTAAATTATTATCCCGGGAAAAGATCCTGGGCGGTGGCGGCAGGTTATAATTTATCTATCCATATATATACTATTATATAGCAGCGTATATACGAACGCGACGACACAATATCCTATTATATCGCATGTGAATGATACTGAAACGTATAAAGCTATAATAGTATACATGTATATATATATATTTATATGTATCGCGTATAATGCGAGTAAAATGTATATGATTTAATATAATACATACGGACGACGACGCAGTCACACGCTGCATAATATATATTTTCATATGAGGCTACTGCAGCCACCTCCGGGTTTGGAAGTTGTTCAATATAATGTGCTAAATGTAATAGAATATAAGTGTATTCCATTCTACCTTATCGCCTATATCTATTCTTGCTATGTGCATTTTTTTGATAACTTATGATAGAAATACGAAATAATATACTTGATGTATCGCAATCAAATCGTGCGACGGTAAAAACTATAAAAAAAAAACTTTTTACATTATACCATATCATAATCTACATACAAATAAAATTCAAATACGATACTCACTCACTGTCGATACATCTCAAAAATGACGAAACGCATGCACTGGCAATTTTAAACAGTGATTTTTCTAGAATACTCAAGATGTGCAATTATAACATAGTTATAAACTTTTTAAACTTTGAAAGCGGCTCCACGAGTCCTACCTGTCAAAGTTATCATGTTACCAAATTCACTTATCCTTCAAATTATACAATAGATTTTGAATGGAATAGTAATAAGAAAAAAAAATGTGCAAAAGAAGAGATTTAAAAAAAATGTGCAAAAGAAGAGATTTAAAACAATTTTGCAATTTAAGTGGATTTAACCGCCAATCCATAATTTGTAATCGACCGCCATCGCTGACGACTTCATACTTAATTAATTATAGCTTATAACTGCAACATACTATAGAATTTCTTTTTCGTCACACCCCCGACCAAATCAAGTCTTAAATAGCGCGAAAAATGACTGACGCACTTCTGTGCTTATCATAACACTTCTAAATAAATAAATACTACTAAATCAATTTTAAAATATATTAGTAGGTAATAATAATTTATTTAATTTAACTTATCTTATCTTACCATTTACTTATGTGACTAAACTGCTACCAACTAATATGAACTACAATTTACTATTGCTAAATTATTCTTACTTATATTAACTACTGATAACTATTGCTAAATTATTCCAACTAAAGTTAATTACTGCTAAATAACTATAATATAATAATAATTGATTTAATAAATTCGTTGAAAACTATGAAATTAAAAGTGACCAATAGCCGCCAATAATATAATGTGTTTTTACTTATTATAATTTATCAATAATTTATTGTAATTTTCTATTATTGTTTCCATACTCGTACACTTGTCTAAAATTTAACTGACATAAAGTACGAAAATACATATAACTTTACACAAAGTTCATTTTTACCCCGACCATTGCTGCTCCGTGCAAAGCCAGATAATTATCAGCTAGTAATTTTAATAATATTATCAAGTTCTAGTTAAGTAATAATACATTATACTAAGCTTAATTATTTTTAAGTTATTACTAAATTTATCACACAGTTTTTATCGTGACTAAATTATGCCTATAGATATTTTAACTACTATGCCAAAATATCAGCTATGAGTTATAAAACTTATCTGTTATAATTGCATCAGAATGGTTGAGCCAATTTTTAAGATTATTTTTATACTATATATATATAATGTAATGTCTATTCTATTTATAGGGTGACTGCGAAAAAATATAATAAGGATTAGCTATAGATATTAATTTATATCTATACCATATACCTAGGATAAGTATGGAAGGTCGGGTTAGGTTAGGTTTTCATATACGAGTGCCTATATGTATACTGTCTGATCTTATCAAACTTTTAGCTCAAGCAGGGCCGTATTCAGGGCTGGGCAAGAAGGCGTTGGCCGGGGGCGCGATTCTAAGAGAGGCGCAAATTGTAGGACTAAAAATTACCAAGTCACTATACTAAAAATTTTTTAAAAATTATTTCAATAGATAAATTGTTTTGTATATATTATATTTTATGAAGTATGTTTAAAATGTATTAATCACACTGTATTGGATCTATGGATATAAAATCATCGATGAAATTTCCGCGATTAAAGCAAGAAAAGTATTATTTTAATTAAATATTTTAATCATTGTGAATTATGTTGAAAATATTAATTGTTATTAATTAACTTATATAAATGATGTTCTCACAGTGTACTAAAAATGAATCGATGCAAATAAATGCGGTTATCAGTGATTAATGGTCATTATTTTAGTAAAACTTTTTCTTCCGTAGGAGGCGCATTTTCGACGGTTCGTCAGGGGCGCCACACAACCTCTATACGGCCCTGAGCCCAATCTATATGCAAGTTAGCTGTGTGTGTACAGTGTGCGTACACCTGCTACACTATAATATTTCGGTATTCTAATCATTTCATTGAGATGGCGGATCATTGAGCAATGCAAAGCGGTTCGCGTTTCGCTTTTTCAGTTCAAAAAATATATCGCGCACAGCTCAGACGATGCGCAAGGTCTCTGTGCAGATATTCGCGCGTATATTACACCGTTAATGATGCATGAGACGCGTACGAAACTGCAGGTATAACGATCATTATTATGTTATTGATACGGTCGGTACACGGACGGGATAAATGGCCGCGACGAGGAATGCGACCGTGTACATTCGTATCGTACACGCACATGATATTACTATTGTCGCCGCGACGACTCCCGACTCCGGACCATCTCTCGCGCCGGACGGCCCCTCTCGCAACTCTCTCTCTCCCGTTCGACCCTCGCGCCGACGTCTGGTGGGCTGAGTTATGTCTTAATACTCTCAGGTAGACGCGGAGAGCGGTCACCCGGAGCCATTGTTACCGCGGTAGCATTAATCACGACGGCCATGTTGCGCCCGGCCGCCGCCCGCGTTATTATATTATTATTAAACATAAAATGGATAGCGTACAAACGTCGCGACAACTGCATCGGCTGCACCGGTGCACGTTCTTTTTCTCCTATTCTCACCGCCGGTCGTTATACAGAAATAATAATTACTTCTATACGCGCCGTGACGGGGGCCGTGCACACGAGTCGCGCGTATAAGATATTGCGTTATAAATCGTGTGTATGTACGCAGAGGGTCGTCTGCGCTTGGGGGGGAACTCCTGCAGCACGGTCTCGTATTTTATCGTAATTATTATATTCGCCTCGTCTTATTATAATATGTATTGTATACGCGCGGTACCGGGAAAGCAAGTCGCCGCCGACGGACTCGAGTGAGTTATAAATGTCGCCGGGTACAATGCGTGATGGGCCCATTAAAAAAAAATACACGAAACACACGTATGCGTGTGCGTCCGGCGATAGTACATCACGTGTGTGTGTGTGTGTGTGTCTGTGAGTCTGTCCGTCCGCGTGTATGAGTCGTTAGAAATGATGGCACGCAACGGGTTGTAAACTGCTCCCACCGCCCCGTACGTGTGTGGCGTGTGTGGCGTTTGTGTAGGTACGGTACGCGGCTCGCAGGAACCGTGGCGTGTACACGTAGATGCGCACAAGTCGTAAAGTACGTCGTCTTAACGACCCGTTAATGCTAATTAATCCGGCGATTATATTGTTGTCGTATGCGTGTGTTTATTTGTTTTACCGGTAACGGAGAGAGAGGGAGCGAGAGACGCCCGTAAATCTCGTAAACGACCCGTGATTATATCGTCAAGTCGCGCGCTGCCGCGGCCAATGACGAACTCGGTGTTTGTTTATTTTTTTTTTCTCATCCGTTTCTCGCAGTCCGTCTCCGGTGTTTTTTTATAATGGTACGAACGAAGGTGGGACCCGGGTGACCCGCGACCGACTGTGTTTACCCGTCGTAAAAACCATTTCAATACCGATTCCGTCGTATAATAAATATAATAATGCAGTCATAACGGTGATAATAAAAATAATAATAATAGTTATAGTTTACCGTACGCGTGTACGATACCGTGTACACGAACACTGTGTTATGCCACCGCTTTTCTTCGAGAAGTAACATAACGCATTTATGCTGGCGTACCGCTACCGACGTCGCGGTTACTCGGACGGGTGCCGCCGCCTCCGCCGCCGCCGCACGATAAGTTCCCGCGCAATGGATCATGCTAATTAATATCAGTTCATGATACAATATATTATTATGTTCACACACGACCGATCGATCGTTTTGGATTTTAATCGTTTCATTATGATATTAGTAATACTATGTACAGGAGGCAGCCACATCACGTATTTTGTCGAAGATTTCCCATAATCTGCACACTCGGACGCGTTAAGATTAGGGATTATTGTTATTTTTTTCCCCCCGATAAAACGAATCGCGCATAAAGTTTATCGTGCCGCGGTGTATAATAGGTGTACTACAGCACACGACGATTCTAATTTACCATACGAACGCAGAGTTCATAACATTTGCAGCTCGAAGTACATACAATATGTGATATTATGCGTTACATGGATGTGTATTCGAAACCACATAAATCGTAACGAGTACTCCATTACATTTTTATCGGCGTCGTAAACCATTGCATACGCGCACACAAGTAATAATAATATTCAAATAGTATTATACTTATTATGCTAAAAAAAGAAACTGAAAACAAGTACCCGGCATTTATTTTATGTTTATTACGAGTAGAATAAAATACTGTATAATATAGATCAATATTTCTCCAATAACGCTATATGTCGTTAAAATGTTTTGATCGTGAACAGAATTTATTCGAAAATCTCTATATTAATTTTATAATAAAGTGGTATATTATTTTGAATGATCTCGTAAGAATTTTACAAAACAAATAATTAATCATTACTACTAACGGCCTAATAGCGCGATTGTCGCGGAAGAAAACGTTTTAAAATATATATTTATAAGTATTCGTAGCCTTATAGAATTGTGTAAATTTCCTCACCACCTTAGCTATTATAAATCGACATCAAAGTCGTTTAAAAGCATGAGGTATTCCACATGGCGCGTTTTTTTTATAGTGGTTTCTCCGTTAAGACCTAATCCACTTTCTAACGGGAGGGAAAATGTATGATAAATGTATTAGATTTTGAATTTGAATGTGTTTTTTTTTAAATTTAAATTACATTTCATCTAATGTTCTAGTCATGAGCAAAGTATTTTTAGGGATTAATGATTATTCAATTGTGTATATAGAACATTTTAAGAATTAAAAAAAATTTTTTTTAAATATGAACACCGGTAAATATAGTGTTATAAGTTATAACAATGATGCAACTATTTAAATTGGGGCTTTTCATTGAAGTAATAGCGTGATGAAAAAAAAAAAATTCGGTAAGAATACTAAGATTTATTGGCGGGCAGAGGCCTTGTAATCCAAACGAATATTAGTATTATTACATTACATAAACGGTGTGAAAAGTATTAAGGAGACGGATACTTATTGCTTCCAACCTCCTTAAGCTATCTCGGTATTGAGTAAGTTGTTATTTACTTTTTTGAATTGGAATTTTTCCTAATAAAAAATTGTAATGGTATAAATACTCGGCATTATATTGGTGTAAAAAATGTGTGTAAAATTGCTAGCAGTTGAGATTCGAGAATACTATAATACCAGTGTTCATTTCCAAAATTATTTCAATTCTGAGAAAAATTATCGATCGGTAAAGTGCACAATATTATATAATACACGACCATACAACATCATTACTGTAGTACGTTCCACAACACTAGATACTCGATTGCAGCGTTATCCGTGGACAATTCTCATCAGGGTTTCGAAAACTATAAGTATTATAGTACATTTAAAAGCGCGCCGTATAGCATTCTTTATCAGATTAATATATAATATATTATAATATACAGCGCGCTTTTAAATGTACAATAATACTTATACTTTTCGAAACCCTGATGAGAATTGTCCACGGGTAACGCTGCAATCGAGTATCTAGTGTTGTGGAACGTACTATAGTAGTGATGTTGTATGGTCGTGTATTATATAATATTGTGCACTATACGAGATCGATTTAAATACACCGCACGCTACGAGGATTGAAAAATTATTAGTTATTTTTTTGTTCATCTTACGCATGTACCGTTCCACCGGGGACGTTGTCGACGTTTGACGCGTCAACGCTTTGCGGTTTCCTAATCCATAAAATATTCGCCACACATCGCCGTGGCCGCATTTTGCTTGGCCGATTTTTTCGATCGTCCCACGCCTGTTCAACGATAATGAATTATCGCATTACGTTGAGTGCATAGAATAGGAGAAATGTCTGTCGAATACTGTTTACCTTTGGTCGAACGTCCCCGAACACTGCAGTTCGCTGAAAACCGTCCATTCCCTTCTTGCACGTTTTCGGAAAATTCATATTTTGGTAATTCCCAACCGCGGTCGGTGCACACTTCTTGCAAGAAGCCGATCGGATTTCGGAATGGACTCGGACACGACGTTACGTAATTATCGCTGTGGTTTTTACTGGTATAACGATAAACCTCTAACAGTCTTCCGTCAATTTCTGTCGATGATTTCTCTACGTCGTACGAGGCGATATCGTTCACGGTACCACGGTACCTGTTCTCTTGCTCTTGCTCACTGTTGGGCGCTTGCTGACTCGCGATCGGGCAAGGAAACGCTTCGGCCGTGGGGTCACAGCTGTCATCCTTCCTGTCGTCCTTCGCGGGCGGCACCTGACCACCGTCTGCTGCAGGTATTAGGTTTACCACCTCATCGCGTCCGTGGTCCGTATGCACTTCAGGCACATCTTTCGGCTTTTGGACGTCATCGTGTACGGTTGCCAGCTGACATGCCGCACTCGTGCCGTCGGACATGACCGTCTTAGGGCTACAGATGTCTTCCTTTGCAAACGAAGCCGGTCTTTCTACTTCTTCTTCAGGTTCTAGGACCGTATGCGCTGTGCGTTCCCGGGGCTCTTGCACACAAGTTACCATCAGCTGATCTTCTCTTGAGCTCGACATTTCGGTCATTTCGAGTTCGCACTTTTCATTTGCAAAAGACACCGGGTGATCTAAGGGAGTACTAACAAAACGATCACTGGACCCATCAGCGCGACGGTTTATTTCTTCTCCAAAATTTAACGGGTTGGCCGACGTTTTCATAGTCAAACTTTTTATTTCTTCAACCATTTTCTCATTTAACCGTACCAATATATCATTTTCGGCTACGAGCTTGTCCAATACATTCTGAATCTTATCGAATTTTATTTGGATATCTTTCGGTGAATAACCTAGTGAAATTCGAATTAACAAATGCATTTAATTTCACATGTACATATAACAAAGTTTAAATGTATAGAATTTATATTTAAATCGCATACCTTCAAATGTAACTAATTTGTCTTTCAAAAGTCTAATCTCGCCTCTAAGAGTATCCGATTCTTGAGCCGAGGCGAATTCTTGAACCTTTAATTCGACTATAAACATATAAATAATACGTTTTATTATATTTCGCTCATCGTATATAATATTATACTGGGACTATGTTAATGTACTTTTTAACTCATCTATTTCAGACGATAATCTTTCAATCGTAGTGTCCTGTTCCTTAGCAATACAGCGAATCCTTACTATGTCTTCAAAACAATGATCACAGCCGAGTACCGTGTCTACTTCTACTCGTAAAAAACATAGAAGAATGAGTAAGTGAGTGAGTAATAGCAGAGCGCATATTATCATTATTCTAAAATGCAACTGCAAGGTACCGTTCGTAGACAGATTAATTGTACTTCGGGCCAAGTCCATATTTTCCGATGAATACGAACTATTTTCAATCTGAAAGTATATATAAGCATTTTCTATAAAACGATAAAAAAACACACACACACATAATACTGATGGATTTCTGACCTGTCGTCCATTGATATTATTATCCATATGTTCACCATCTTCACGTACGACGCGAGCAAACAACGAAGAATAGGAATTCATTCTGATATGATATTAAACTTATTACTCAGATAATATCACTTAGCAGAAGTAAAATTATTATGTATATAAAAAAATGTGTACGAAACTCGTCAGTCGTCAAAATGATAAACTAAAACTTATTTACAATTGATCGTATAGTATAAAGTATTAAACATAACAACTTTAGATTGGTAATTATGTATTTCATTCGAACCAACAAATATATTATGATTTGTCTTTTAAATTATATTACGTGTTTCTAAATAGGTGACAACTTACTCGTCGACTTATGTTTGTTCCAAAAGTTAAAAATTAAATTCGTAATTTTAATGGGAACTATTGAAAATACAAAAAAACCGAGAAAAACAATCGTTTTATATTTTTTTGTAAGATTATGTACATACTTATTATAGTACTATCAACTGTACAAATATTATTTGTACGTTTCTGCAGCGCGTGCTGAGGGTTTGCTATTTTTTTATTTCGTAAACGAAAACCGATTCTATTAGGTCTATCATAACTACCAGCTATAGTAACTATAATATAATTATCCTCATATTATTACGAAACATTAATCAAAATCGATTCAAGTGTATATACGATGTATTCTTGATGGCATAAATACACCTTCAATTTACTTTTTATGTGCGGTATAGTTCATTGTGTTACATTTGAAGTCATGTTCACAACTGGATAGGTGAATAAAAATAAATTGAAGTTTCCAAAATATTAATTGTAAAGAGTTTTTACATTGTACCTATGTAATAATATAATTATATAGTTATTATTCCTGAACGAAATTAGTTTCGGTTGCACATGAATATATACCTACTATAATTTAGATACTAAAATTGGAGGAACATCAGTAACGGTTGTTGAGTTTATAATAAATAAATTGTTATTAAGCTTTAATTTTCTATTTATTAAATTATCCAGCAGATGATTGTTTTTTTTTTTTAATTTTTGGTTAAAATATCTTTTCGTCGGATCATGACACAAGAAAATTAATTAAAACAACGTAAATTAAACATGCTATGTTTTAATCGAAAACGTGTACATAATTATAATTCAAATGTATATAATTGTTTGACCGTTTCCCATCACATACATCGAATAATGATTATTAAAAGAGAAAAATGAATTAAAACTAATTTGAATTCGAATAGGTTTCATTATTATGGCTATTTTTATTACAACTGTTATTATGTATATTTTAAGTATTACGACTGGATTTTTTTTTTTTACCTCATATTCAGATGTCTTTAAAATAACTTCTCGTACAAGTGGCCGGTGGAACTGTGTATTTTAACGACGCGTTTTCTCATGAATTTTAATGCACACACGATCGAAAATAAGAGGGAACCAAAACATTCGATCGGTTTTCAATTGGAACGTGAGATAATAATACATAATGTAATACGCGCGCCGTATTGTAGTACAGTAATATATTACCTATATATTTGTACACATAAACTTGCGATTCACTGGCGTCTTACCAAAAGGTTTGTATATTTTCAGGAAGTGTAGCTGATGTCTTAATACAGATAACAATCCGAACGATTCAATATGGGATTCGTGTACATGACTTAAAACAAAAACGAACAATACCGACTACCTATATATTGAACATTGTAATATTTTTAATATAGTTATTATTATTATTGTTATATCATTGTATGTATGTAATTTAATTTACCTATTAATGTATATAGGTACTCAACGTATCCGAACGTTGAACAATAATAATAATCTTGCTGTTCAACACAAAACTATACATTATGTGTTGGTTACGAGCAAGAGTTCAATGCTAAGGCCATAAAAAGTAATTTAATAGAAAGGACGATTCGATACTACAAGTTTTTGCACTAAAGGACGTCAAATGATATAAATTAGCTGTATGTATTGTCCTATTATAGCGACGTAGCCATTTAGAAAATTAAATAAAAATATATGATTTACCGAACAATTAGGTTATGCTGTTGGCACAGTTTAGAACACTGGCACATGAGTTATACATCCGTGTCATATAGAACCATTTGGTTTTGTTTGGATAAAAGGATTTATCGAAAACTGGTATGTAAATCTGGGGAAATTAAAAAGAAAGTCTACTAAGTATTTCATCGTATCCATAGAACGGTTTATTCTATTTGAGATATAGTACAGGGTTTTTCACAAAGTTTAACTACTATTGAGATATATCTTGTGCTGATAATAAAATGGTGTCACATAATAATATTCATTATCATTTTTGTATTTTTAGCTTGAGCGTAAAATCGAATATACTTTTCCGTAAATTACATGTATAATTGTATAACCTATAAAAAAAATAAAAAGTTTAATTTAAAATGTTTACTCAAACATTTACTTTAAAAATTAGATAATTGTACTCCTTAGTAATTGCTTAGTAAATCCTTACAGCACATCGGATGCTTTATGTATATTTATGTAACACAAGTAATTAGTAATGAGATAACCTAATGACAATTTTATAAGTTTTATGACTCCATCGAATTTTTTTTTAAAAGTTGTATGCTATGTAATCGACGCACATAATGAATTTCACTGTTTTGGATTCGTGGCGGAGCGAGAATCGTATTGGTTTTATGACGTAATTTTGTTTTTACGAGTTCAATGTTTTTGAGGTGGAAGAAAAAGTTTTGTACAGTCATCTCGTGTATGGTACTTTGAGCTTTCATTTTCATAATATTCTCGTTGTTACAAAGAACAATAGAAAAACTGTAAAAAACGAAACGATGAAATTTACTCCACACTTTTTTTAACAAAAGACGATTTAATATTTTTTTTTACCATCCCACCCGCACACAAAATACATTAGTTCAGTGATTGTTTACTGATTATAATTTTATTTTCGTATTTAATACAGTACGTACTATCTCGCATGTTCGAAAATTATATTATTTACAACGTGTTGGAATAATATTTTGGTTTTCATGAGTTGTGCTAATATAGTTTGAATAATTTTTAACTTTCGATGGTCAAGTATGAAAATCAAGTATACAAAATAAATGTCGGATGTGATAATTTTCTCACAACCTTACTAATTTTTTCGGTCTTCATGATAATACCTTCCCGCTCGCAGAATGTGCATTACATATTATATTATTATAGTTTCGGCATGATGGATGTACACCGCCAAAAACGTTATACGAGTTTAAATCACATAATGTAGCGCGGAAGTGTGCAGTAAAAACTACGGACCTTTTTATTGTTAGTGCGGTGGTAGGATGTCGGACGATGTTTGCGAACGTCACTGGCAGCGAATCGCGTCGCATATCGTACACGACAATATTTCTCGTCGAAACGTTATCGTTCCCAACACGTTTTTCCGCCGTCCGTGTACGCTGCGCAGTAACCGTGTATGCGGTATCGCAAGGTCAAAGCAAATCTGCTGCAAAGTTTCGGTACACGAGCATTATTATTGTTGCAACGAAATTGTCGGTCTTAACGGAAAACGGTCCGGGTCCTTTTCCTTGAATTCCGTTGTAACCGATATTAACCGTTCGTACACGCGTACACGTGTATATTTATATACGTTCGTGTATTATACTTGTAGACGGTGTACGTGTGTGTCCCACCTATACACTCGCTTCGTGCCAAGTATAAAAACGTTTTCATTGTTTTCTTTATAGGTTTTTATAATGGCCCATGTCTTGTTTTTCTTATTGTTTTTCCCCTCGCGTGTCGTCTCGTAAGACGCCGCCGACGCCACCGTTTCGGTCCCGATACAATAATATTATATTAAAAGAACCCGGGCGGCGGCGAGGAGAAACGAAAAAGCAGAACCGAACAAAAATGAAAGGCGTCGCCGATAAAAGGCATCCGTGCGACTCGAATAAATTACGCCAACGCGTGGTATGGGCGGGTGAAATTAAAAGAAATTCCACTCCAGCAGGAGGTGGTTTGAAGAAATAAACGATTTTAGACCCTGCTGACGGATGAGTACGCGTGTATGTGCGTGCGAACGCATCTCTACGACGAATCCGGCGGCCTCGTTGTCGGGTGAAATCCCTCGGTTAGGTTAATAAACGTTTCCACGTATATATGTATCAGTGAACAAACACTGACGGGGTATATTGCAGCCGCCAACAGCACACCACATAATATAATAATAATAATCATAATAATAATAATTATTGTTGTCCCTTTGGAAAATCGTCGCCGTGTGTGCTCCGGCAGTCGTACCCAGCGACGCGACTGCAACAGCAAATATATGAAACAACGTGAAATTAGTGTTTTTATTGGTGATAAAAAATTACGATTATTTTCGTAATTTTAAACATTCGCCGGAAACCGTGTACGATGACGATAATCGCGAGCGCGCGTATAGAACTTTATATATGCACACCTATATGTATACAAAATGATATAGTATAACGATAATATATTAAACACATTCGTTTCGTTTGCGATCGGTTTTTAAGTGGTTTACGACACCCGCCCCGACTACCGCAGTATAAAAACTAATGAAAACCATCGCGTTGTAAAAGTCCCGACCGCAGTCGGTTCACACAACATTTATATTTAGCGAAGTTCTTCGGTAAACAAACTTAATTCTCGACCCGAAAATCATCTGCATACAAAACCGATACGTTTGCACCGGGATATAAGTATTTTTTAAAACCCGCTAAAAATGTTGTGTTGTAATGCTATTAACATAACTCAAAATATGAAGCAACATTAATTTTTAAAATGCCTTTTAGGAAAATAAATAAATAATCATACCACGCGCTTTTATCTTACATTTTTTTGCAAACTATCATGTTTTCACGCGTATAATAATAATAGTAATAGTTATTATTATTTATTTTTTCGGTAACTTTAAAGTAATTAATAAATACGCTGAAATTATTTTTATGAATTATCATAAACTCACGCTTGTTATTACTATTATTTACGTTAAACCAAATGCATTAACGTTTGTACAATACTAATTTTAACTCGTTTTTTCACTATGCTTCGATAATTAAAATTTTTAAATTTATAAAAAACAAGATGAAGTTTGATTTTGTTATATTGTTACTAACTAAATAACCCTCAATGGCATATAAGTCCATCAAACAACTTTATAGCAGTACAGTTCGGGAATTGTGTATTTGAAAAATATATTTAGATCAATAAAACGAAATAAAAAATGCTATTTATCAACCAAAAACATTATACAATTTGTTTAATTAACTGGTTATAGGTAAATACGCTCTTTTTAATTATCTTTCCGACGTTAGACCGAGTAACGCAGTATCCACGCATGTGTACTGCAAAAAAGAATTTGTTGTAATATACGTTATAGAACGTAGTTTTAATCAAAATCTAAAGTAAAGTAAAAAAAAAAACTTATCAAACGATCCGTAAACGATGTTTTTTTTTTGGCGGCAGCACTCGCTCGTATCTGATATATATATATATTATAACTCGAGCGAAACGTCTCCGTCGGCCATTTCGCCGATCGAACCATTTGATCGAAATAGGTTTTAAAAAAAATAAAATAACGAAAAATAATTGCAAACCGAGGTTTTTTCACCTCTCCTAGTCGCGGTGTACTGCAGCCATCACGTAAGGTTCGGTGCGCGGGGAATGCAATTTCCCCATCGGTGGATATAAATATATATATATCTGTATATTATATAGGTTTATCTGGGCGCCGGCAAAAACAAGCCCGCTAAGAAATACGTGAATTATTTTTATCGCTTTTTCTCTCCTCGTAGGTCCGTTTCCTTGTATTTTTTTCCTACTCTTTCGCCGTCCTCTCCTCGCCCCTTTTTATATTCCCCGGTTCAGGAATTGGATTCCGCAGGGCGATTTAAAAGCGTTACGTGGCAGGAATGAAACGTTCGCGCCGCAGCCCAACAACACTGCAGCAGGAAACCCCGGCGGACGGGCGGGCGAAAGAAAAAAACAACAACGACGAGGACGACGGCGACGGCGGTGGTGGCGGCGCGCAAGAGTAACGAAGCCCAACGGACCCGGCGGGAAATTCGGAAAGAAATATATATATTTATATATACATATACATATATACAAGTTAAAAAGAAAAAAAAAGAACTGAGAGGAAAATAACCCTCCGGAGGAAACGAACGGTGCTGTGGGCAGACTGTCGGGTGTACGGGCGGCGAGGAAAAAAAAAGAAAGAAAGAAGGAAACGCCCGGTATATCCTTGGCCATTTGTATTCAGACGGGGATAAGCCCGGGAAAACTGAGGCCGTTAAAACAAACTGCCGTTTGGTATTGCCAGAATAACTTATTTTTCCTACAGGGCACGCCAGTAAGTTATAATAGTGACGGTTCGTGTATACTGTATATATATATATATATATATATATATATATATATATATATATATATATATATGTATGAGTGTACGCATAGCATAGTGCAGATATATGGGACGGTGGAGGGGTCTTAGAGGGGAGGAAACGCGCTGGTGCGGGTGTGGGAAGGGTTGGGGTGGAAATAGTGCAAAAGTCCTTTTAGAGATCCAACGCGCGTAGAGAAAAATATGTATACATGTATATTTATACGACGTCCATAAAGGTTCATCCCTTTGTTTTGGGCATTCTTTTGAATATATATTTTCTTACATATATTATAGTCGTGAGCACGTATATATACAATTATAAAGATGTACCGCGGTCGCCGGACGACCATAACAATAAACAATGTGTGCGTATATAGTAGCTATCGTATATAGGTTATTCCTGCGTGCGCATGCGCTTGTAGATTACATTTTGATACAATACGGCAGACTTGTTAGATTATTGTGTGATATGAATACGTGTGAATATAGTAAGTACGAATCATAAACATATTATACTATACGTTCTATATACGTGCATTCTTGTGTAAAATTGAACAACCTATTCTTAACTCATTTAAGTCATATATTATGGTGTAATTTTAAGATTCTATATAAGAAATGCCATTAATTAAAAGCGCACAATTGCGTTTTGGATCAGGGATTTTCTATTCCCGCTGTTTCAAAAGACGTTGGTGTTGAGGCTTCTTTAATTAATACTCATAACCATGGTCCGAAAGGTTCTATCGACGAATAGCCTCCCTCATCAAGTTACTATGTGAATGTAATATTTTTTGTACAAAATTCTTATTTACTAATTGTGTTTTTTTTTTTTATCAAACACAGACTATATGTTTTCTAATAAATAAAAACAAATATAAAAGGATCTTGAATTTTAACTTTTATCCTGTGCGTAAATGCACTTATTACGTCTTATGTTCGAAATATTTTTATGGATTATTATAACATATAACGTTTCTAGATTCTGTAATGAAAAGCACACAATAACGTGGTTCTATGAACTTTTTAATTTTCATCATTTTTATTTTTTGACGCGAGAACTATGCGTTCTATTGTCATAGATATTCCTGTGATGAAATCGCAGTTTTCGAATGGCGCCTTCGCGCCGATTAACCGAGTTCTAAGGGAGAATGTTTGACCACAGCTATGAATCATGATAGAATACACTAAAATACAGCAAAATACGGCTACAGAAATAAAATATATGCTCTTAAAAGCTGTAACTTGGACTTATGACTCTAAATTTTGAAAAAAAATGTCGGTACGTTAAGGTACGCCGGTTATTTAGGCTGCCGCTGCAGGTCACGTCTTTTCACGCCTATGTGCGATTTTTATACACTGTAAACTTGTGTAAACGCGTACCTATACTATTCCGCACTATTATAGAGTCGTCGTGATGTGTTAACGATATTCTGTGATTGTCAAAAGAAACCGCAGATTTAAACCCAACGTACAACCCAAATGACCAACAGTATTGTGCGATCGGAGTAGGCTCGAGCGCGGTAAATACTCTGTCCGGGTCTTTTCGCGTACGGCCAAGTGAGATGGTCTCGAGGCGGATGAACGGCTGCTTTTTAACTAACGCCTCGTGAAAGTAAACACGTACAATATAATATGGTCTATTCGGAGAACCGTTTTCCGCGGATCATTACCGTTTGGGGTGGCCGTAAACGTTTTCGTGGGTTCTCCGCCCTGCGTCTGACCTTTAGTTTACTCGCGCAGTTTTGGTAAGCTCATGTCGAGCGAAACGCCGCGGCTATTGAATGCCAGCTCTCCTGATGGAAACACGGACTTTTTTATTATCTTTATCAACTTTAAATGTACCCGAACACGTCGCAAACGTCACCACGCGCTGATATACCGTGTGCAGCGTGTGCACTTATCGTGCACTTTATACGGTCTAAAATGCAGGACACGCGCGGTAACGCGACTTTACGCTCGCGCAACTTTCGTAACGACAAATGAAAATAACGTGCGTTTCATTATTTGTGATGTGAACCGATGCAGCTAGTGTGTACTACCTATATATTACCACGAGTTACTTCACGCGTCACTTTCCGAAAATAAAATGTGTTTTTAACTGGTTTCCATTTCAACGTTTAATGATAGGTGTACCGCAGTGCACGAAATAACCGTACGCACAAAATACTCTTTAAGTACTCGAGTGTGTGATTTTCTCGCGATGGATAGAATATATATATATATACATCCGTACGATATTTATAGGTACCGTATAGGGGTGCGGCTGATCGCAGTTGCCCGGGAGCGCAAAAATCCTAAATACAGCCCTGGCGTCTTAAAAAATATCGTCAAACTATTACGTGTAAGTACTAATTTCGACCCGGACCAATCTTCTAACATCGCGCCGAAACGTATATCCCATTCAGCGTGCATAGACCGGACATATGATGATTATACATTGCAGCTTTCAATTTTAAAACTTATCACGCGTTCAATGATTTCTATGCATGTGAATTCTGAACGGTAATTTTTAAAACTAATTTCGTCTGGTCACGAAAATCCCACGATTCTCAATTCCGGTCTTGTACACCATTGCGTCGCACATTTCTTGACGCCACGAGTATTGTTTGGTTCGCTCGAAGAAACGAATAAAAAACAAACGCAGCTACGTAATTAATAACTTTGGAATTTTTAGTATGCCTATCGTCTGTTATTAGTTATTACTACACATTATTACTGCTTTATTAACAATTGGTTTGAAATACTGATGTTTAATATAATCAATGCTACTACTGCATATTAATGTTATTTTTTTTTTTTTTACGTTCATGGTCAATCGATTAGATTTGCATAAAATACAAAGTAACAACTCATTTGGTATTATATTATGGCTGGTTTATTATATTTTACGAGGCTATTTATTTAATCGACCGATCACGGGTTGCATCTACATTTAAATTGAAATAAAAATTATACTAATTTAAATGTTATTTTTTTATAATCGTTTTTCATACGCATGTAACATATTATATGTGTATAAATTTAAGAATATATATTATAAATACTATTGTGCATAATTCCTGGCTTAAAAATATAATGTAATATATAATGTGGACGTACAAAAAGGATAATTCAATTTTTTTACTTGAGAATTATTACATTAAACTGGTTTTCTTTCAGCATTAAACTGATTATTGTAATAAAATAATATTATGCTATTTGAAAAATATTTATTAAAAGTGTTCTTCACTTTTCTTAAGCATAAATTAAAAATCGTTATTGTATTAAGTGTTGTTACGCCGTAACAGTTATCTATATCTATTATGCATTGATGTCGAGCCACTGTAAAATTTTAATAATTTCTCCACAAATTTGTAAAAAACAAATGTTCACAATATTATAATTTAACTGTAAACTCTTCGATGCACACTTTCGATACTTACTCGAGAAAATATTTAAATAATCAATCTGCTGATCGTTACTTTATTTTATTTTTAGGCATAACATGTATATAAAACTATACTTTTTTGAAACAGTGTATACAATGATATTGATATATTTAAAACTATAGTTTAACAATCCTATTTGCTAATCATAATAACCGAGGGAAATTACTTTTAGTGCTGTGTAATAGGTAAAGGTGATGGTATTTACCATAGAATAAACAATGGTACGGTTTAACTTACTGGGATATTATGTATTGATTTACGTAGAGTAATTTAGATGATATCAAGTTGTCTTGGCTCACTCGGCGGTTACGCTTGTAAGATCTAAAATATGTTATGTGAAAATCGGAACGGAATAAAAATCGTGTACCTCCTAGATTACTTTTACGACTGTTATTAGCATAGATTAGCTATACTATTCTTATATTTAATCTATGCTATGACGGTTTATTATCTATATCGATATGATCATAATATTGCAAAGGTATACATTATACTACGAGTATTAACTACTAAAAAAAAAATAAATACCTATAAAATAATATTTTATATATTCATTTAATTTAAAATGTTCAGAAAATTAGTATTAAAGTTATATGAAATCTTATAAGTTTAATAATAACATGTAATGGATTTTTTGTAACATTTATGTAATAATTATGGATATGATAATATTATTAATAAAGCAATGATAATAAATTATAGTTATTAATTATTATATTATACGAGTATAGCAAGGCAATTTAATATTGATAGTGATAATTACTAATGACTTTTGTGAATGAAAGATTAGATATTGAAATTGATAACTATTTTGGCAAGTTTGTAGTAAGTTTATTGAAAATGACGGTTAGTAAACGGTTAGTATGGGTTTAATAAGATTTTGAACTCGTTCAGATTTCTTGATATCGAATCGAAAGTACTTGACGCTGGTCGGGCGGCTGTTATGCTAGCACACGATGGACCGGAAGTGGTTGTATTGAATATGGTGACGTGAGGGAATGTGTTGAGTTTGAGGTTCTACTTTTTTTGGTTTCCTCGTGGATTCTGTCAGTTTTTTTACTATTGTACAGCTTTTGTATGATGATGTATGAGCACCAAAAGTGCAGAACACATAATGCACATCTAACAGGGAGGCTACGATGTTCGGTGCACTTAAATTTAAAACATTTAAACACGCCATCAACAAGGTTATTCGAATCGATTCACGCAGTTTATATGATATCTGATCTAAAAGCTATCGAACGCGCATGATAACGTATTACGAGTATATAATATTCATACGTACCACGCGTAGTATATTTATTTCATTTTCTAACAGTTACACATGTATACGTGTGTATTATGTATGCCTGCGTTTGTATTAATTTGCACTTGAACATTTATATAATATGTACATATAAATTTACGCGTGCGCAGCGATCACGAGCTTATTTTACGAGTCGTTTAACTTTGCAGCGCTCGCTATAAAAACGGCACATTAGAAAGCGCCGTTTGGAAAATCTCATTTATATGGAGATTTTTGGAATGCGATACCAGACAATATTAACGGAAGTTTGTTAAAAAAAAAAACCTTACGGCGTATATATACTATTGTGGCGGGTCTATCGCCCGAATGGGTTTTCAGAAAAACTTCGAACCTAGCGTCTCGCGCTATACCTATATATATGTATATTATATACAGGGCGTATGTGCGTGCTTTACTATACATGATCACGAAAGCCAATCCGTCGTATATTCGGACCATTGAATAAGAAGTTCAATCTGTGATCGTCGATCGCAATGGTACGCGTATGTACCTGCAGCACATATACGAGCGCCGTTAAAATGTAAAGCCCAACAATACAAGCGACATCGGATTCGGCATACGAGTGCTCTTTTTACGCCGTTACGGTAAGGTGAAAAATTCTTCCGAACACCACGTATAGTATCGTACAGTATATACTATATAATATGGAAAAGTTTCACCCGAAGTGTATACCCACGGATAACTGTCGTTTCTATACGGTACAACGCGCATCGACGCGTACCGAAAGTTTGAATAGACATCGGGTACAATTGTTACGAGTGTAAAATGCGTACACTTCGAGCGGACAAAAATATTTGCGTTTTGCTTACGTTCAGGGGCGCGTTCGGAGTTTGGCGCGACATCGCGGTATTGTCGTATAAACACGTGAAGTACGGAAAACCGTTTAGCGGGCAAGTCTTATGACGCGTTGGTATGGTTTGAAATTTATATTTTCCGTAATTTTCCACATTAGTTAAATACTTGTCGAGACGACAGTCTTTTATCGGTTTATGCGGTAGTTGATGGCGTTAGGCGTTAGGTAAGTATAATCATAGGCAACAGACAAATAGGGTTCAACACCCACTCTTCGCTTGAAACCGTTTGTGTGTGATAATTTTTTTCCACTCTTATAACATTATTTTCAACATTACAGTAAGTAATTGGAGGAATACCATCGGTAGAAATTTTAACATCTATATATTTTACAAATTCAAAAACAAGATGTCTGTAACTTAAGGTAACAATATTCAACCAACGCCCGTATTAAAGTTAGGATATAAATTGTTACTGTGCTTATCCTCAAGCCCACTGATGTCGTATTAACAATGCGTTAATCAATATGTATCTTACTATAGCAACGAATAGTTTTTATTTTAACTATTGTTTAATGTAAAATCAACACACAATTGTGTTTTGACACCACAGCGTGTGTTGAATCAACACCGGATTTCTAACTGTGTAGGATTGCGAAATTCTGATCATTCTGTATTTACTTGTATGCAGGCTCGTATTTCAACAGTTCAAATCAGTTTTAACGTAGATATGTTTTTGCTACGAGTACAACCGATGATTTTTCTGACAGATTTCGCGTTACTGCGGATCAGCTGATACAGTAAATTCAACTGGATTAAAGCTACAGGTATTCCATAGTAACCAGAAAAAACATACCATGATTCGATATCTTAAACTGTTAGGCTGACATAAATAAGTGTTCGTTCAATTGTTAATTATAACATATAATGTTATAATATTATCAATCGCAACCGTACAGTGTAGTAAAGGGCAAACATTTACCACGCAAAAAATTAAGTCTATTCAACAATTGGATGAGGTGGGTTGACCTTTCGACGAGGACTGTAGTTTTGTAACAGAAACGATTTACGGATGTAATAATTACAGTATATATAATGTTATATATAATTTATTAAATACCGAAGGGAGCGACCATCATCCTCTTTTGCGGGTTAAAGGTGTGCTCTACAATTTTCACACATTTTTGTACGATAAACAAGTTTAAAAAATATTTCCATAATATACATTATGTGATAAACTTATAATTTAAACAGTTCGTTTTCATACGTTCCTTATCTTATTCTAAGGAATGTTGCAAAAAGCCTGCATGTATAGGTTACTTAAGCAAATAAATGTTGATTATTTCAAATTAATTTTTTAAAGTCACGACTGTTTTAATTTGTTCAATTTTTCAACTTTATTATTTGTATTTTATACAGTTTACGAGTTTTATATATTTTTTAAAACTACTTTTGCGTACATTTCCAATAGTTTATTCTTTTACTGTCCAATAAAGTGACTATAAGACAAGAATAACATGAATTGCATAATGTACTAAAATTAAAACATTTATTTTGCATTTGTAGAAACTTGTTTCAAAAAGCATATTTCATACTGGGATTAGGTATTTTAACGTGTAGTAATTAATGTATACGGATGACGGACAACAATTACGTGTTGTTCGAACGATGAACGAATATAATCGGAGGCAATACGAGGCAATACTCGTATAATATATTGCAGTAACTGCATATTTTAACACTGCAGAGAAGCACATAACAGTACAGTGATATTGTGAATAATATACATAAGATTACATAAGTGTATATTTAAATATAAATCAAATACTACCCACTCACTCAATTACTCACTCACTGATCAGTGTACAGCCAGGATTACCATAACGATTATTTTTAAGGAATTCATTCATTATAGTATATGATTATGCTCGCGGTGAAAGGATTTTTCGAAAATAGCATTTTTTTGGGTCGAAACAGTCTTAGGCTCTGGATGGGAATATACCAAGAACACTTTTTATTTACTTTAGTATGTTCATTTTCATAACTACCGAATAAGGTACATGTAAATTAATGCAGTATAAGTAAATACGAATAAATATCATTAGAATATTCTTTTTTACGATTTAGCTTTTCAACTTAAACATCTTTTTTATCGAAGTAGTAATATTTTCTCTTATCTAAAGCAGTATAATATCTCCTGGGTGAAGTTGGGTGATTAAGCTAGTATATTTCTTATGTATTATGTCTCTTGTTGCCAATATGAATAAACGTATACGTGTCGCAGGTAAATTGCGTATACAATAAACCTAATATAATATATATATTATAATATATATATATCATTCGGTTGCAACAATACAATCTTGGTTTTTGGCCACGGACAAGTCGCGGGCCGTACGGGTAATACGGTATACACAAGACATATATATATATAGCCTTTGTATAGGTATGCGATATAGTTGATTATTATTATCGCCATTATTATCATTATTTGCGATGTACCGGAGATGGAGAGAAATCGCGCAATTACATCCCTCCGGGTTGCTGTAGGGCAAATATAGTGAGTGTGGGAATGGGGCGAAAAGCTTTTCGGAAACGCATTAAGATAGCAGCGGGCCGTGCACCACCTAAATCCCTCGGGTGCGCAATGACGTGTGATACGGCGCGCCCGGGCTTTCCACGTCCTCCGCTGCCATCATCCCCTTTCCGGCCACCCCGGAGAAATGCGCCTGCCGAGCGCGCGAGTATAAGCAAGATGAAGTTCTCTCCCGACCGTCGTTTTCCGCCTCTTCACCGCAACATCCGGGTGGGCGAACTTGCCCGCGTATCTTAGACGACCCTCTCGTACACACGTACACGAACACACACACACACACACACACACACACACACACACACACACACACACACACACATACACGCACGTACAAATATATATACGTATATACTATATATACATACAAACGCTGCTAGTATATATAAGAAGAAGAACGCGTGGCACACCCCCTTCGCGCGATCTCAGAAGCACACCCTTTCTCTCTATCGCCCTTCTCCGCCTTTCGCTACCTCAGTCTTTCCCTCCCGCTGCTATCTCCCCCCTCCAGCCGTGACCTCGCCTGGGAGAGAACGCTCCCAGTACCATCCCCGCCGCAGCCGACGTCGTTCCCGTGTCGGGTGTATCGCGCCAGCGTATAATGCGCGCGAAAATCGATAAGCAAACCTTTTGCCCGGACCATATCGCGTAACCGTCTGTTGCTGTTGGCGGGGGGAGTATGAACCCATCTACGTATATATATTCTTGATACGCTGCAGGGTGGAGGCACGGTGTACAGCCCTCTGCGTGTGGTGTATAACCGATTTCGCAGACTTTGTACCAGAAAAGTGTGCGTGTGTGTGTGAGAGAGAGAGAAAGAAATAAAAACAACCGTTCTGTGTTCAGTTCGGTTTAACGCACTGTTTATATACTCGCTGCGGTGCCAATGACCAATGTTTTTAACCCGTTATGTCGGTCGTCGATTTGGCGTTATGTGCTCGCCGTCATTGCCGGGTGTAAAAATTGTAATGGGATCGCCCGAGCCATACCGACAGTCATAACCGCGTGCGACGCGTGCCTCCTGTCGCGATTTTTCATCGGGACTAATAAATAAATCATTTTAGAATAGTCTCCACGTGTATTCCATTTTCGAACATGGCCGTTGTCCGACCGAATCCGGATATAGTTCGCCTCACGGACGCGATTAACAGTCATTAGAAAGCTTGTTCGAAAATATTTCCCTCGGATAGATAATAATCCCGACTGCGGTACAATAATATAACCGTAATAGGAAACTTATTTTGTTACGTAAGACGTGATCAACTTGTTGTTATAATATTGTATAAGAGACATGACTACACACTGATTCAAATGCCACACGCGTAAAATGTATTTTAAAACAATATAACTGTAATAAGGTATATAGGTATGTTTAAAATGAAGTGTTCGAGTTTCTTTTTCTTTTTTTAAACGCCGTAGAATATTTAATTAAAAAAAGAGTCGTTCCGCGTCTATAGAAATGTATGCTTATAAAGTATTCCGAGTAAAACGTTCGTTAAAAACAAATAATTATCTTTTTATTATAGACGTAAGTTATTGCTTAATAAATCGTATATATTTAACCATTGATAATGGTCGTTATAGTGCCGACGATTTTATCAAAACTATTCGAAACCAGTTTTGACAGTGTAATAGTCAATTAACGTGGAATACGCCTGCCTCAAATAATTAGTGTCAGATAAATGTATAAAAAATTATCTACAGAGTGTAAAATAAATTTAATTTAAATACATTAAGATGTACATTTTCGTTTTTATCGAGTAAACATTTATTGGTCGTTTTTTTTACAATACTATCTTGGTGTTTTCTTGGAATTTAGGTAGGTACATATGGTTTATACGTCGAAAATATAATTTATTTTTATTTTTTACTCCTATTGAAAAGTGGTGCGCACCACACTGCGATATCTACTTATAATATATACAATAATTAACGCAGACGCACGGTGAAAACTATCGTACGATTTTGTTGGCTGTGTTTAATACATAAATACAAATTCCATTATAAAATGCATTCCTTGTTTTTGGTGTACTGGATGTATATATTTTTTGCTTTTATCGAAAGTGGGTGTGTACAATACAGAGGTGTACATATGAAATCAACCACTTTCCTATATAATCACTTTTATCCATCATGAATGTTTTATGCAGTATATGTTGTACGTTAATATATTAGCTTTTTCGCTTTGTTGGCGAAGAAATGTGCGTTTTTTAGTGGTACCGCTAAATTCTAACTTCAATGGACCGTCAATTGTTACCTTTACACAATAGCCTAAATCAATCAGGTATTGGTCTCGAGAGCGGGTCCGTCTTTGCGTTAATCGTATTTTTTCGTATAAATTCAAAAGCAATGTCGATAGATCGCAGTATTTCGTTGAAACAAAACGTTCTATTGTAGCGAAGATCGGTGTAGAATATGATGTGATGAATACTTTCATAATGTTGTACGTACCAACTAGGCCAAAATTTAATTATTATAAAAATTGTCAAATGTTTATTAGTAAAATAGCCAGTGAAGCAAATTAGCTGAGGTAGCATATTGTAAATTAATATTTAAGACAGCCGGTCGGACGAAACCGGGGCAGAGTGTGTGTGTTTCGGTTGAAGCACGTATGTGTAGAGACTACGATGCCACGCTTTATTTTGTGTTTTATTAATATAGGCTTTTTGTGTGAATTATTGTTTTATTTTGAAACCCATCAACTCTTAATAATTGAACTATTATTTATTAGTTTTGATTACTAAAGAGAGGATAGAGCGATATCTTCGAAAGTGCGGTATACGACAGTAATAAGTTATGAGGTACTTAAAAACTTAAAAATGTATGCGTTCTCCTATGTTTTAAACGTTTAAAATATGTATGGCATAGGTTCAGCCTTGCATGTAGAATTTTCAAACAATTAATTCGTCTCAAAAGAAATAATATTGCAAACGGCTGTAAGAAGAAATGTATAACATTGTTTTGTATGATGGTACCTATATCTTTTCTCTATTCTTTTAAGAAAACTATTTAGAAAAATTGGAAACTACATTATTGCGTATCGTTCAAGTGTCCGACATAAGAATTGGCTGAACGCCACTTTTGGTAAAGATCTACTAAAAAAATAAAAAATAAAAAAACGAAACTAAAGAAGTCATTGCACAGCCTACGGGATTCTTCGTGTTTTCCTGGGAATAAACATCGATACGTGATTGAAACGTATTGTCTCCTGTCCCTTCCGTAGCATCACTAAATATTGCGATACTCGGACAAAACTATACCATAAATCGTACGATACTTTAAAACGCACGGTGCACGTAGACCGCACGTTCACACGCATATGTACGCGATGTAAAATATATTTAAGTGTATACGTCTAAAATATCCTCAGACAATAAATCTTTAATATATAAACAAATACTACGTCCCGCTATGATATATGGCATCCAACTTTGGGGAGCTTCTAAAAACTCAAACATAAACAAATTTCAATCCTTCCAATCAATAACCCTTCGCGTTCTTTCCAATGCCCCCTTGTATGTCAGTAATCTTACTCTTCACCACGACCTCAACATACCAATATTAACTACACTTGCTTCTTATCACTATAACAAATTTCATAAAAAATCCTTCAACCCTCTCATATCTAAACTATCCTCCTGACAATCCACCCCGACGTCACAAACAGAATTGGCCACGGGATCTATTAAACAATACTTAATCAATAAAACGCCCCCTTCCATCAAGTCTACATGTCTAGTACTCTTTGTCAACTCATTTGCTCATTGTATTATTGTGTATACAGATCGTAAATAGCTTTATATAATAAAAAATGAAAAACAAATGTATACGTAAAGAAATCGCACTGTGTTTTTGCCGGTGGTCGATTTTAATAATAACAATCGTAATAATAAACGGAATGGAAACGCGTGTCGGTTATACCGCGTTAGCCGCAGTAGTCGCCGTGTACGTGTACAATAATATTGTATTACGCGCTGTACATAAAGTCGGGCGCTGCTGCAGTAGCGAGTGAGCGTAACGGGGCACGGCGAGAACACGAAACGTTTACGAAAATTGGCCAACGACGTTGTTAGGACCGCAGTCTTGTCGCCCTTTTATATTCCACGTGCCCCGTGTCCTTAATGAAAACTCCCAAAACAGACATTCCGACGACGTGTCGACACGGCCTCATGTACGTGTGTGTGTGCGTGTAATCGGCCGTATAACCCTATACTTTCCCCTCGCGCGGAAATCGTCGCTTTCTATCGACGCCCTCCCCGTACACATACAGATGTAATACTGTGTGTGCAATGCGTTTCGTACACACAAACCTGTGTGTGTGTGCGTGTGTGGGGGTGGGGGGCAGTCGTGTAGATCATGTATGAGAAAGTCTCGTGTGTTCGGCAGCGCGTGCGTGCTGTAAAATGGGGTATGTAAGACGACGATGGTACTGTACGCGGAAAATGTGTTATTACCTCGGATACGACCGGCCGATAAAGTCACGCTAATGCTGCTCGACGTTTCTCACCCCGCACGACCTGAATAACAAAGACGTCGTTTGCCGTCCGTGCGCATATATAAATCGAGTGCATTGGACGCGTATGTAAGAGCTTGCGGCGCATTTAAGTTTTCGAAAGTCTCTCTTGCAGGATCCGCCGCGTATATTGCCTCGTTCGCATCGTCTATATCGCTTTATATCCGGTACCTTCGCGGGGCTTATACGCGTATACGTGCACACTCTTCATACGTTTACACGGTGACGGCGGTTGCCGCGGAGAAGTTTCCACGTGGAAATACCGAGTGGCGCGCAGGGCACCGGTTGTGCCCTATGGGTGCGCAGTTTAAATATTGTTGTATTCGTATACGTATAGATACATATGATCGTAACGATATTATCGCTGAAACCCTCTCTCTCTCTCTCTGCGGTGTATTTTCCAAAGTACCATAACATCTCCGCAAAAACTGGTGCAACTCGACGTAGGACTAAGTTTCCGAAGACGTACCGTTACGACCGTATTTACCGTATATTATACTATACTACACAGATATGTGTTACCTAATTGCTAAAACGTGAATTTTACGCGCACAACTGAATTATCAAGTTCAAAAGGGCCAAATTTCTAACCGCAAGCCGGGGAAATCACACCATTCTCATCTTCGATCTGAATTTTTTGTTTTTTTCGTTTCCATGTATTTTTTTAAGATTATAATTAGCCGCTGTACACGCATACAGCCGAGTACAGCAGTCCCTGTCAACGATATCTATTATTATTTTCCTTAGATCCGGTACCGTTTAGTCGATAGTAGTTCAGGTTAAACCAGGGGTCGGGAACCTGCGGCTCCGGAAAATATCCGTAAAATATATATTATTAACCATTTTTGGATCTACTTTTATTATTTTGTGAGCAAACATTTTCAATTATTAACTTT
Organism: Periphyllus acericola; assembly: GCA_949715065.1. Classification (NCBI taxonomy): domain Eukaryota; kingdom Metazoa; phylum Arthropoda; class Insecta; order Hemiptera; family Aphididae; genus Periphyllus; species Periphyllus acericola. The sequence continues at coordinate 11,414,760 of OX454268.1, forward strand.
ATTAAGAATAAATTAAGAAATCAACTGAATGTTATCAGCCTTGATGCTTGTTTGAAGTTGAAAACTACAGATTACTCTCCAGAATTGAATAAGCTGTCCGGAGCTTGTGTCAAAAATCCCACTAATATTAAGTAGATACGTTTTTTTGTGTTATTGTGCTTAATTAAATAATATTATATTTTTATAAACAATAATAATAATAATGAATTAATGAAATAAAGTTTTTCTATATTTTCTAAATTTAAGACGTATTATGTTTTTATTGCCTACCAAAAAAAAAAAAGGTTGTTCAAACCTGTGCGGCTCCCTGGATATCATAGTTTTGTAATTTTTTGAAAAAATGGCTCTTTGCTACGAAAAGGTGCCTGACCCCTGGGTTAAACAGTTCTAACAGTTCTATAGGTATACGGGCGCCCTACACGAACCTGTTCATAAAAGTAATTAAATCGTCCGGTACGTAGTGATTCTAATAGAAGGTAAACTTAGCATATTAAGGCATTAAGCACTTAAAGTAAGATTTGGCTTGGATTTTCCTTTTTTGATTCCAATAAACGGTTGATTCGATAAGCCGGCAGTGATCACATTAAGCACATTAATATATGTTTATTTATATCTCACTCCTTCTCTCACCCTTTCTCACTGCGTTTATGCGTTCATTTAAAATGCCGAAAAGACGGTTTCGGTTCACGTCGCGTCCCGTGTACAGTTCGCAATATTATCAATACAAAGGTTGCTGGCCGGTCTTTTGAGCGTATTACCGGCGGGCCATCTGCAACCCCCGGTGGACACGGTGCCAATGTCTAGCAGCCGTCCGAACGTCTTGCGATGTTACGTTTTTATACACGAGACGTTCACGGCACAAACAACGAACCCTCGTCGAGCGATACGTATCGGGGTGGCTTGCAGCTCTTTCCGTCTACGAACAATATAATAGGCACAATCGTTTCGCCTCTTCATGCTGTACACGATGTTTTCAGTTTTTTTATGCTTCGTCGATCTCTCGGAATAGTTTATTCAATGTTCTCGCGTCCACGAAGTACAATAATACAGTGTAGACACGTGAAACAATGTGACTTTTCATAAGCTGGGCGTAATAAAGCAATAGTATAATAACGATTCTCTGCCGGTCCATGTGCTAATAGTAATTTCACTCGCCGGCCCGAGAATAATGATATGATAATACCGTATTGTATGATATTCATATTGTTGCACAGCGATTTGGAACCGACGCGATGGTGCGAGCCATTTAGTTGAAAAGCGTGCTACTAGATCGCGTGGCCTGTAGTTTCGTGCTGTTTAAAAACGTAATACAAGCTCGCGAAAATTACAATTTATAACAATAGGAAAGTATTAAATAAGCTGTTTGACTGTTTGAGTTTTACATTACAATATAATAGGCAATCAGGGAATAGCAATAGAAAAACGACTGAGTCAATTTTATAAATGAAAAAAATTACCCTTCAATGGTTATTCAAAAACCTGTAAATTATATTTATTTTTCCTTACAAATTATAATATAATTGTTGCAAGCTTAAAATTATAAACTGCTGTTTGTTTATAAAAGTACGCATATCTGCAAGTAGATTAAAAAAAAGACGCATATACTTCAATTTTAAATCCTAACAATATGATTTTAGATCTTTCAAAATTCATTTGGACTTTTGACAGAAAAATAAATTATTGAACCAAAAAATGATGTTCTAGCTGTTAAATATTAGTCTAAGAAAATATAAAATAAATAAGTTTATAACAAAACAATCTAACTGTGTTCTCCAAGATTTAATTTGTACAAAAAAAATGTTTTACTTGAATCTAATTATATATTTGGTGAGTACATTTTTGAAACAGCTAAGCAAAATATTGCATTTGCTGACTCGTACTTTGTAGTGTGCCATGTGATATAGCTTATGAATTATGACTTTATGAGTTATAAAACCTCACGATAGTACTGAATTGCATATTTATTTTCTATATTATTAAATGCTTATCTAATTCTATAATATATACTTGTATAATTGTAATTAGTGCAAAATGTAAAGTTTTAAAAAAGAGTTTGAAAAGTAAACTACAATTTATAGCTTATATTATTGGCACTTAAATTAAAAATGTATAATTATTTTGACCTTTATAACAAGACTAATAGAGAGTTCAAATTTTAATTAAGAGTATCTTGTGTCGTTGGTTATTGTAAACTTTTGTTATTATTATTATTATTTTTTTATCTAGGAACAGTTCGCTATCCACATTAAGGATGTAAAATTACATTTTATTGTAATTTTTTTTTTTGGTTTATTTTACGTGCTATAATTGTTTAGTTCATACAAAAAAAATATACCTAATAATGTATAAACGTTTAACAATCATAAGATATTTACAGTTTTTCCCCCTTTTGTTGCTATTTTCCATGGTCTGCTTTTACTTTACCCTCGTGCAGAGAGCGACCGCTCATAAGCCTTCGCTGAAGTGATCCGATATGTAAGTGGTAGTTTCTTGCTCCAGAAGAGTTATTTAATGTGTTTTAGATGTTCTTGGTCGTACTTTTGTTAAAACCATTGATAAGTGGCATTTGGAGATCTTTGTGTAAAGTGTTATTTCTGATGAACCAAGGTTCGTTTGTAATTATGTGAAGTTTTATTTATTGAAATATTTGAATGTCATTGTGATGAGTTTGAGAACATTTACCCCACATTGGAAATGCGTATGTGATTATAGGACGAAAAATTCGTTTGTGTATCAGGGGTGAGCATTTTTTTATATGAGAGATTTTTAATTGTTAATTGAGTATAGCATATGGCTAATCATTGACACGTTTGTTGAATCTTCGAATATACAGATATATATTAGGTAACCAGGATAGCCTTTTGTCCAGTATGACACCTCATGGCTCATAGACTTATTTAATTGTTTTAAAAGAGAAAATTGCAGAGCAAATATAAAGTAAATTGGATGTATTTGTTATTTTCTTTACTGTATGGTTCAAATATCTATGATAATAGTCGTTACGGTAATAGTAGATGTGTATTTAAAATTAAAATATTTAATTTTTAGAGTATAAACATATAATTTGCATAAATATATTATACTGAGATGAAATTATTGGTTTTAGATATTTTAGTAGGCTCTGATTTTTAATATACTATAATATTAAATATAATCATATGCTGAAATGAAATTGAAAAAATTCAGTGTACAAGAAATTGTATTCTGTATTAAATGCAAGTAATCTAATTTTAGTAAATTCACGTTTTAAATTAGAAACGATTTATTCTAAAATTGTATTCAAAGCACAAAATGTTTTTCTTTTGGAAACAGGAACATTTTTCTATTGAACGAACGGTATACAGGATTTTTATTTTCACTGAAACAATATTAATTAAAGATAATTAATTATCTATGAATATAGATGAATTTTTAAACGATTAAAATCGATACGTTCAGTGTTCCCAAGTCTTACGAGTAACAATTGTTATAAGTTAAAACGATGCTTACATGAATTATGATGTTTCTATAGATATATTAAGGCCTACGACTGTGGTAAAGCCCAATCCTAAGTCATTTTGCATCTCAGAATAAAAAATAAAATTATGTACATTATAATATACAGCTGTTATATTACGTTACAAGTGTTTCCGTAAATTTATTACAGGTACGTGTAGGTAGTAACACTAACAGGGTACTTTATTATGTATCCGACAAGTTACTGCGATATTTTATAATTTAAATATTCAAATTTTATTTTAATGTACGTTTTCCGTCCAAAGCATTTCAGTGTGGTGTGAATAACAGTGTACACATTTCGAATAATGTACGAATTTATACTATACGAACACATAAATCTGCCGTTTCATTATTTTTAATATTTTTACTTATTTTTTTTCGTCGTTATAATAATAATCATAATAATACAATTATGAATTATAGTCCTATTTCGTACTATTATAAAAACAGCAGCGATCTTGCACGTGGGTTAGTCGTTTTTTTTTCTCAAAGGAAATGGGCTACTTTATCATAATACATTGTAAATAGTGTACACCGTCGTACTATCATGATAATTCCGTGCATGCATAATATATTGTGCGCGAGTTAAACCAACCGGTAGAAATTACACCGGCCAGAGATCGAGTACATCGAAAATATACAATCCGCCAGTTCGTCGTAAACACACACACACACACACACAATACATCCGTGCGTGTACGTATATTAATTGGGTTAATTTTCGGCGATAAACACATGTAAAACACGTACGTTTATGTAAATCGTATAAATTATGATTATTTCATTCATTTTTTTTTCTTTTTTAATTGGACGCATTGTTACGCGTGCAATCTGGACGATAAAACACTGTTGATTATTGTCGAATTAACGACGGGCCATCGCGTCGCTGCAGCGCCGTACATGATGTTATAACGACCGTCAGAAAAAAGGAATTATAAAACAAAAAAAAAAAAGGGTTGAGGATTCATTAACCAATGCATTCGACCAACATATTCGTGCGCGCGTGGGACAATATAAAACGGTCGTGTGCGCCGTATTCACTTCGACGCATTTGAGTACAACACAAAAACGCACGCGGTAAGTAAAGGTGAAACTTGAAGTAACGCAAATTGTCCTATAATGATGATGGCATCACACGAGAGGACCTAATACACAGTTTTCACATGCACCACCGAAGACCCTCTCGTCCTCGATCTCTTCTGTTTTTCACATACGATTCCCCTACTAATATATCTAAGCAAACGTAAAGCGATATTTAAACTTGCCGAGTGCTGACGAAGGTATTATCGTGTTTTCATATTGTACCCCAAGTCTATCGTTTGATTTTTTTGATGATTGTGACGTATTAAACGTCCGTCGCTAATTGTTATAAACGAATTGTTCTATTGCCTGTAATACTGCAATAAATATGTATTTATTTGTGTACACTTTATATGAGCTTATGTATTTTACCCCAACGTAACAAAGATAAGTTATAAGTTATTATTTGTTATTTGGTAATACGTATCATTGAGCGTAATTTGTATGACTCAAATATCACACCAACCTTCGTCCTCGTGTCTTTTAAAAGTGTGAAAATTGAAATTCGCACGTTGATTTATGTACTATAGTAAAATATTCCCAAAGCCCCGTCACCGAGCTCGTGCTGCAGCCTGCAGGACGTAAATTGCACACTCACCCGCGGCACCAGCACACACACGCATATTTATTATTATTATTATTACTATTATTTTTATTATATTTTTCGAACCTACCCCGATCGGCGATTCGGAGGGACATCGCGCAGATAAACCGGCCGTTATAATAACCCCGTCGGGTAAAGTTTATCGGTATTTTTTCCCCGCTTTTATGGGGTTCAACCTGCGCAATAAACCGGATACCGAAGTGTAGTACCTACCTCTATGTGTATATATAGATACGAGTATTACTACCTCGTGATATAAGATATTGATATTGTTATCGCCACACATAAAATACACCTTTTGAATATATATACGTGCGTGTGCTCGCAGTCCCACTGTCGAAAAAATCCTGAAATGCATCGCGCGTACGTCGCGCGTTATAATATTACATTATTATGCCCGCGAGGAATGAAAATTTAAATTTTTAACGCTCACGTGCATCGCACGCACATAGACGGTTTATGCGAATACTTACGTATATAATATATATAGTTGTTATGTCACAGAGTCGAATATTGTCTCCGTTCGCATTCACCTACCAGATTTCTGTCTTAGTTTTACATGCGTACGGTGCTTGCAATAATTGTAATAACCGTTGTAAGATAAAAAAAAAATAATGATACAGTTGCTACGGTCCTCAGCTGACGATAAAAGCGGTGGTGTTGGAAAAGTGATTAATGTATTTTTTATTTAGCCATTACAATGTTGATGAGTGATGATTCTCCGCGACCCCCCCCCCCCCCCATCCCATCCTCTTTCAGTTTCCAACAGAAGAAAAGCACCGAAAATTGTGTACGTTCGCTTATATATAGGTATATTTCGTACACCATTACATTGTACGATTGGAACGGTCGACGTTTAAATATTCAATACATTACCCGCGACGCCCTTTGAATTCGTATTATTTTCGAGTTTATTAGATCGTTTTCATGAGAATTTTATCATCCTCGAACACAGTGCACATTGCAAAGTATTTTAACATTCATAATATTTAACGAAATACTTGAACTTTCTCCGAAAATGTTAGTACATTATAGTATTATTATTTCTACTAAAAACAAATACTCGGGAAATGGAAACGGTCATAAAAAATGAACGAACATATTAATTCGACCCGAATGGAATTCGTGTAATTAATTACTTTGCGGTATTTTATTGTAAAATCAATAGCCGTTATGAGTAAAGAATAGAGATACTATTGAAAAGATACATTTTAACCCTTTCAGAACACGCGATATATTTATACATATACAAATAATATTATGGAGCAGGAATGATAGGAGAAGTGAAAATAATGTATCAAGTAGAGATGTTAGAGCAAGTACTAGAGAGTTTAGTGCAGTGGTCACCAAATGGCGGCCCGCGGGCCACATCCGGCCCGCGAACACAGTTTATCCGGCCCGCAGACAAGGAAAAAAATGTAAAAACCGATCATAAAATACGAATAAACATCGATAGCAAACTTACTTGCCATTTTTCCCACTAATTTTACCCTGACTTTCTATTTATATTATAATATTGCTGTTAATTTGTATTTTATTTTATTTTATTTTTTTCTATTTGAGTTAAACTTTTGCTTCATTACATAATATTATGTTAAAAATATTTGTTTGGCTATTTTGACGGCCCCCGAAAATTTTCAAAATTCCCGATTCGACCCTCCAAAAATATTAATTGGTGACCCCTGGTTTAGTGTATTGATTTGAGAACGTCGAGAAATTTAGTAATAATATTAATTGGTTGGTTGGGTGATGGATTATTGACTGTAATTTTAGCAGACGATAATACTTTTGGTTTTTAGAAGTTTGTTAAATCTACTATTATTTCACTTTCAACCATATTTACAACATACAAATATGATAATTACTAATTCTTAATTAGCATCTTATTGATTTAACACATCTCACTGCAGTTTATCTAAATATAGTAAGAACAATAATATTTTTACGCTCGTAATGCTTGAATACTTCACCCACGAATGACTTTGAAAATCGTTTTAATGTGCATGCAAGTCCGCTGATTTATAAACGAAACGGATTCCATAAATCGTTTGTGTACACAGTAAATGTATCTTTTTTTTTCTGCTGCGGTTACTTTTATTTCTATAACAGTCAATAAAGTAAATCCGTCGCCGTATTAGGGAATCTTATTAACTACGGTTATGCGTGTAACGTGCTGCGGATGATTATTTTTATTTTTTGTAATTTTCTACCAAGACTTATAATGTAAAAAAGGAAACATTTTTATATCGACGTGTCTCATGATCGCGTGTGTCGTACACGATTGGGCTCATAAACCCTGGTTATTAGGCACTACCCGTTAACCTTGATTTCTCAATTCGATTAGACGCGTCGTTTTCACGTTATATTATAATTCATATTACATACGAAAGTGGGAAATATCGTTTCGTGTATTTCAATACCTAACACGCCGTGGGACCAACGGTTCATTCGTTTATTTCGACTACAGATTTTCACGAATTTTCAGCTCGCACATTTCTTATATAATATTATATGCCGACTTCCAGCGCGCTGTGAAATGACGTATTACTCGCTCATAAAATATTTATGACTTTATGTTGGGAAATATTATACGCTTGTGTTTTATCATCAAAAATACCGCAATAGAGTGTTCTCGGTAAAAATAAATTACAACTGTGATGCGACATCATGCGGTATAATATTATTCAAATTTCAGATTGCGCGGACTCCAAAGTATTTTCATTATCATTTTCGTTTTACGAAATTGCAATTTAGAAGAATTACGTATACGTACATAATATATTCGAGCATCTCCGGGCATGGTGGACAATGATTTCAACAATATAAAGTATTTAATGTGCCTACTGCAGTACACGGTTTACTGCCGATAATGAAATACCTACATAATAATATGATGTCCTCAGATATTGGTTTCGAGTAAAACTTAGTGGTTGTAAAATGCTTCAATGTACAGTACATATTTATTCTTTCGAAATAACCGCGTGTATACTTTCGTAAATTTAATAAAATTTAGTAATAATAATTATACCATGACAGTAAAGTTTCCGTCGACTCGTACTTATATATCATATTGATGTACTTGGGACCTTCTTTAATTTCATCGGAAGAGGTTTTTTATACTATATATATATATACAATAGATGGCGCATATTTGAAATCGCACACATAGAAAGCGTCGCAATCCAAAAAGCTTTTTTCATGTGTGTGTGTGTGTGCGCGTGTATGTGAGTAAAATAGTAAATTATATTTCTCTCGTAACGCCGAAAAAAAAAGGAAAAATAGTAATAATAACAAACAAAAGCAATAACAGTAACAACAACCGTATATATATATATATTATAGTCTCGTAACAGATTTAATCTCGAGTAAACAAAAACGAACAACTTCCATAAAAATGTTCTGCTCCCCTCGTGCGCGTATAGTCGTCGTAGCCGTCGTCGTAGTCACGGCCACCGGGGGCACCGCCGTCGACTTCGTCGTCGTAGTCGTCCCCCTACGGGTGGGCCGCCACCGCGTGTTTGTGCTGGATTGGAACGGCAACAAAACACTATAATATACTCGAATCACTCCTTCTCCACGCCGCTTCTCTCTTTCTCCTGAATTCCTCGCGGGGCTTCCACTCATTCTCTCTCACTGCTGCTCGCTCTCCTCTTCCTGTTATTCTACCCCCTCTCTCCCCCAGCCAACTCTCTCTCTCTCTCTCTCTCTCTCTCTCTCTCACTCGCTCTCTGTTTCTCGATCTCTTTCTTCGTTCGCGCCGCTTGTACACGATACGTGTATACGCGCACGCAAGGAGCGGCTGGTATAATGGGCTCTTCGCCTCTTCACCGCACGTCCGGCGAAATCCTCTCGCGCACATACATAGTGCCAGGACTTGTTTGCGTGCGGTTTCGTAGGGCTCGGAAAGTTTTGGAGGTGCGCGCGCGTGTATATTCGTTTTTGGGGTTTACTCCACGAATTCGATTCCCACGCGTCTTCCTCACGGATATCTTACACACAGTAGACGCTGTTTTTAAGACTGACGTTATAAAGTTCAGTCTCACATAAGAATTAAATTCGTCCAAACCGGTCCGGATGGATTTAAATAAATTAAAAAATCGGTTATGTGACTCACCACTTTGGTTATAAGACCAGCATTTTGTTAAAAGAGCAATTTCTCGATGAAACTTCTGAACAACGTTGTCTAAAATCAGTAACACATGTGTAATTAAAATATCAAAATAAAGTAGATTACCAATTTAAAATGTTTTTTTTAATTTTTTTTCGTTTTTTCCCCATCTCACCAGTACAAGAGGTACACAAATTTTGTGCTGGTCCCAAAGTGAGTCCTGTAAGCGATGTCCATTGCGTACCATAATGTTGCGTTTGCCGCGCACGAAATACACGCTGCGTACAGTAGTGTATAAATACAAGTCGGTTATCGCGGCACGAGAAACAATAATATCGAAAAAGAATACGAGGGGGAAAAATCGAGACCGCATATTAAACCTAATGGACCCGCGCCATACCGTCTTGCCGACGCGCGCACACACAACACATGTGTATTATATATAGTGCAGTGTAGGTGCCTACGTCTACCGAACGAATAAATATATATGTGTACAGAAGGATATAATCATGGGCACTGCGAGGGCGACGAGGATGAGGGAAGACTTTTGGGTTAAAGTTTATACACACACACACATATATATATATATATTATCCGTCGAGCGAGTGTTATTAACTTTAGCCCGGTGGTAGGGGAGGGGGACGAAACGGCGTCTTAAAACTTTAATTAAGCCGGTGCGTGTAATGTTCAAAGTTATTCGCTTTTGCGCGCGTATTTGCCTTACGTCCGTTAAGCTCGTTAAAGAAACACACACACATATATATAGCGCGTTGCGAATATAATATATACGGAATGGGGTAATGAATATTTTTGTCTGCTTAGAAACTACACACACACACTACAATGACGGCGATAATATTATTTAAACGACTGCAGGTTTTTATTGAGATTTTTATGTAGAAATAAACGTGTGAACATCGCTTTAGAACGCGCGCGCGCCACCGATTTATAATAATAGTAATGATCATAATAATAATATAATAAACGACTCGTGTTTATCTGTTTTTTATTCGAACGACTGCGTGAAAGGAACCAATAGTCGTAAAAGGCGGAAAAATAAATAAAAGAAAGGAGACCGTAAACACTCCGTAGATCGCCGGGCTCAGAACCTACAAATTATTATTATTATTATTATTATACATACGACCCAACGACCGTGTTTAAATCGCGTATATAAATACATTAAGGGGAATTCATGGAATTAACACACTTGTAGTTGAGTAATAAAACGTCGGTGTTTATCAATTTTATGAAATCACAATCACCGTACGGATTTAAGTGTCATATTTTCACGTGTTTTTTAAACGGTAACTTTAATGTTCTACAATAAAAATAGTAATAAAAACCGTTTTCAAGTAGGTATACGTTCGACTGGCGACTATTATATCTCACAAATTGAAATGTTTAACTTGTTTTTAATTGACGTACGAATGACGTTATTATACTGCGTAACAAATAACAATATACGTATATACATCATACGTTTAACCGATGTTAAGATTTGTTTAAGCTTATAACCGAATTAAAAACACGTCTCCGGTAATTAGCAAACGGAAAATTAAACATTACGATAAAACCGCAGCGCTCATTTGTAAAATAGTAGGTGTATGCGCGCGCGCTGCAGTATGGGAATTAAACGACAATTTATGTTACGCCATATTTATGAGGTCTATCTGAGATAATAATGTATAAGCGTATTTAAATTTAAATTACTAATTGCCAACTGTATATAGTCGGTAATTAATACAACTTGTAATATTTGAACAATAACTAGTCCTTGAACTTTCTGAACGCTGCGCACTTCCGCGTACGCTTACGATGAGTATATTATAGTATATATAGTATATACTATATATAGTATATTTATTTTAAAGAGTGCGATTTATGTTTTTCGGTTCATTAAGTGCATAGGATGCTTGCAGCACCCAATCCGTATAGCGTGTGATGCCACTGCTGCATGTATTGGGCGGTATCTAAATGTTTTTACGAACCGTCAAGACTGCGTTGAAAACGCATCACACTGCACCTGGCTGAAGATTTGCAATCGGGTTACCGAGGACATCGCTCGCATACACGTACTAGTCCCTTAAAGGGTCTACAGCGTGTATCGTTTCTCGTGTTATTCTTTTCTTTTATGTACGCGATACCCACTGCACGCAGTGAATGAAGGACATAATGTAATGTACGCACACTACATGCACACTATATGTTTCGAAAAATAAAAAAGAATCGCCACGCTGCACACACGGATATTTTCTCTACACGTGTATTATATTGCTGCGTGCGCGGCGTTTCCCCAAATGATCCTGCGGTATCCATTCCGAGAACTATACCGTGCACGAGCAATTTAACACCAACGTTCCCATACAGTCTGTAGGTAATATACATGGGTGTGTGTGTAATACCGTATCCTTTGTGCGTTCTGGCTCTTTCTTCCTGCTGCATACATGTTTGTATGTGTGTGTGCGTTTGACGTTGAACTATCCTCGGTCGTATTCGCGTTGTGTCCTGCGGACCATTATTTCCTTGGTCACGCGCGTTTTTCCGTCTTTTCAAATTTATCGTATATGTATATAATGTAAATATATACATGTAGATATATATATGTTATAAGCATTTATTATTAGTTTGTTAGTTTGAGTGCGTTGCGCAATGAACAGTACATAAGACTCGCAACATACATGTATAGACTACGCAGTGATGCATTATATTGTATGATAATGTATACGTTAGAGTTACTGTATATAGGGCTGAAAACTCCGAGTATAATTTTAACGGTTAAAATATATTGTACCGATATTATTCATTATTATATTTTATTGTATACAAATATTTCTCCAGCGATTTTTTATAGTTTTCGACGCGGATAAATCGTTTCAAATGTAATATGTATTATATTATAATTATACGTGACCTTCCTACGTTATATTAAACGATAATAGATTTTGCGTATTTTCGTTATTACGGACATTATTACGGAAAAACGTACTCGGGACGAATGTATTATATTTTATTTCAAACGCGAAATAATCAGACGTTACCGCGCGTGGGTTGGGTACGGAGCCTGCAGACCTGCGTTTTTGATATGTTATAGTATACTGAACCATTGGGTGTATTATAAAATGCATCGTAAGGATCCAGCTGCAATTCAAGATGTGTGAAAATATGGTAGTGCAATCTGGGCTCTAACAAATAAAGATAATAAAAATAGTGGATCACGCGGTTGGTATAGAAACATTGAGATATCGCGAAAGCTTAAATGACTTTATTAAATATAATTTAAATATCCTTCATATTCGAATGAGTCAACGAAACAATCACGCCCAAACGGCAAAACAATCGAAAGTCATAAGAAAAGATGAAAAGTTAAACGAATTCCATTACCGTTGGATGCATTGAGTAATATTATATTACTATACTGTGCCGCATTCAAGTACACGCGTGAAGAACGAATAATACACCGAATTTAAAAATAATTTACATGAATCGATGTAAATAGTAAAAACGAGGAGAATATAACTGCATTAAAAACTTGAAACCGTAATATAAATGCAAAAATAGTCAACATTAAAGTGTTATATACTCGAACCTCGCGGTACGTACATACATGTATATAAAAGGTAAATGTGCTGTAAATGTATTTGCGTTGTTCGCGCGTTCTGCTAGTTTTTTCATAACATTTCGTAGAATAATTATACAATATTTGTGGACCTGAACCCCGTTTCATAATGCAGTATTATTGTATCTAACAATGTTTTTGCCCTTCCATTACGGTGCGGTGTACATGGTGTTATAATTTTCATTCGTCGTTTTCCATTCCACTTGTACGACTAAAACTAAATTAAATAAAGAGAAGATTTACGTTTTTTAATTTTCTATTTCAGTTTTTCTACAAACAGCGTTTGCATTTAAATTATCAATTAAACGTGTGTGTGTGTGTGTTTGTATTGTGTGTATGTGCGCATCCAATTTTCGCTCGCGGGCGGCCACGGTCCCGAGAGCATTAAGTTGATGTAAAAGTTTCGTCGGAGATTATATTTTTTTCTCTCTCTCACTCTCTCTCTCTCTCTCTCTCGCTCTCTCTCTCTCTCTCTTTCTCTCTCTTTGTTTTATTTTTTGTTTTATTTTTTGTCCGGGGGGACTATCCAACGGAATTGAAGCATAAATCACGTTGGCCCCAATATACGCCCACACTCCGATTCACCCTCTCGTCTCTATATATATCCTGGCTACATTATAACTTAATTAAGGTTTCGCCGGGTGGTGCGCACCGGAAAACAAAATAAATAAAATAAAATACACTACCTACATTACACACATATATGTTATATGATACGGCGGTAGAGCGCGGAATAGACACAATATCGTGCTCTGCAGTCGTTCGTTTCACTAAAAACGAGATGAACTGCTCTACTGCAGCTACAGTCGCGTGTGTTCCCGTAGCTATATATTATTACAAGACCACTCTCATTATTTAATTATTTTACTCGAGGACTCGACAAATATAATTACTCCGGCACAGTGATAAACTGTTGTGACAAATCGTTCGTAGAACAGAACAACACTTCAATAATTGTTACGTAATCCAATTATTTTATGTTTAAACGAAATGGGCAACTGCCGCAGAAGGAATCTATATGTGTGTATGCGTGAAATATATTATAGGTATATACACGCACACGCGTGAACAACGTACATTCGTATTATTATTGAGGTGTCCTCGTCGGTGATAAAAGTTAATTTCCCAACGTAGTATTTCCTCGGAACAGTCGGATAACTGAACTCTCTATATATTACATGTATAGCTGCAAACGATTGTACATGATGCGCACCATCACGGTCGATATAATATATTATGGTGTTATAATTCTATATACTGTCGTAAACGCCACGCATAGGTTTGACGTACATAACAGATATGTTTCGGTTCTGTCACTCAGACCAATCGCAAACAAGTTTACATCGAGACCGTACGTAAATATTTCCATGTCGACTTCCCATTTTCGTGTGACCACGAAGACTAGCGCTGCGCAAAAGGATCGTCTTATAAAAATTCCTTGATTTTTTCTCCGCATTACTCCAGAGCTACTTTACACCCGAGCAACTGACCACGAAGACAATCGTGAGATAACCTTTACCTAGACACAAATGTTGTATTACTTTTCACGATAACGATCACTGGATGAAAGGCAAGTACAGCACCTTACAGTATTTAAAATAATACTTTAAAGCCAGTCGTTACATACAACGATATTATATTTGGAGCATAAACATGTAATGAATGTGCGTATATCGTACACGGGGATTAAAACAAGATCGAGCACCTTGTGCCGTTTGCATCGTTGGCATCGTCGCCGTTGCCAAACACTTGAATATTATATTATACGCTATAATACGGATATCTCGCGTGAGCCGCGTGTACGCGATAAACTTAAAACTTATTTCACATTTTTTAGAGTTAGTTTCGAACGTTTTGATTATTGCGTGATGCAATAAACACTGTTTATTAGTTGTATACAAATATAGTGTTTCGTTTACGCGTTCACTTTCCACACAAACAATATAGGTAGGTACATAATGTGATACGTGAAAAGCTATCATATTTTAACTCTGATTATTTTGCGATTTTTTTCTAAAAAAAAAAATGGCTAACATTATAGAAATCAAATTAAATAAATTACGAGTATATACCTATATGCACTTACATATTACACGCATACATGGGTTTTGTTGGAAATTGAATCGAATTTTAATGTAACATAATCGTTTTTATTTCGGTACGCCTAACTATATGTATATATGAGGAAAAACATTTTTTGTACATTTAATAAATCCTATATTATATTATTATTATTATTATTATTGTAATTGTTATTATTATCATTTTATTACGTTATTAAAGTTCCGAAAATGAATAAAGATACCTATATTTTATCGAGACTCATAATTATGATATGTCTCTATAACGACCCAAATCCACGTACATTAAAATAATACTTACAGAGGAAGAAGTGTGCAAGTGCTTCGTCCCCTTTGTTTTCATTTCAAGTTTTGATATGAAAGTTAAATATTATCTGCCATAAAGTCATGAATGAAAAAAAAAATATTAATGCTTGGCGTCAGCTGTTATTATTTAAATAAAGTATCTCTGTACACAATATACTAAGGGGGCTGGGAAAAGTTTTTTGGATTCTTCGTGATCTCCAGAGAAGAGGGTGCAAACCGTCGTAGTACAATATCTCAATTATTATTATAATATTCATTTTGTTTTATGATGACTGCAGTCGTATGATACTCGTTCAATACAATATCTTAAGCACCGTTATTACACTTATGGAATAAATTATAATGCGACACGACGCAAACGCATATTATATTAATTTTGTTAAATATATCGATTGGATGGTGTATCCCAAATGTTATAACACGCACCGGAAACGAAAAACCACCACGCGTCTATAGTTCGTAAGCCATGTACCAATTATGCGCGTATACACCTCACATGAGATATTTTAAATTGTATGTTCGTAACGTAATAATATATTTTATTACAGGTAATCGTTCAATGTTAGAAATTCCAATGTTACAATGTATGTATCGTTCAAACCCGCTGAACATTTCGATACTTGTAGTTCTTCCATCGGTTCATGAGTGGCGTCCATCGGTGTAAAAATATTATTTTCATTTCGAGTTTCACCTTTTACCGTGATCAAAACGATCCGCCATCGATATCCCTTTTCCGTGAAATATTAATACCATACGATAATGATAGTAATTACATTAATTTCGTTACTTATAATATCATGTTGTACGAAATCGTTATTGTTAAAATGTTATTGCGTCGAAACTGAACGATTACGTGTGAGAAACATATTATATTATGAGGTCAAAGTCGTGGAACCTTGATGAGTTTTGAAATTTTAATCATATCTTTTCTGTCGAGATGTTTAATATAAAATAGAAAAGATAGGTATCAAAATATTATTATCTATACTTTTTTTTTTTTTAGTTACTTACCTATTATTATACGCACGTCGTACCTATATGCCATGTAGTAAACCGGTTCTCAAAAATATATTTCATATAATATGTTTTTCGGCAATTTGTGAAAAACATATTATTTTTTTTTTTACTCCTTTCTAGTAAAACTAAACAAAATATAATATTACACAACTGCAATTCGTTAAAATGTGTAATTTCAAATTTGGTTTTCGTACATTTTCGCGCTGTATCGTTTGTTTAACTGTATTAAAACCCCTTTGGGCGAAACCGATTAATACGTATACCATTGGTTTTATAAAAATATACTGCCAGGCTCATTGGCTACACCATAAAATATATCCGTACGTATAATAACGTATAATACATCGTAATATCACGATAACGGTCTATTGAAATAAACCACATAAATGAAATATTACTGATCCTGGACGATAGTCAAAAATAAATATGAAATATAGGAGCGGACGTAAACTGTACGCGTTACGATAAATCATGATAATATATATATTATATTGGCTGCGGGTGTAGTGCGCTTAATATATTATCTACCGGGGTTGACATTACTATGGTCCGGCAATGGAACCGAGAAGAAATATAAGAGAAAATAAATTGTACCGGGTGGGGGAATATAGCGTGTCGCGTGAGTTTCCATACATATATGTTTTTCTAATGATATGATTCTTGCATGCCATACCGCGATGGCTATAAAGTGAACAAGTTTGTTTTTCCACGTTGATTATCGCGGTATAAACGTTGCGTGACGATCTATCGACGTGTTATATTTCTCTGTGCAAAATGTTCACCCAAGTCGCTTGAAAAAAAGTCACGATAAAACGATCCGCGTTCTTTGGGATCTACGTGAAATCATCTGCTGTGGTTATTAGTACTACGCACTCGCATTGTTCATTACGTTTGGTATAATATTGTCACCTGCAGTAGCATTTCAGAAATTGTTTAACCCCGTGCGATATAATGGCGTACATTAATGGACGTTAAAAAACGACGGCAGCCGGTACACACTGTAACGCGCTGAAGGAAAATAAATTATATTCAATGATACAATATATTTATATTAAAAACGCGTTCGTAAAAGGATTAAGCGTCGTTGGCGGTCCGGGGGATTATAATAAATTGTGATTTGACGAAAATTCCGCGGTGAAGACACGCAGCTCTCTCTCTATATATAATATATATATATATATATATATATATACTATAAACTCGGGTACCTGTTCCGCGATATAATTATTTTATTGTATGCAAACGGTTGTTGTAGCTATGTATTAAAATGCGTATTTTATGATATAAAATGCGATATGCGTAAAAAATCCAAACCTCTCGTGTAATAGGTACGCGGCAACTTGTACCATAACGTGTAATATAAAGTCGTTTGTATTCAAGTATTATTTATTTAACAATAATATGTATTAATTCTGCGACCTGCGCCTATGATGCGATATCGATAGAAATCGTTTTACAAGATTTACTGAACCGCTCTACGTCATCTGACCGTGCGATTCGTAAATCGTAATACATTATTATATTATGCTATGTGCCGATACTTTTATACACGTATACACGAGTGTGCGTCTGTGTATTTGTATAATCAAGAACATATATAGTTAGCATATACACATACACAGGTTCGTTGCAGTATACTTGCGAACGCATTTAATTGTTCGTTAATTAGTTTCGGCACGGCCGGGAGATGGGTTTTATTCTCAGTCGTTATCGTTCGGGAGAAGACGTTTCGCGGCCATGAGTCGTAATTCGGCGAAAACGGTCCATTAAACCGCGGAGTCTGCGACCCGAAATGGACCGGTCTGCGAGAGGAATCGAAAAGAAGAAAAAAAATTGCACGTGTGTATATACCTACCGCGACGATTCGTCGGGCGATCGGGCTGTAAACGTTTCCGTTTTCTTGGTACCGTCGATAACAACGTGGGCTTTAATACATACATTTTCACTCCGGTACACGAAAAGTAGTGCGTGGACGTCGTCGGAACGCGTGGACTCGAAAGGGAAAAAGAAAATTTGAAACTCTTGTACATCATTATATGAGCATAAATTCGTATATAGTCTTATGGATTTGGAACCGTAAAAATTAGATACGCCGAAAAGAGCACGTGTCTACGGTAATTGTTTACGATCCCACGCAAAAATTTATAAAAATCGTACACGAAGCAGCGGTATACGGCCAGTCTTACAACTGGCAGGGGCTGAAAAATTTGCAGACCGTAAACGGTGTAACACCATCATCCCCCCGTACTTTTGCCACGCGGTCCTGCGTGTATATGTTACCGGTGAAGTGTCCAGCGATGGATTTCCATAGAAATCCTATAGGCATTCTCTGGAATCCATATTGTACCGTTAGGCAATGTATGATTTTTTTTAATTATGACCTTTTAATGTTGTTTTAAATCATGTCTAGGCAATTTTTTCAATTCTCAGGATTTCTATGGAATTCAAATGCAATGTTAGATAAGGCATATTGCAGCATACAGTTGTTGCACGCATGACTATTGACTACGTTACGTTTTTGGACTGCGCATAAAATATTGCTTTTTTTACACATACATTTTTGGATTGACGTTCTGACTTGCATGTACCTTTGTCAAAACTTTGTCCGCTGTTCCTGCAGACTGTTGCAGAGTTGTCCATAAACCGACTGTACTTTCCATTGGTACTTTTCACTTGGACACACTAATAATGTAGTAATCTATAATTTTATTTCAACTTTTTACATTTCCTACACGCGTGTTTCGGTCTTCTATATAGATTAGGTGCACCTAGTCATTGCATAGGTTTTATACTCTTCCTGCCCGTTTTTGTCATTCTACAGGACGCCTAGGAATTTTATAGAATTCCGGAATTAATGCACTTTGCCGGTAACATAATATATACATTGTAATTTGTATGCAAACGATTTGTTGACGATCTATAAAAGGATGTTGCCTACTAAAAATCGTATTATTTTCATTTTTACGACCGAAAATTAACTACACAGTTATTATTATATTATACATTTACATGTACAATGTACGTAAGATCTGACAAGCAATCAGCCGCCGTCGCTCCTTTTTACAGCGGTCCTGCAATCCTCTTTTATATCCCACTGTCGAAACGTCTACCGCGACCGTACATTCTATACGACTTAACACGTAGAACAGCAATTTTTATAAATAATAATGATAATAATAGAGTGCGGAGAATGATATTGTAATTTCGGGCGTCGTATAAAACCATTTGCCGGCCGGAATAAAACGATTCGAATGTGTGTGCCCGCGCGTGGAAAATCGCGCATCGGGACGCTTCTTATTATAACTGCTTTTGCCACGCGATAATAAAGTTGACGATAATAATAATAATAATACTTTTTATTATAATTCGTGTGTGTTGTTTATACATTATGCGAACGCGTACAATAAGACTCGTTAGCGCCGCCGACGGCGGGATATCGCGTATCCGCATGAGCTGCCGGTGGATGTAGCTCATTCGTTCGCGCTCTCCCGTCCTGACTCTTGGCGAATATAATAACAGTAATAGTAACAACAGGGCAACGATAATAACATTAAATTATACAATCACACGTATATACAGGAGGATCATCGCAGCGCGGACGGACGATAGCAATATAGGTACTTGCAAGTATTACGCCATCCGCACTATATCTTTAACATACGATTATTCTAATCGTAATATATGATGTGTATACGCATCACGCGTGTACCGCAAATACGTGACGTAACGCCTCATTTATATCCCGATATGCAGTTATAACTTATACTCCACGCCGGCCATAGTGGTAAAAGCTGGTATACCAACGTGCGGTTCTAGCACAATTTTAAAGTTATGATACCTGTTTGGTACAAGATCAGTACTCCCGTATATTATTGGATCTTTTGAAAAATGAACTGTATATTATATCAATATACAAGTTGGTGGCCCACAGTCACATCTCCCAATGGAAATATTTCCTTAGGTATTATATTTTTGTTTTAAAACAGTTTAATAGAAAGGCGTGGGGGGTAGGGTATTATAATTTATATTATGTACCGTAATTTGTATATCTTGTAATATTATAAAAATTCAAAAATTCAAAAGTTGTTTTTTCCAGTCGGTTAAGGGATGAAAATACAAATTATTGAATATAATATTTAATGTACTTCCTACTGTTCAACTGTAGATAAAAAAAATTAATTAGTGTAGAATGTAGATATAAAGCGAAAAAAACAATAAATAACACTATGTGCATGACCATTGACCGTGCCAAATCCCCGGTTTCTAAACGTTTTTTTAAAATTATAACCTAAATCATTCCATACAATATACACATAATATTTACAAAAGGAACTCATTAAATTATATAATATAAGCCATTATGTGTAAAAACCTAAAGAAAATCTTTATTTTTATTCCTATAAATAAAGTAAGTTTAATTTGAAACCTATTTTGAATAATACGAATATTGGCCACAGTAAGTATAGTTATTAAATTTCATAATATCTTAACATCAAAATTCCAAGCTACATTACTACTGTATTTGTTCTGGTAACTAACGGACGGCCGGACAAAACAGAGGTAATAATATGTTCTAAACCGATATGCTTAGAAGTGTAAAATTATATAGTTTATACTGCAAAGTGGATACAGCATTATTTCGTGTACTATTTCAGACCGGTAAATTGGACGTATCATCGTACCGTACGTCGTGAACGCAATTTTTATTTTCCACATCCGACATTATTTCAAAACCTAATACTTGTGCATATAAGTGCACGGCAAATGTACGAGGTGGCGAGAAAAGTGCTTGCACTATAAGCCCCCTCTGGGGGCGTAAATCATCGTTTAATGCGCATTATAAGGTATATACGTGCACATATTATATTGTAGTAATATTATAATTTAAGTAATATTATACGTGTAGGCACGTGTGCGCGTGTGTGTGTACGTAAATTGTATGTATATAAGTGGAACGGAAAACGGCGGGAAAAGATTACAGAGATTTATGTGCGCCGCGTACACGTACCATATACGTGGTTACGGTTTCCGCGAAATCCCCGGGAAACGGTCGCGGCGTAAATCACGGGCGGGGTGGCGTTAACACATTCGGGCGCGCGCGAATACGGGATGAATCCGAATCGGCCGGCGGGGGTGCGGCGGCGTCGTATTGCTGCGAGACTTTCCGAGACCATTAACGCCGCCGCCGCCGGTGAAATATCGGCTTTTCGGATTAAAGTTAAAACCTATCCCCTCGTTCCACCCGCCGACGCCATCTTTATCTCCTACGCACCCGCGGCCGCGGCAAACCCTGTCCTCCTTCGCCTCCGCCGCCGCATACATTACAATTATGATTATTACTGTTATCATCATCATCGTCATCATCGTTATTATTATTATTATTATGATTATAATTATTCGCTGCGGAATCCTGCGACGACGCATAAATTCGGACGGCACTGCAGAATTCAAACGAATAACCGAGATCGCGGCCCACGCGATAAAAACCTAATTAAAAAGCCGACAGCTTCGTAGCGTTTCCGTATACGCGCGCGGAACGCGCAAACATACCAAAGAACATGATACTACGTATCGCACATCATATACACTGTTACACGTCATAGGGTAACATATACAACTATATTAAATAGGAGAACAACAGTGTCTATAGCTGGCTATTTTCCGTATTATAATTACGTAATATTTTTAACGGAATAATTTACGTGTGTTGATATTTTTAGTATTTCGTTCATAATTTGTGCGCTCCGTTAGTAATTATGTAATTATATAAGTTCTATTATTTAACATGTAAAAGTATTTACAACTATAACGTATTATTATTTTATGTATATTTTTTCTTTCTTATGTATTTGATAAGCAACATTTTATAACTCTCCATTCAGACTCAAGCCACCGCTTAAAAGAACAGATATTATTGTATTATATTATGTGTATTTTACGTGAATAAATACATTTTCAAACTAAAAAAACAATTTTCATATAGTATTATTATACCTGCGCGGCGCATACTTTTCGACGGTGTTCGGAACTAATCGATATGCTTTTTTTTTCGCATAAACTTTCTGTATAGTTGTTTTACGCGCCTTTTCCGTAATCAAATTCAAAATCTTTTGTAATCGCACACTGCAGCTTATGCAAAGAAAAGGTATGTTCCTATGTACATAAAAAATATTAAGTATTTTTTCTAATTGTTTATATATGATTTGATTGGTTTGTGTGTGATTGGTGAAATAATTAAAACACATAATAATACTACATATTATCACCACGCAATATTCCAGAGCTTTAGGTACAGAGCAAATGGACGATTAGCATTTATATGATTTATTATTTTTGTATCCAAAAATTATTTCCCTATAGAAATTCACAATACACATAATATTATATTGACTAAAACGTATTTTGGTCATTAACCTGAAATTACATTTTTTTAAATAATTTCTTTGTATTCTTCTTTCGTTTTACTCGTAATAAATCATACAGGTTTTGAATTCTTCAATTTTTAAAATCGATGATAAAATATTCGTTTTTAATTATATTATATTATTCAGTTTAAACAGAGCAGACACAATTAATAGCTGTGAAATATGTTGTTGATAAACACGAAATTTTCCTATATAGAATTAATATACGCGATGCTATTATTATACGTCATATTATTATGGTGATTAAACAATTTCTGATTAATAAATTTTATTTTATTTTTTTCCAGATTTTCCACAATAAGTGCAAATCGAATTTATCTTAGGATAAGATATTCATTCTCAATAATATTATATTTTGTTGTTTCTCAAACATTTTTTAAATAATACAATATTTATCTAATTATTGTGTAATGTACAATATACCAAATGCAATATCATGCTTAACAAGTTATATAATATAATTTTGGACTCGAAATAATATTAGTATATGTAGTACCTACGAATATATGTATCACGTAATGTTATGTATAAAATATAATATAGTGCAATATTACAGTGAGTTTATTGTGTCTTGCAGCATATAGAAGCGTGTATATGTTTTGGATTGCAAAACCAACAGCTCGAGTGCCATCCCCAAAAGTTTGTCAATAAACGATAAGAATCCACCCTATTTATGAAAAAATATAACATTATCGTTTGGATTGTACAGGGGCCGCTCGCAACAGTGGGACCGGGACGAAGTGAAAAGATAATGGACGACGGAATAGAGGGATTCGCTTTGCTTTATTACTGTACATCCCAAAAAGAAGAAACCCCTTTCACCCCATTTCTGAGCCGGGAACGGAAATTTATGAAATCTCTTTATTATAATGTTAAAAAGGTATAATGGGCGGCCTAACTTAACCCACCGCCTTGCAGTGCGCAACGATCGGGTTTTTTTAGGAAAGCATAAATTTCAAACTTCCCCTATATTCTATCCACCTAAGCCGAAAAAAATGAATCCCTATTCATAAACTATATTTCTTATAATGTTAAAGGGGTTTTTTTTTTATATCGTGATTCAATATAGGTATTTTATTATTATCCTTATGTAAATATCACATCAATCGCAAATAATGGCATGTATAAATAATAAATATATATATTATAAATTATTATACATCCACTATGACATATGGTGTTAAAAAAGCTAATTAATTTATGAAAACATTTTATGCTAAAATGATGTACAATAACGTTATTTAAGACATACGAAATAAACAGTGCGATGTAGTATTTTAAAATATACTCTACCATGATTTTGCAAGTACATTTATACTCTTTAGCCGTTTTACTTAAGTCCGGATGATAGTTGTACCATATTTCATATGTGTACATTTATGTACGAATATTTATGCATTATCATTTAATTTATTTATAACCACGGGCATTTAATATTATAATATTATATTATATTGTTTTAAATGTGATATCAGTTTGAACATAATTTAATACATAATTGTATATAATAAAATATATATATATAAAATTGTAGGTAATAACTTGTAATTGTGAGTGTCACGTGGAATTCATTTTAAAGTCATCAAATAAATACAAAAACCGTGATTTTGTACACATATCATTTCAAAACGGATATCTGGTAGGAAATTCGCCGTAACATCGTCGGCGAGTACATTCGATACATTGTACGATAATAATGTATTATTTAAAATGCATATTATACGCTTTAAATACCAATATTCCGATTTATATTTATAGATATATATGCATATATAGTGCGTATAAAAATGTATCCTAATACTCGCGCGCGTTTTCGCGGTAACGATCGTTTTTCGTGGTCGTCATTTAAATTTCATACGAATCGTTTTAGCGCACCGCTGCGATGTGTTCATCCTAGTGCCAGGGGTAAAAGGAGAAAACGATTGTTTTTCAATGAGACCGGATAAAACGGCTTTCTAAAGTCCGTTAACAGGGCAATCGTATTTTTATTTCTTCTCGGGGGTTTTTTTTTTTTTTAACACTTCAAGAGCCCTTCTCCTGCTTTAATAAGGTGTTTATATATAAACGTACACGTAACGTCACGTCGAACCTCCGGAGCACATTTTATCGGGTCGTATTGTCTTTCCAATTGATTTCACACTGCAGCGGCGGTGGTCGCACAAACGTCATATTCATCCCTTCCACTTGCGGCACACCCCGTCGTCGGCGAGCCGGGCCCGCGGGGTACGATTCGACCCTGCCCGCGCGCGCACACTAAACAGGCCCTGTATTGCCGTCTTGATGGCGGCCATCATCATCAACGGGATGTGCCGATTACACCGCCGCCCTCTCGTCGTCCGCCGCACGACACGCCGCCCGTTAAAAATTCATTTGGACCGCCGTTCGATGGCCTCGTTTCCCCGTCGATGGCGCTATATAACCCAAATGGAAAGCCCCCGGAAGGACCCTTTTAAAAGCTATATAGTATACGAGTGATTTCCGAAAACTCACTTGCTCCACGCCAAATCGGCAATAGCGCTGCAGAAATGTGTGTACAGTGTACACATATATATATATATATAAATGTACGCACGCGTCTAAGTATATTGCAGGGCCGTAGAACACATAGAGTGCTCTTCTTAACCGGTTGTTGCCCGCACCGGAACGACCGTAAAACGTGCGGTAACGACGCTTTTGATTTTTTCCCTCGTCAGCTCGCTTTTATGTTGTACGCGCGTGTGTGTACAGTCGAACACGCGTCTATTTAACGAACTTGACGGTTCTTTGAAAACAATTCCTTAAACGGAAATAAAACTTTTATAACTTGAAAAATTTGTATTTAACTAAGAAATCTATGCAAATATTAGTATGTACTAAAATAATGTACACTACAATAATACCTAAGTCCCAGGATAATGTTATGAATTTAATTTTAATAATTATCATAGTGTAGGTACATTATGAGTGCTTATCGTTATTCATCTGATGTTGTGGACCTGAATGATAAATAGTTTAAAATTGATCGTAGTACATAATAATAATGATTACAATATCAAATCAGGTCTCCTTAAACAGTAACGTTTTAATTGAAAATTATTCATGGTCCAATAAAAAAAATTCGTTATGTAGAGAGTTTTGTTCGGAGGTTCGACTGAATGCAAATACAATAGTGCCGTAAATGCTCAGTGCAACGGGTGACTGTGTGGATTTTCTCTTCGCATATCCTGCGGGAAGGGATCGGACGGACCGCGTGTACAGTGAGTATATATATGCGTAGTAATATTAAATTATAATATTTTATAATGCGTGTAATGAGGCCGTTCACGAATGGGTTGTGCTACACGAAATAGAAATGGAATAATTCGAGAGACGGCGGCGGGGCGTTCTTGTTATAATATAAAATAAAACGTAATAAAACGTATACTACTGTACTATTAGGCGTATGGTATATAATGGTATATCGTATTTTCAATCTTCTGCCGCGGAGAAATAAAATCCAATTTAATAATACTACATTAATCGTACCGCGAGACAATTCGAGCATACCTACGCCGCGCCGGACGACGAGTAATATTATTGGTGCGCGCACACCGAGTTAACCTTTGTCGTAAACAATAATTAGATTTTTCATATTCGTAATCGCGCAGTCCACTCGTATAATTGCTGCAGCAGATACGCGCGTAGGTATATATTATGTATATAATATATATATATTATACCCGAAAGTAATTTAAAAGAACCATTTTTGCGATCTTATCTGAATGCTATTTAGGATATAAACTCGCGTATAAAATAAAGTATGAGTTTATAAGCGTGTGTATATATTATATACATATATACGCGCTTTTAAGGGTTTATATTGTTTATCGCCCCCCCCCCGTTCTAATGTAACAGCTAGTATAGTATTAAAACATGCGACGCTCGTGTTTTCTGAGCAGTATTTTTTTTAACAACACAAGAGTAGGTATACAATATAATAATTGTAGTGCACCCTAAAGTCGTCTGTTTCCCGTTTACGCACAATTAATACGTTTCGATCGAAAAACACAGTCCTGGAAGATGAGAGTTATTATATTTTTCATTGTGTTGTTGTTATTATTATTATTTTTATTATTATTATCATCTTTGTACACTATGTGTGTATACGGGCACGACCTCAAGCAGCATTGCAAAAAAAAAAAAACAAAATATTTAAGTTATTTTCATTAAAAAATAATTCATTTTGAGTACAGCAGTTTTATCCAGAGGGCGGGTCCCTTGGGTCAAGGTCGAACATCGTTATACCTACCGCGATCATGCGTGCAGCGTTCCGAAGAACTTCATGACGTTACATGAGGGAATATTCGGAGTTTTCGGAAAATTACATTTAATTATGCGCATATCACTTACCTTTACATTTAGCACCACAGTTATTCTTTCGGCCCATGAAAATATAATGCGCGCTATAGAGACACGGAAATCATGCACGCCGATCGTGGGTATCCGTTGAATATAATTTAAAATTGTATAATTGATACATCATACTATATTGAAAGGAATTCACTTGTGATTTTACATTGGCATATAGTATTGTCTATTTAAGAATAAAAGAAGCACATGAGTAGAATAACCATAACAGGGTTGATACGTCATGTGTAAATAAAACGGACTTATTAGACACTGCGGCTTCTACATTATGGTATTAACCATGTGTACGTAATTTATTAGTAAAATATTACTTATTGTTACTAATCAGGGTAGTTTATTTTATTCATGATCGTTCTACAACATAGTCCTTCAATTCAACAATATATCTAAATTTTACCTGTGACGTATGGTTGGTCCGACGCTATAGCAAAATAAACAGCCATCTAAGACTGCAGCAATTGTTTAAGGGCGGCAAATTATGAATGAACCGAATTGATTTAATTATTAATTGATTGCACGAGAAAAAGCTAGCAAGATACAATTTATTTGATGTGTATTTTCAATGTGAGTATCGTAGTCATTTTTCAACGTCAAACATATATTTTATTTCATACACATTTTTTAATGTATTACCAGGGTACATAATATCGGTTGTAAAATATGCGTCTTATATTTTTTCCACCGTATTAATTTTTCCTCACCTTCCTCCCAAATAACATAACTATTGTATAGCGGTGGCAAAAATTAGATTTCCTCGGGCGGGTAAAAACCTAATGCCGTGGCGCATGTGAAGTTTTATAGTAATGCGCGATTATTACCGCGGCGCTATAGATCAATAAACTCGCTGCCAGGAAAACCTGCGACACGACAATTCGAAACGGTGTATAATTTACAAGCCGCGTAATGATTATAACGATTTACCAATATGCAGTTAAAGGATGTTTATTCGAGTACACCAAACGCATTCAAATTCATGAATTTTAATTGGCACTGCGGTACGCACGCCGCAGGTATGTCCGCGTTTAAACCTTATAATTTATGTACACGTTTCGCACGTCGTCCATCGCGAATTAATTACGATTATAATACGCGGGGAATACTCGTCGCGGCACTATATACGCGCGTTTCCGATCATCGCGGCGGCGTTTAAATTATGCGTATAGGTACGGCGAGAAGATATGGCACCGAAGTCGTGCGCAAACCATCGGATCAATCGAAATACCGGATATAATTATAATACTGTGCATAATACCCGTGTATTAAATATAAATGCAGTGGTACGCGCCGTAATGATTATTATATAGGTCTTGTAAGTCTGCGGCGCGCGCGGTATTTCTAAAATTGATATTTCATTATTTCTATGGGCGAAAACGCGCGCGTGTAAGGAACCTTTAAACGTCCCGGGTCAGCAACGCCTAACTTATATATGATAACGATAATGTCACTCACTATACATATATATATATATATACGTGGACTGCAGTTATATCGCGAGACTGTACAATAATGTATATGAAATAACGTCCGGAATTGGCGGAGAAACGTTCTGCTATGGCCCGCGATAAAAGCGCATTTCGATAATTAGTTTTAATATAAACAATAAACATATATTATCTTCTGTATATATATATATCTCTCGACCGTTCAGCTGACCCTATCCCTTTATTTATAAAATATATATATACTCATATTTACGTATAATACTCACGATACGAGACCGGCAGCGAGGCGATCGCAATGTACGAACGTTTATTGAGTCGTAATTTGTCTGGCTGTCTGCGGTACAGTGTTCTCCGCAGTTTCCATACGTATATTCGGAATAGTATACGCGCGTTAGATATTCTCCGACCATTTTAAACTACTACATGGTACGCGTGGTGTCTAAGTGTATTATATTCTAATGCGTTGAAAGGAAAGCATATTACTTAGTATTATAATCAAATCCGCTTCGGAATGCTTTGCGGAATTATGGTGCAAACGATATACTCTTGTAGTATACAGGATGATCAGGATTCCATGTTGCAACGGTTTCCACACAAAAATAAGCAAATGAAAACACCATGAAATTGAATCTTTTTTTTTTTTTTGAAACGAGATCATTTTAAACCATTACTTTCTACTTTTGCACACACTATTCGTAACATGTGATTCCGATCACCCTGTACGCATAATTTCATTGAGCGCACGGAATAACATATTATTTTGATTAAACATTCCGCACTGCATATACACAAATTTACGTACCGCGTGCGCACGTTAAAAATGTATACATCAACGCGCGTTGCACTACTGAACGTGTAAGATCCCACTGCATTTTATCGATCTGTAATATCCGTTCTCGGATGGAATCCACATTATACACTACGCGTCTATTATCGTTTTATTATCATTGTGTTCAAAGGACAAAAAGGACGTGCGATATGCTATATTAGACGCGACACGTTCTTCTTTCGTTTCCTTTCGGTACCTCTTCCACCACATACCCAGCGCCGCCGGTGCGCAGTTACACACGAGTAGTACAATTGTTACCCTTTTCTGTAGTTGGATTTTTAGGTTCACCACCGCCCGCCGCCGCTGGATATGCGGTATACCTATGTGTACCATATTATGTGTCGCAGCGATTAAATGTACCGTTATGCCAACGAAAACATTTAACCGGAATAATGTATTGCACTCCTCGGGTGACCACGGGTTGTCAGTGATTTACGGCGGCCGGACAATCGGAGAATCATCGTATACGTATGTGACATGTGTGCACGTGGAGCGGAACGGATAGGAGACAAGAGTAGGAGGTATAATATTGTATACATATTTCACGTAAAACTCCTCCGCTGTGCGCGTATATAAATTACGTAGGCTTCGTACAGGTACGTGTACCGTATATGCGTGTATGTATAAATCGCTGTGTGAGCGCGTGTGTACGCATGTTTGCGGAACATCTCCGATCTCGAGACCCGCCCACCGATGCCGCAAAAAAAAAAATAAAAAACAAGATTTACGACCGAATGCAAATGATATGATGTAAAAAAAAAAAAAAGAAAAAAAGTTTCACGAATTAAATCCGCCACCGCCGCCGCGGCCATGTACATATATATATATATACGAGTTCGCGGCGTATTACAATAATAATAATAATAATAATAATGCGATGATGATAACAATAATAATCAACCCACTCGGGCCCACGGGCAATTTACCGTTTATGCGGATTAAAAGACGGACGAGGAAGGGAAAACAAACGACTCAAAGAGGAAATAATGTAAGACCGACGACGACAAAGTATATTATACGTATATGTATAATACAGTCCTCTCGGCGTGCGCCTGAATATATGTGTATCTGTACATGTTTGTGTGTGTAGTATGAGTTCTTAATTAAAAATGTACCGCTTGGTGGTTGTGGCGGTGGCGGTGGAAGAGGCGTGTATACGTAGCAGCGACTGAAAAATTAAACGACGTCTTTTGAGGGCCAAAAGTCGGATTAAAAAAGAAACACTGAAAACTGTAACTATATGTACGGGGAGGGATGGATGGATGGATGGATGACGAGCGGGGTGCTGCAAATAAAGCGAACCCGGGCGGAAAAAGATATACCGACGGGGTATATCCGTTTTTATGGGAAGTTTAATAATCCAAAGACTGCGTTCTTCCGGTGCGCTGTGTGTGTGTGTGTGTGTGTGTGTGCAAGTGTGCCTCGAGGTCTTGAAATTAAACCGAAGACCCTTCACCATCCCGTGTAAGCCACCCCTCAACAACACCGCGATCCCTTCACCGAGTGCCGTGTGTAATAGCGGAATAGCCTCGGACGAATGTAACGCGCCGCCGCCGGTCCCGTGGAAGAGGAGATTGTGCGCGCGTCCTTCGCCGCGCTCGCCGGAAGGGTTGGCCGCGGCGGCAGGGACGAGAAACTTCTATCCCCGCGAGCGCGCGATTATAATCATTGTACGCGGGACTTGAGTTTGCTCTGCGTTCACTTCGCGCGCGCGCGTATAGATCTCGCGGACGCGTATTGCTCCGGGGACCCGTACGCAAACGACCGATAAAATATTCAAAACAAACGCGAAAACTTCGAGGCGGCACCGAAAACTTTATCGGCCGACCGCCGCCGCGACTTTTAGCGTGTATAATAGTATACGGTACGCGTTCACGGATCGTATTCCTTTTCTACTTCTCGAGGCGGTCCTTGGTCGCGCGCGCCATCCTGTAGCTGTACGCGTATCGCACTACCATATACTACACAATAACACAATACGAGAATTCGCTCGAAAAATAAAAACTATACTAACCATATATTACACGAGCCATTCCGCGGACGGATTTCGATCTTTTCGTTTCGATTTATTTTTTTATCTTTTTTATCTTTTAGCGTACACGCCGCCTCGCGACGTTATTGTTACGGCTCGAAACGACCGATTTACGAGGGGTCACGAACGCACGTACACGTATACGATATTATGGTATACGCGCCGCCGAAGAGAGCTCTCGTTTCTTATTTATACAATATGTGCACGAGTCGTAAAACACGCGTTCAAGTTCGTTTTACGGCCGTCGTTTTGTACGCGCTTCATCGTCATAACAGGGATAATAGCATTACGCCTGTGCATACGATGTGATTGTGGTATAACATAAACGATGACGTTTACCGCGTGGTTCGCGGATGAATTAAACGTTTACGCAAAATTACGCGCGTTACTACACGTATATATAATATGCGCGCGCCTATTTGACATGTGTGCAGGTATAATAATTGTTGTTCGCGGTATAGAAATGAATATATTAAGGACAATTATTAATAAATAATACACAGACATTTTTAATATTCATAATAATACACGGGTGGCTCGGTGAAAAATAAGCGTCTTACGTTTTGTACCTACCCGGGCATCTGAACGTAATATATACCTATGTCCATGATATACTTTTCAGTTATCACTGTCGGAGAACGCACGTACATTATACGTATGAATACGTCGCGGTCACCCAGACACTATATAATTGGTGTAAAATATGCGCCTCGGTACAGTTGGTCGTATTATTTCATTTTATTATAATTTATAACATACATAATATTAGAATATTTTCAATTATCAGGACCTCTACTATTATATCTCGTTAGTATTCCACTTGTGTTATATTCTCGTACTTTTCGTTATTAGGGCGCTCAAACCAACGAATTAGTCGACTCGACGGTGTTACACGCATCGCAGACGCGAAGTGACTGGTCTGTAAATGCGAATTTTCCAGATGGCTAAAACGGTTTTATATTTTTTATAATCTTATTCGTTATCCACCTTTAAAACGCGCTATATACTTTACGATGGAAATTACGTTGACTTTTGAAAAAAAAATTGTATCGCATAGCTAGGTATAGTAAATATATATTATTTATTGCAAGTCTTACATAAAAGTGCTCTGAATAATATTTGTTCCCGAAAAAGTGATCGATAGTATAATTTCAATTGACTAATTAATTTGTCGTGCAATTTTGTGAGCTCTAAAAATTAATATGGAAGTTGAAATTAAAAGCGCTTTGGCCAACGGTTTGTAAGGTATTAATTGGAAAAAAAGTTTGCTGAGTGTAGGGACTGAATAAATTGCAATCCTTCGACCTGAATTTGGATCCCGCTCCGCCCTTATTACACGCATGGTGCGTAAAGTGTTTGAGCGACCGTTGACCCGAAACGGTCAATGTAATTATAGAGTGCACGAGAAAGGAAACGGGGAAAAAGCTATACTCGAGATGTTTGTCGAAACCCGTCGTCTGAAATTGGTTTTTTTTTAACGGGACATGCGTTGACGCAGGGATGTAAAACTCATATAGGACACTGAATATATATATATATAAGAATCGTTTTCACGTGACGTTCGTATATACATGACGTGTACGTCCGCGGGAACGACGCAGCAGTGAATGCAGATTTAGAAACAAATATTTATGATACATTTTTTTTTTGTTTCCTTCTCTTTTAAATGTAGTCACTCGAGTACGTATTATTCAACAACAAAAAAAACACTCATTTGTCGCCACCGCGTTACGTACGTGCGTTGTGGTGTGAAGCTATTTGTTATCACGCGCTCAAAATGGACCATTACAAGACTATTTCTAAACACGCGCGACGTGCGTGTCGTCACCGTCAGACTTGCGGCAGCCGACGGACGGGTACAATAACGAACACGTGTAGTACCGCTGCCGCACTCGATTTTCCGTTTGGTAAATATACTATTATAATGGTAAATGCGCGTATGACGTGTGCGCCCGCCCCGCGCCGTAACGTTCACATAAATCCGACGGGCCCCGGCGATTGTTTTACAACTGTTATTTCAACACGCGCCGAATGTATCGTGAAAACACTACTGCTGCAGTTGGCTGCTGCTGTGACAAAAGTGTAGTGCCCACGCGATAGATACGATGACGCGTTTAAATGAACTAGGGGATAAAAACGGAGCGCTATGTTTTTCTTCGACTTTACTCGGGAAACCCGCAATTTACCGTGTACCACGCTCTGATATCGTCTGAACCACTAACAGACATTTTAGACGCGTCGTCGGTAAAGAAAGATCTTCGCGTGCGTTTACCGACGTACAATATTTTTCAGGTGGTCGTAAGGGCTTTTAAAATTATAATATAATTAAAATTATAATAAGAGTACACTGGTTTATCAAATAAACGTACGAATACAGATCTGGGAGAATGCTTTGTAATAATTCTAAATGCCACTCGAACTAGAAAATAATTAATTTTTCCTATACCGAGCACTTAAAGTTGGACTGAACAGTCCAGAAAGCGTGGTCTAGTGAATAAGACTTCACACTACATCCACATCACGGTTGCTAATGTACACAATTATACACAATTGTACACATTACCCGGGTAGTATGTATAGACTGCCCGTTTTTGGACATCACCCGTAACATATACCATAATATGATTGATAGGTTTGTTTTCGCTCTCGGACGGAGATTGAATTAAATTGATGGTAAACTATATATTACGTTGTGCGCTTGTTCCTTTGTGCGATGCTGTAAAAACCGACAACAACTATCGCCCCGAAGCTATAAAAACTATTACCGCTCTGCGTGCGCGCACCGCCGATGCCGATGTAGTAATGTTATCCAGTCGATTTATGCGCGTAATGCGACCATAACATATATGTAGGTGTGTATATATGTGTGTGTATAGGCGGTATACGTAAAAAACTCGATTGATGCGCATAAACCGATAACATTATACGCGCGTACGCAGCGGTCGAATGATATACGCTTTTTGTTCGAAAAAAAAAAATTTAAAAAAAACAGTACCTAATAAATAAAGTAATAAATAATCGCAAAGGGTTCACGGGATTTATATTTTAACGCCGTTCCCGTGAGCATGTACAGTAAAATACACTCCAACCTGCTTTGTACGCACGTTTAGTTTTTCGGTTATTCCGACCAACGACCTGTGCAACTATGTATAATTGTGAAACGCCAACAGTTACCAACATCACAACATTACTATATGGGAAAACGATACGTATAAATATACATATATTACAGGACGCAACGGTCCGACGATTATGATTTCATAGAGCAATAACTTATAATAAGTAAATTAAAAACGTTCCTTGCTTCGATCTGCGGCATCTAAAGAGGAATTTATATAAACGGCCAACGACACACGTACCATGCAGTACACGGTTATTGGTTACGGAGGAAAAGGCGGTCCGGTGTCGTCTCGGAATGAGTTTCCGGAAAAGCAAAACGGAACGTGAAAAAAAAAAGAAAAAAATACCCGCGCAACACGCAGGACAACTCGATAATATATAGATTCGCTAATTCGCCCCGCGCTCGTAAATACGTTTAGAGAGTCGAGAACTTTGGCTCGCGCGGGAAGAGGTCACGCAGACTCGATCGAAGATAAATCGCTGCAGGTTTACACAAAGGGGGAAGTTTGGCAGTATCAGGTCACCGGATCGGTGTAATAAAACGTGCAACTCCTAACCGCGGTATAGCTAAAATTATACGTATACCTCGCGAGTCGGTCCCCTCGGTGACTCGTTTACACTCAGCTGAGCTCCGCACTCTCCGTGCGTCCTCCATCACTACATCTCTCTTCACATACATATATGTGTACATGTTTTCGCCCTTTCGACCGGTGCTCCTTCGCGAGTCCGTAAAACCCTCCCAGCCCTTGTAGACGACCACTGCTACCGTTGCTACAGTTAGACACTATGTGTAGCTCGCGTTCACCGTGCTAATACGATAAAGTGCGTGCGCACGCGCCGTTCGAGCAGCAATAAACGTTTTGGTTTACGACTTACATATTGTGTGTACCACCCCGTATACGTATTTTTATACGCATTTAAACGCGTAAATATGTACGATATAGCGCCGCCGCGCTTAAACGACGATAAAAATCCTCCAGACACGGATTTTTACGTCCCGAAATCTCGTCGTAAATCCGCCGTAACCGCAAACTCGTTCGAATGTTTGCCGACAAACTCCAATCGTTAGGTACACGTTATACATCGTCGTCGTCGTCGTCGTCGTCGTCCGAATAAGGCTTTTACGACTCCCGACGACCATACTGCAGCCGCACGACCGCCGCGATTTCTATTGTCCCGCCGCACCCTCGATGCAATCGTCGATCCGTGATTTTATACTTTTTATTTCTCATAATATATAATATAACGTACAAAAGCGCCATAACCGAGTGTGTAAAAACGCGGCCCACTTGATACGGTGTATATCGTAGCGCTTCTTCGACGCGCCAAAATATATTATGTCGAACGCGCTCCTGACGACAACCCTCTCCTCCACTCGACCCCTCGCGATCGTCCGATCTGTACGTACACGGCAATAGAAATAAAAATTAATCTCCGTGACGGTCGTTTGCATACGATACGTATATATATATTTTTTTTTTCAAACGCTATAAACGTTCTAAATTCACTGTTTAAAAATCGCATCGAAAACAAATGGCTCGCGAACAAACGGCCGTTCGAGCACCGTGTGTATATATAACGCACAATAAGTGTATAACATCATTATTATACGTGGATTATTCGCGTGCGGGCAGCGTACATACATTATGCATATATTTATTTACATTATGATAATGAACACTACACCCTCGGGTTTTCGATTTCCACTCGGATTCGTACGCGACGCGTGTTTTTCAATCGTGTACCGTCGGCCGACGCGCAATATTATAATGTTATACGATGTACGGTGCGCAGTGGATAATAATTATTGTCCGTACGA
Source organism: Periphyllus acericola (assembly GCA_949715065.1). NCBI lineage: Eukaryota > Metazoa > Arthropoda > Insecta > Hemiptera > Aphididae > Periphyllus > Periphyllus acericola. Next base: position 11,451,126 of record OX454268.1, read on the forward strand.
TTTCGTTTTACATTTTTAACGCGTAAACATTTAAGTCGCACGTACACGAACGCGTCGGTTATACGCGTGTCTTGTAACGATATATGTATAAATGCAGGCGAGTTTTATTCGAATACGCATTATCCGCCCACGCGGAACAGCTCTTTCGGCGAAGGGTCGAGAACGCAGATTTCGAAAAGAAAAAGTTTCGCCCGTTACATTATACTCACCTTTGATTCTCGTACAAGTGCATATACTACTGTACATATAAACCTACCTGCTTTTTGTGTTATGTATGGTAACCGCGGTGTTACTGCTGCTAGTATTCGATACAGCGCAATAACAGTATAATACAAACCGTTTTCCAAATTCGGAAGTTTTCGATTATAGCTTATATACTGTACGTATTCATTCCTCGTCCGTATATAGAAATATATATATATATATATATATATATATATATTGTTCGAGCAATACGCGTGTGCATACTTTGTCCAAGTACAATCGAACTCAAATAGCGAATACGTTTAGCTCGCTAAAAGCGTTACATATTATATGGTCCACATATAACGCTGTACGCATAGTACGAAACGTTTGTTTTATACGTATATTATATATACTTTGGACGGAAAACGACTGGAAATAAATACCGATCGTGCGTTCGCGCGTAAATATATATACATTATATTCATATATTACGTATACGATATGGACAATAATACCGACTTTGCTGCAGTTTGTAGATGGGTTTACAGTAAACCGTTTACTTGTACTACGTATATCGTGTAGCGTTTAGAAAACACTAGTCGAAAACTATACGTGTATCGTTAGAATCCGTGTGTGTCACTGAAGTGGCAATAACTGCAGTACAAACTAAAACCCATCGGCTAATCAAATGCCTGTATTGACAAAATTAACCGCACTAAACGTCCATGGACCGAAGTTAGTTTGAAGTTTATATATTATATACCGTTCATCCAAATGTTTAGATGTAAGAACCTTCGTTCAACGTTTCGCTTGACGACAGCCAATTTTTATGACGATTGATCTGCACGCGTTTACTGCAAGCAGAACGCAGAGCAATAAAATTGAGCGTCTGATATTTAAAATGTATTTTACGGTATTCACATACTAAAACGATACGCGCCGAACAATGTTAACAATATGAGTCGAATCTCTCTCTCTCTCTACGAGGCCTCTATAACACGCAGAATGTATTTACAGGCGGTTCGATTGGCGAACGACTTCAACCTACAACTTTCAGTCGCAACCGGGTCGAAGTCGCGGCATACGTAGAGGGCCGGTGCAACCTTTCGTCGTCCTAGTGGAGACGAAGGAAAGACGTTTGACGGCCGCCGTTGAACGGTCTTTCGTAGCCGACGCAGGGTATATAGTTTGTCGGTATCACGTTTTTTTGCGGAAGCGTGCGTTTTGCTACGGATCGGGCAAAAGCATTGTTCTCTCGTAGACGGCGAAGCCGCAAAAGCGATACCGAGACAACGATTTAGACGAGAGATGTTGTACTATTATACGTGATTTCGAATATACACGATAATGCAGGCGAATTCGTTCGATACAGTAAAGGTGCCGCGACGACTGACGAGACTCTCGCCGGGTGTATACATTGTAGACGGTTAAACATACGTAGCGCATACAGACAATTGCCGGGGAGGGCCGTTATTATTCGAGAGTTATTTCGCGTTATATTGTCGCGCAGGACGACGTCGTTTTTATGTTTCCTTGGTCGCGGGTCGACGGACTTCCGTCTCGGACCAAACTGCATCGTCTGGCGCGCGAGGTCTGCAGGTCTGCGACCCGACGACGTACATGTGTATACTCGTATGTATATAAGTGTTTCGCGCGCGCGATCGTCCATTTCTGACCGGCAACAATAATAATAATAATGATAACGTCGGGCGATTCGGTCGCGGAAATCGATGACGCCGCGACAAAGAAAACGCGCGCGCCACGTCCGACGCTGTATACATTATGGTAAGTATTTAGAGACCGTGGGTGGTTATCATCTACCAACATGTTTCCAACGACGTACATGTAGCATATTATACCCTCCGACCAGTATGGGATATCAATACCCGCCCCGTCGTCGTTTATTTCCACGATATTATGTACTTGAACGCAATATTTAATACCACCTTATATATGTTATAAACGTATATCGCGTATGTTTCGCATGTGATTTATTCATTCGGAAACGTTCGTACCGAGATAACGGCGCGCCGGGAACACAATAGTCTCCGGAGACCTATATGCGCCGCAGTATACGGCTATACATTCTTATCTTTTAAGTTATAACAATATTATAACAGCGAGAGTTATTATGTACACAAAGACACACTCACATATTGTGTACCCACTCGTAGTACAGCTAAACATATATTATATTTATGCGACGACGTCAGCGCGATGATCGTCGACGAGCTATCTCGAAGAAAAATATAAAACGGTTATCGATAAGTTGCGAGCAGTTCAAAAGCTTTTGAAATGCGTCCACGGCATAGGTTCTTACACAATACCTCGCGAGTGTTCTACTTACGTGATGTATGAACATCCTGGTCGAATGAAATCAATTTCGTAGCAATAAATGTATTATATGCATTCGACATTCGTTCTAAACACATGCACCTATATTATGTCTCGGTCGTGCCGTGTCTTTGTTGTTCGACCACACAATACAATATAGCGAGCGCGCGCGTTTGTGTGTACATAGAAGAGATTTATCGTTTTATTTAGAAAAAACTTATATATTATAAAAAGGGATGATACCCGGCCCAATAAATCACGCGGTGCTACACAAACCCTATTGTGGTGTACATATACACAGTATAATTATAAATATTCGTCGTCAACCGTCAAAACGACGAGAAAACTAAATATATTTGAAAAAAAAAATGAATTGTTCGTTTACGGACATTGATGGTTTAAAATCGTGTCAGCGAGTGTCACAACTATTACTATATGTATAATAAAAATAACTGTAAGTTATAGAAATCACACATTTTCCGCGACCGGATGGGACCAACCAAACCGAAAATAGTTCAATACGCGAACATATCATAGAATATCCGAGGCTCGGGTAAATAAAGGCCAATATAAATTGTACGACTCCATTGGACGGCTAACGCAACTAACGTTTTTCAGCAGTCAAATTTCTATATCAATACAATTTCTCAGTGCTTATGTACAAAAAAATCAACGACGATTGAGAGTCGCGCTATTGCAGAATAACACTCAACGCTTTGAACTATTTACGATCTCCCTGAGACGTGCAGTTTCCGTCAAAACGACATAGATCTTATCGCACCAGATATAACCAAGAACTTCACATATCGTTATAAGATCTGCACTTCGCTTTCGGTGAACGTTCGTGCTACGACCCCGGGTAAACGAAACGTCCGCAAGAATTCGGCGCGTGACAACCTTTTTGCCGAATCTCGCGCAGCAGCCGTTCGAATTATGAACATTACAATATATAATATTATGCACGATGTAATGCAGCAATCGGGCGGGACTTGATAAGTTCGGTCTGTTTGAACAGTCCGCGACGGGTCGAGCTCATGGTATATATATATACTGCAGGAAGCGATTTACGAAGTCTGGACTTATCCTTCGCAGCACACGCCGCACGGTGGTATATTTAAACAACATACGGTCTCAGGGTGTATATAATATGTTTGCATAAGATCCGGTGGTGGGGACGCCCGAGAGGGAGTCTCGCGAAGTCGTTCCGGAAGGGTGAAATCGCCACGAATGGGCAGCGCAAACATTGACCAGTCCGTCGAGTTTGTATAATGTATATATATAACGTAATATTATTTCCCGTTGTAAACAGGGTGTTAAGCAGCTCGACAACGGTCAGCTCCGGGATTAAATCGCAAAACGGCGGGCAGTATTATCGACCCCGTTAAGGGTATATGATGCGTGTGTGTATAAAATATGCGAATGGATATATACATTTATCTGCACCCCGCCTCGCGAAACGGCCCGGTTTAAATTGCATATATATACACGTACGCGGCGCATGCTAAATATCTACCCTAAATCATATTATATACTACCGAGAGAGGTTTGGTGTGTAATATTACGTTTTAATGAATGTTTATATAGACAGTGTGCATAATACTCTATAAATTATATCTCGCGTGCGGGTGTATACATATGTACATCAGCTTTTACGACGGTTTTGATTAAAAAAAAAAAAATATATAAAAATTATAATAATACGATTAGGTAAACGGATAAAAGTTTATTCGCGTATAATGTATACACTTTTTAAATATTTTTATGTGCTGTGTGGAGCGAATAATAATAAATAACGGTTTAATTTCTCTCGGAACTATTACGTGGGGATATAAATAGAGTGATACCGATACCTAAATGCAAATGAGACGATGGCTTATACGCTGCAGATCAATTATACAATAAATGTATATCACTTTGGTATTAAAACAATACAACGATAGGACCGATGTATTTTAACCAATCAATTTCAAACTGTAATAATGTTATTATTTTGGCATAAAAATTTTGTCTATAATAAAATATTATTATTAAAATTCTTAATCAGACTGACCACACTGTAACAGTGTACTATATTATTAGTTTAAATGTATAATATCAACCATTATTGAGTAGAGGTATATCTATTACTTATAAACCGAAACTTAGCCAATTTTTTATTTTTTTTTTATAAGAAATTATTCAAGCCGGAGAAGGCGTTGTGTTTTGGTAGACTGTCGCGTGCGGAATAATAACGAATCGCGTGCAGCTGATTTGCATACTTTGTTTTCCTTCGCGCAACGAATGGAGGCGGTTATTCATGTGCACACGGAATCTGGTACCAATATACAGTATAATGGTATGCGCGCACTGCCGACGACACCTCGATTACAATTATTATTATTATTACTGTTGCAGACGATGGAATAAGATATAGCATAATATATATAAATTGTAAATGAATATAACGCATTCGAAGTACGTCGAAACGAATGAGTCAGCAGCAGAAAGACAGCAGTGCGTTTTAAATATATAACTCGTGTAAACGTAACGCATTTTCCGTGTACCTGTACACGACGTAATATATATTATATAATTATTGAAAATAAAAAACGGCTTAATTTCAAACGTCGTATATTCGAATCACCACATTAATAATCGTTACGATAACGAATTCAATATACGTGTACATATATATGTTCTAAACGTTAAGTATTGTACAAACAAAATGTAATAATATGCTTTTATCGGTAATATTTTATACTTTATCGTATATAGCTGCAGGTGTCCGGTAGGTATATGGGTAATTTGTAAAGAGGCATACACACATAATAGAGCCATCTTGAGACATTAAACATGATGTATACTGATGTTTGACAAGTTTAAAAAATACGGTTCTACACCGTATATATAATACATATAATATATATCATATTATAATATAGTAAATAATATTATGTAGGTATATACCAAGAGAAAATGCATATTCGCGATTTTAATGTGTTAAAACTTGATAAAACTTTTGCTTATATAAATAGAACCGTTGTCGATATATTATATCCATCTACGTGGTATTTGGCAAACGTTTTGGTCGTGCATACGATCGGTGCCAGTAATTTATTCAACCTGCCAGATAAATAAAGTAATACGTTCTGGAAATATTAATAGAAAATAATTTTGAAATTACTCGACCAAATTAGTATTACTTTAATATACATAGCACATTTTTTTTTTTTTTATTGTATGGGTAACTATATTATATTATATATTATTTATCAATTGTTTGATTGGTTCAAGTATTATACATTTTATGTTTATCCATTTTCTCATTAGTAATTAATTTATTAAAATACGATTTACATTTCATAATATTATGTTTTTGTTGATTATAATCTATTATATACCTTGTGAAGCAGGATTTGATTTGAATCAAACATTACCCGTGAAGCCTTAAGGAAATGAGGATGTAATGGACATCGCTTAAATATTACGTACATTTTCGGGAAGATGGAATAAAACATTGCTTGAACTACTGCGTACCTGTATTGCGTCGCGAAGAAAATCCTAAACCCTCTGCCTGGTTAAGATATTGGTGCTCATAAGCAAAATGTATTCTGAACTGCACCGTATCGTTATGCACATTATTCGGTATTAAACGCATACCAACATCAAATTGATTTACGATCACAATAAAAGCTAATCATAAGCATTATATTACTGTGTATGGAGTACCACATCACGGTTGTATATTTACAAGGTTAAATTTGCTAAAATTTGATATTTTTGTTTCGATTTTCGTGCGACCAACAGGACACAATAACACACACCCTCAACATAATGCCTATCAGCACAGTTTAGTATTATAAATAGTATGTTTTCATACATACGGTGTAAGGCGTAAGTTAAACGGCGCGGTATGTACACGCGTAGTTAACCTTTTGACGTATGGTGTAAACCCAAAGTGGTGCTGCGAACACTGCCCGTTTACAGACTATAATATAGTAATGAACAGAGCCAATTTTCGTGGTACAATAATTAACCTTATTACACGACCGCACGAAAATATATTTTCGTTTACACGGAGTTCACATACGCCTGATGTAGAACTTGTTTACTTGGCTTTGCGGTCTACGATAGCACATTTCATAATAAGCCGCAGGAGTTTTAAGACCAGGAATCTTAACACTTTCGACTATATAATATTATTATTATTTTCTTTCCCCCTTAACATTGTCTCCCATAATTAGTGGGTAGGACTCATCTCTTTCTTCGTAATATTACTATGGATTTCACAACGAACAAAACGCGTTAACGGTTTTTTTTTATTTTTCCCTATAAACTGCGGCACGGTGACCACGCGTGTTTAACAGTCTTACACGTTCTCGGGTGCGTGCATAGACACCTGCAGGCGCGTTTCACATTTGAACATCACATTGCGTATTAGCGTTACGTGATAGAATAAGCGCCACTGCTGTACAGACTGCACATTTGGAATTTTTAGTCGAACCTGGCGCGCGCGGTCCGGCGTATATTACGATGATAATAATATTCACACGTGTGCTGGGAAGAGAACCTCGAGGGCGACAACGTGTAAAAGCTGCGTCCGCGTACAGGTGATACATGTATTAGGTATACATAGGTACACGGATATTATAATATAATATAAATTTCCAGCCGACATAATCCCGTTACACGATCTCCACTAGGTCCGCGTGCGACGGAAATACGCGTTAGAACCGAACACGCAGACGCTGCACACGGAATGTATTATTTTTTTAATGAGCACTGCGCCGCGCCAACGTACAAGACCCGTGCAAGGACCACTGGAAAGTGTCGTCGGTTGAACGTAAAACCGTATTGTGTATAGCGCACGCTAAAGAGGACTTTACAAGAATGTACGTGTTCGATCTGTAAAAAGTTTTACTGCAAACGTTTTCGCGTATACTGCTAATACGTCCTGCTATAAATTTGTATTGTATACGAGAATATATAATACCTAATGAATATTGCTATATCTGAGATTGATTGGTCCGAAAACTACTGGACAGATTTTTACGCGGGCTTATGCAAAACGTTCCGGATCCTCGTTGACCGCAGACGATTTGAAGGCGGTTGAAATTCTTTGGTAGCCCCATTACTAAATCCAAAAATCTGTTTTTAAATTTGGGATTTCTAAATTTTAAATTTCAACTCGTCGAAAACGCTCAGGCTCGGAAAAACGGTTTGCCCGCGCGATCATCGGACGCTCACGCTGCAGCAGGAGGGGGTTCTCAGGGCAGGCAGATGCGTGCCGCAGTCGTCTTGAACGCCGTCCAACAGCAAGCGCACACCGTGTATATATTATAATATACGGTGATATACATGTATGTGTCCGTTAAATATATGTATAATCCTTACGCGTATTCTGAACGCGTGTTTTTAGAACATATATTCGTACATAAAAACGAATAACAACAATATTAATCATGTAATATATTTATGTTTAATTTTATTTTTTTTTCCTTTTCGTCCGCCGTCGACCGTTGCCAGGAATCTGCCACCGTGCGCAGTGCGGATGAGTTACTACGGGCCCGTCGCAGCAGCGCGACGCTGGAATGGAATAAAAAATAAAATTATAAATGAAATCATAGACGCGCGATAAACGACCAAAACGAAGCGCACGGGAAAAAATGATGATAAAATTTAAAAAAAAAAAAACCCCGAAAAATACCAAATCGTTTTCCACCAAAACTAATCCACCGCACGTCTAAGTGTACGCGTGTGAAACGTATATTATACGATTTCGTGTGTACCATTCTATACGAGCGCGTCAAATACTTGTTCGTGTACCTATATATATTATATATATGCTGTATAATTATGTGTATCATCGCGTATAAATAAACGGCGGCGTATGACACCCATCGAGTCCGTCGCCGTACCCCCGCGCGCGCGTATACTATAAATAACAGTAGGACGTGTATGTAATATACCTACTCTGGCGACGCGCGTATAAGCGTAAATTTATCTTTTTGACGGGTGGGCAACGAAACTTGACGATTTATTCGACCGACGACCGCACATTGTAGTGTAACGAACGATAACGCACGTACCGCGAAAGTCCATCTTGACCAATGGCGTACGCGCGAATATTTATGAGTATAAACGACGGCAGTCCACAGCATAATATTTCATAATAATGTATATTACGAGTATATAGGTATAATATCGTCGTTTGCTGGTCGTCCAAAAACCACACGCAGCGTGTATGGGATTCACAATATTATAGATACCCGATGTAAAAAACATAAATAGTAACGTGTCGCATGGCGGCACGGGGGTGGGCAGTTTTTCTGCGCGTCAGCTATGCGCAGTATGTACGAATGCCCGAGAGTGAAAAAGCTAGAAAATCCAGTGCTGCCCGGAACCCTGCAGCGATATAACCAAACCTTTTTTTAATCCTGCGAAAAGAGCTAGTTTGAATCTTTCCAACCATTCGATGACAACAAATAATAAACTGTTATAAACTCGTCGCGGTTTAGAAATCGGTTACAACGCACCCTAAAACGTAAAAAATATATACAATTATGAATGAATCCATTCAATTATATATGAATATATATGTATACACTATACATAAGGGATACAATTTTGTCTGCATACAACATACTAGTACAGATGCACTATTCAGTGGACTACATCCGCTAAAACCTCTATTAAGATCCACTGTTTACATCTAAAATCAACTAATATTATAAAAAAGTCTCTTTTGGCCCATCCACGCGACCTATGACTTTGGCACTTAGCTGAAAAAGCCAACACCAACACTATCGCAAAACCATCTTGGTTTGTAGCCAACCTGCAGCTACTACACGACGACCTACAAATTAAAACCCTACTAGAAACGGCCAGCATCATCTTCTACAATATATTTCACCGCAAACCATACAAAAAAAGTCAAACTGCCTCGTAGCTCAGCTGCCTTCAAAGACTCTACCGGACAGTGCAACTATAGAATAGACTCAAACAAAAGTCAAAACTGGTCTAGATACCTGTTAGTGAGTTAACGACTTAACGTAACCCATTGTAAAATGTGATTTGACTGCGAGTCTTCCTTCATCGTGACACTAGCACACATTAGCAAAAAAAAACTGTATATTGAACGATCGGAGAGTGCTATCCTATATGTATAATGTACACTAATGTCACACATAAACGAACGATTAGCGCAAATAACGTATAAAATGCAGATGAATATCCACTTGTTTCATTTTCTTTTTCAGCCTCGATAATAAAGTCATACACGCGTACAGCCTAGAGGATATACGGTTGACGGACGCGCGTAAGTATACCGCGCGGTGCAGTAATATCGCGTCTACACCTACCACCTATTTTGAGTACAACGCCGTGCGTACATCATGTGAAATGGCGAGTAAATTCCATCATACTATAACTGTGCGTGTAATACTGTATTATTGTTGGACCGAGCGCGATCGAGGGTTATCGGGAACACCGATCAGATACACGTATAAATATAAAATGTGCATACACATGTGTATCGTATCTTTTCGCACGGCCACATCGTATTATACAATAATACGCGCATTGAACTGCAAGTCTGCACACCTACGCGCACATACGATACAGCTATTATATATTATGCTGCACGGACAATGTGCACACGTAATAAATGTACAAGAGGTGATACATAATGTGCATAGAAGTCCAGTGGCGTGTAGGTAAGGAGGTGGACAAAAATGATATTGTAATACATAATGTAATCGTACCCTTCTGTAGCGGTCTTTTTCTTTTCTTTTTTATCTTAGGTTTAGAGAACTATACGAAATTGTGTTTAACAATAGATTTTTGCACGATTTAAAATACGAATTGGGAACCGAGTTCACGCTTTACAGGACTAGATTTTTTTTCTTGTAAAAAGTACTTCTCTCGTCGCGAAAAATATAGCATAATACCATTCATAACGCGCTAAAAAAAGTGTAAGAACACCAAGGTCCAAGTGTGCCATTATACATTATACATTGCGACGGTAAAAAAAAAATACTAACAATAACGTAGCCGACACCTGCATACATATATTATTATACATACATATATATAAATATATTAAATATTTATAATGTTATTTCTACAAAAACCTACAAATATTTTGTATTTGTTTTGTATATTATACGTGTACTTATAGTATGCGGCTTTCGTGCTTTATCGCCTGAAGTCTTGCTGTTTTGATAACGTTTTGTTTTAATTCTAACTGTATTTATAATGCTTGAAAAATATGTATTTAAATTTTAAATACCGTCAATAGATATGTTTCGGTCTAAGTAAATGTTAAAATTTGCCAACCGTAATTCATATAAAAATTCTATGGAAGAGTAACCACGCTAAACACTGATACATTTGCACATGTATATAATAGTCTTGCACACAACACACACGAGTGAAATTAGTCGTTATTTTAACGACAATTTAGTTGACGAAGACGAGCGTGACATCCCGCGTGACGGTATGGACAACATTTTAGCAAGACTCCATCCCAGCGATAAGACATGTCAAAAAAAAAATCGTATTATCTACACCCAGGGTAATCTGGCTAAACATGATTTCGTATCCGTATACGGTTTATAGTGTATCTGCGTCGATTGATTAATATACAATATTTAATCAACGCGGTACCACGCTGTAGTATACGTTTAAACTTCTGAGCTGTGTATAAATTCCGGTGAACCCAGGTCCCTGCAGATTCCTACACCTACGAATCCATGGTAAAAATGAAATTCGGGATTTTTTCGCGTGCCCCGTTCGCCACCCCCTGGCGCCGGTCCTGCGCGCGCTTGATGCACGACTCGGGGGCGCGAGAAATTCGCGATTGAAAATCATACTATATTCGCGTGGAACACGGTGACAAAGCCAAATATTGTACAGCCATATATAAGTACGATGGCGTGCACACGACTTGGTCCTTATACCGCGGGCGGCTGCATGGAAATATGACGTTGCTAGCGGGAGGGGTGGAGGGTCCTTCGTATATATATATATATATATTGAATTTCATGGCCGTTTGTCACCGGCCATTGTGTTCACGGAATTTGATTTACGGCTGGAGCTCAGCTCTCTGTCCCTCTCACTCTCACTCTCTCTCTCTCTCCTCGGTCTCTCGAAAATCAGGAGACACGTGTGCGCTTGCGTGTCCGTCGCCCCGCGATGCCTCGTCCGTCCTCGAAAATATAATATATTATACACTACACGGGTATTGTATATATGTATTTTTTTTTTTCAATAAAATATAATACGTTTGATACGCGCGAGGAGGAGGTCGCCGTCTCGGGAAAGTTTTATATTTAATTAACACACTCGCGATGAGGCGCTTGATGGTGCGGACGACCGACGGCGTTCCGCGCGCGCCATTATTACATCGGACTTCCGGTCGGTTGCACGTCCGGTCGGGAGAGTGCAGTTTACGCGCCATTTCTCTCCGGCTATAACGTAACGCACAATATCGCCATCGTTAATGCCCCCGCAGTCGTCGGACCTTTGTGTGCCCCGTCGAATTTCGGGCCACTGCAACGGCAGCAGTAAACGCGCACACTCGCACGCGCACAATGTGTACACGGACTTGGTTTAAGTTTATATTTATTTTTTTCTTCGGCCTTTTCACCATTTCACCGCGACCTTTGGCGGGGGTCGTCGTACACGGATATATATGATATGTACGCGCGCCCGTTGTTGAATGTGCTGGAAACGTATAATGGGAAATCCATAAAGTGAAAATGCACCCGTGAAGTGTGTGCCTCCACGTACATGATATATATATATATTAATGTGTACATAAATAAATGAAGCCAGTCGGTCGGTCGACGTGTGTGGGAAATAGTATGCGCGTCGTACATCATAATATATAATATTGTATACTGTTGCAGAGGTGTGCGCGCCTACCCCTTGCGCGATGACACGGCGGGCGTGGTGGGAAAATATGACGGGATATGGAAAAAAACGCTTTATGGGAAAAAATTATGATGCGCAGTTGATTCCCGTGCGAGTTTTTTCGCGAGCCATTTTTTTTTTTCGCGAGCCTTTCAAAAAAAGTCGCTCATTTGTCTTCGCGCATCTACTCGTGCGCGTACCGTCCATGTGTTCGTATATGTATTAAATCCTATAGTGCCCGGTGCCGAGCATGACATTAAGAAACAAATAAATTTGCATGATAACAGTATAGGTACATCTTAATATAATAAATTTAGGTAATTCGTTAGGCATTTGTTTGGTTGCCCGCAATCCCATAAATCCGCCACTGATTGTATATACATGTTCACAGACGCCCAGTACACTATATCACTGTACGTTTATTTACGTTTATTCAATATATAAATTCGTATAGATATATTTATATACGTTATTGCTCTATAGTAGTGTGTTGTTGTTTTTAAATCTATGTCTCATAGAAAATGCATATTTCACATTGAATCGTTTTGCAAATCGTCGATTAAATCTATTTCCTAGTATCTGCAGCGCCCATAATATGGCTATATCATGTAGGACCCCCTCCTACTAAAAAAAATTTTAAAATACACCACTGAATACATATATCTATACCAGGACCTACACAGAGCGATATTCTCCGACCACCGTGTTAATAGAGATAGTCAAGTTCTGTTAATTTTTAGCATCCCTGGGCAAAGGCAATTATGTTGACAATAGTTCGGTAAATATAAGTGTATTGTTTAAGAAGTTAAATTGCCTTTGCCCAAGGATCCTCATAAGAAACAGAATTTTTACTATTTCTATTAACACGAGAGATAGCGCTCTGTGTAAATCCCTGCGGGACACCCTGTTTGTATTTGAAGAACAAGGGCTATATGAAGTAATCCAAAACAACCTAACCTGTACGTAACACGAGTACATCATGCTATAAGTATTCGACACCGACGTATTATTCAAATAATAGTGACTTTAAAAACCCCTAAATGCAAAGTCTCGAAGTTGTCTGATTATGTTGAGTTCTGATCTGAAAGTGAACACTTTTCTTCGCATTCGATTTCGCTCAACACATACCGCGGGTCCGACATTTTGTAAACACACATATATCGCAGTTGTGCTTGAACAAGAACCACAGCTGTAAAACTGCAAGAGTCCGACCGACTGCGCGCACAAGTAAAGTCGACCGAATCTGCAGAGCGCGCGTTCGTGATACTACACGTGGCGCAAAATATACCTATACACAGTGGCGTAGGAAGACTCGTTAGAGCCCCTGGCAATCCTAGGAAAATGCGCCTTTTTAGCGATTAAAAAATTGACGAAAATACGGAATGATATTTTTTTATGTATATAATTAGGTAATACAAAATCATTTAACTGTCAGTTTTTATTACAATGTAAATTTCAAACTTTAAAAATGTTCTTTTCTTGCTTTAAGGCTAGAGAATTGTTCGATAAAAATAAGTACCAATTTTAAAGCGCGAATTTGCGCCCCTTCATAATTTGCGGCCCTGGCGTAGGCACAGTTTACGCCTTACCCTTGCTACGCCACTGCCTATACAGTCTTTGGCAAGTGCGGCTGAACTATTCTAACGATAGTACACGGGGCCGGGCGCCGCCGGGGTGCTAAATTAATTTGTCGGACGTCGTAATGTGTTGTTTACGGGCGTGTGTTGCTGCTTCGTTGTTAATTCCGTTTTACGACGTTATAAACCCGAGACGACTGCGCACCGCGTTCACAACGTGTAGGTGCGTGAACACCCATAACCGTACGTGTACGCTCTCGGGCGCGCGCGTGCAATCCTTTTCCGCGAAAACACACCCCCGCTGCGCGCACGCCATTCGTCGCGGGCGCCGCCGTACGTGCGCGTATACATTATGCATTAGGCTCACGAGCGTTCCGTCGAATTTCCCCGGGCCACCGTGTCCCGCGCGAATAATTTACGCAGGACGTTCCCAATAATAGGTGTACGCATTTACTAAAAACCTACACATCGCGCACCGGCGGAACTGCGTTTTAAACGACGCACCGAATTATTTACAACCAGGGCCGTATTTACGCCTAGGCCCGTGAGGCCCGGGCCTAAGGCGGCAAATTTTGTAAGAAATAAAAAAAAAATCATATAAATGCATGAAATATTTATATGATTTTTTTTAGATATCTGTGTGTAAAATATACGGGCGCATCACACTGAAAATCTCATTAACCCGAAATCAATATCTCGTAATGTGAGCTACAAAGATAAGATACCTACCTAGGTACATAATAATATAAGTTGTTCCTAAAAGTAATTACGATAAAAATATAATATATATATATATAGAAATTGGCTAGGGACATTGTGTATCCACATCGCACACGGCCACACTTTATTTCAGTTTATTGTTCGTCATTGTCGGGAGTGCATATTACAACATAATATATTTAATAATTAATAATTAATAATTTACAGTATTTAGCATTTTTTCAATATGAGTGACGGTCATAAACGTATTAGTGGTTCAGAGTATAAAAAGCGAGCCAAAGATAAAGAATATAAAGAGAGTAAAGTTCTAAATAAAATACCTAAACTAAGTACTTTCTTTAAACCTGCTACACCGTCTTCTTTGAATACAACTGATAATGGTCAACAACATCAACATGATTTAGAAGAGATTGAAACGAGTAAGTGCGAATCGGATTTTGTCATTAATAATTTAACAACCTCTACTTTAAATATGGATCCAGATACATTTTATATTGATTATAATGATCCGGCTAAATGGATTATTAATGATGTGACTCGCGAAATTTATACTGATAATGCTTAATTAGGATTTATAATTATTATTTGTTTTGTTTATAATGATTAATGACTATTGACCTAATTTCTTTAAAATGTAATAAATTTATTAGAAATAATTACAAATTTTTTTTTCTTGGGGTAGGGGCGGCATATTTTAAAGGGCCTAGGGCGGCACTTGTTCTAAATCCGGCCCTGTTTACAACCGGTAAAAACCGTGCAAACCCGTCGCGGGGATGAGGCCCGTGGTACGGTTATGCGGACGCGCGCGTCTGTAGTATACATAACGTGACCATACGTCCCGCTTTGGGCGGGACAGTCCCGCTTTCGAGCTAAGTGTCCCGCTGTCCCCAAAGAACCTAAAAATGTCCCGCTTTAAGAAAAGTCGACTTGTGGTAAGTATTTATTGATCACATATTATTATTATTATTATTATACTTATTAATATATTAGGTCCGTTTTTCTGTTGCCATTTTTTATACAAATAATTAATGTTTTTTTTCCAATAAAAAAATTGTTATTTTCGCTAAATGATGTGGTTTCCTTATTAAAATATACAGGTGTCCCGCTTTGAAGAAAAAAAAATATGGTCACGTTAAGTATACATAATACGGATAATAGTAGTTAGTGTTACACTAACCTCACTCGCGCACGTGATAAACATTATTCGGTCTAATGTGCACATTCGCACATACGTAATAAATTAAAAAAACGTTTTCAGCCGGAGATAGCTGATACTATCGTGATTGTTGTTATTAAGTGCTATCGTGTTACGGGAAGGAGCGGAGTCGGTCGTCTGGAGTACGAGTCGCTGCGTATACCGCGATTGAGATGTTTTGAGCTTTTAAATGTGCGGTGGTATAACTGCAGCGTTGCGTGGACCAGATGATTTTATGAAATTTAATAAATCAATGTTCTCGTTTAGATTAATACCTATATTACGAACCAAACGAAATGTGTGTTGTATAACTTCTGGTACGGAACACTTTAACTCAGTTCGGCGTGGGTTGTTACATTTTGACTCGGTGAATAGTTGCACGTTTTTTTTTTTTTTTTTAGCTATGAAATGTTTATTTATTTATTTGTATACTCGTATATTTTTACAGAAGCTCTTAGAATTTACTGTTTAAAACGGATTAACATTCGTTCAGATAAAAATTGTGAAAATTTAAAATACACAAACCCGTTACAGCCAACCCCGTTTTCCCATGTACACAATATATGCGCGCGTATAACGTGCAAACATCGCTGCGCACGCTGTTATTGCGACCCTCTCGATTCCAGCTGGATCGCTATTTTTGTGACCAATAAATTCCTTTTTACGGCACACGAAGAAGACGTACAAGTCGGTTTTATTTCTTCTCGCGTGAACATAATACAAATATATATATATATATATATATACGTATATCAAATGGCTTATTTTTTTTTTCTTACGCACGCGACAAATCTTCGGCGAACTGAAAACGAGCGGACGTCGCGCGTGTATAACACATAACCGAGAACACGAGAGCGAAACGTTTTATTGCACTTGTATAAATATTATGCTTCGAGTACAGCACTACGTTTTATATACTATACACACATATATATATGTGTACGCTCGGATCTAATTGAAATCCGCCATTTCGGTCGGTGTTCAGTGTGCCGTGTTGATATTTATTATGGAGCCGGTTCGCGGGTTGCAGCTTTTCTCCTCCCGGCCGCAGCATCGGGTAATACAGTTAATCTGCCAGGGGTGCGCGTGCGGGGTGGACGGGTTTTTGCGCGCGGAGAAAAACTCGGCACTCGTTTCCGTTTTCCGGCCCCGAGCTAGCTGGCGGGGGGCGTACGTTGTATACACAAAAAGACTATACGGTCCGTGAATTTCCCACAGCACGTCGTTCCCCGCGCAATAGAAACAGCAGCAGCAGCAGCAGCAAAGTTCGGCCACGCGGAAGACCGGAACCGCCACCGCGCAGCAGCCACCCCTAGATGTACGAATGCAGGCTGCGGGGAGGGACGCGAACGACGACGACGGGCAAATGGTTTTCTTCCGTTTCTATTGTACGACTTGCGATTTTCCTATACGACGTGAAAAACACACACGCACGGCCGAGTAGTGTGCTGTTGCGTGTACGGATGTATACTTTGAACTTTTCCCTTGTTCTTTCCTCGCCGCCGTGCATGTTCTGTGTTCAAATGACATATAATATAATGGTGAGCACGGTTCACGGTGCACGGGAGAGGCCATAGAAGTGTACACGCACGCGTATAATGCATATGTGCATTCTTAAGGCGGGAAAAAAACGCATTACAAGTTACAACCGGACGGTTAGAGTCCAGCTGCGGTACACGTAATATTTTTTTCCTACACGTACATGAGTAGTGGCGTGTGTAGGCTTATACATCAGTGTGTACATAAAGACGTGATTGTGGGCGGCGGGGGGGGAGGGGAGGCTATACTTTTCGGGGACAACTTATCATTTTTACCATGTAAATCGCCATAATAATATGTTCATACGTGTATGTACTGCTGTGTACACGGTAGGACGGTTTTTATTTTCTTCCGTTGCAGCAATATGTAATAATGTAGAGCCCGCGGTCATTTCGGATATGTTAATGCGCATTCACACAAATACCACCATATACCTATGTACATATATTATGCGTCTGCTGTATAACAGCCTATTTAGTATACGTCACTGGGACGTAAACAACCCACCGAAAACCGAAAAAAAAATATATGTTCATCCCTCATAATACCAAACACTTTTTTTCGATTTAATGTTATAGTCTTTGTTCCTCGGTTGGAGTGTTGGATCTTCACTAAAATCATACATAAATCCAACCGTATTTGCTTAATAGCCAAATTTGTATTCGTGCAAACATTATTAATCTTTTTGGCTCTTCCAGTAGATTTGTTTTTCGTTTACTCCGCGAAAGCCGATAAAGCGCCCTTCTGTAGTATACGAAGTATATATTACATAAATGTTGAACATATTAATAACGAATATTACATAGCTTCGCGTTCTATAACTGACACTGCTGCGCACCATCGTGGCACTATATTACGGTATACGTGCCGAGTGTGGCCAAACAACAAACATATAATATATATTATTGTACTATATTATATACACTGCAGTAGAATAGCTATATCGCACATCGATTTACGACGATTGTTATTCATGCCCGCGAATGTGACCGAAATACTTATATAAAACGCCCCTATTCTCTCTCCCTATATACATATTATATTTTATATTAAGTATTTGGGCGCAGGAATTTGTGCAATAACATATCTAGTATATTGTCATGACGTATAATAAAACGACCGAGTGTGTCACTTGGCTTCGATTACGTAATATATGGTTTCAATATAATGACTCAATTTCAAATTAAATATTATATAATATAAAATTATAGATAGCATTTCGAAAAAAAAAATAAAAAATTGCTGTTTGAATACTTTTTAGACGTGTAGATAATAATATAATAATTAGATGCATTAAAATACAGTGTTTTGATTGGTTATTTCGAATGTTAACAATTTATACGCATCGTTTCGTTGTTTCAACTGGAAATCGTATTTTATATTTCGAAAATCATTTAACATAGGTATACCTACATCGCATGATGTATAACTCTGGGTGTGTATAGCTGCCGGGGCGTAAACCCGATCGCGATGTTTGTCAAACCGATGTATAATGGGGACGAGGCATCTCATGCTCAACCGAGATCAATACATTTTGATAAGAATACGTATTAAGAGATTGCGCGCGGGAAGAAAACACACGACTTTTTATGTGTTTTCCAACTATCGTGATTCACGGTTTAAAAGTTATCCAACAGACGAACACGAAAAATAAACAACGGTTGACACGAGCACTATAAAACTTTCCGTATACCCGTGCTGCACGTATTACATGTATATTGTATTATTATATACGCTCCGAACGGGTATGTAATGCCGTACATGATATTTACGATCGCGCACGAAGCTGATGCGTATATACACGTATAACATGTGATATGGAGTACTGCAGCAGCGCTAAGAAAAAGAAAAAAATTCTACGAAAAAAAAACCTTAACGATAATCATCGTCGTTGGGTTAATGTATTCCGTATTCGTACGTACACTCGTGTGATCTATATTTTATAAAGTAATAATAGTCGTTTGTGGCGATTAAACATTTCATTGCGCGTTATAATGCGCGACATAAACCTGACTGCGAGACGAATGAAAATATATACACGGTGAAACCTCTGAATGGCAGACATCCCCGGTCACCAAAACGTTGCCAGCTATTCACAGTTGCGCGGGGGGAGGGGGAGGATAAGAGTTTGAAATTTATAATGGGGTATATGTATTAAATGGGAACATATCGCGCTAAGTTAAATTGAATTTCTTATTTAATACATACGGAAGAATAAAAGAGAAAAAATAGAAATTGCATACATAAATACATAATTCATCAATGCCGTGGAAAAAAAATCGGTAAGTAAGGTCTGTATGGAATTTTTCCGTCTCTGTACAATCCCGTGGGTAAGTTTGTAGAAGAGAAAATATAACTGCTTTCAACCTTTGTAGAGGAAATGAAACTACCGTATTTTTTCATTGTATTAAATTTCAGGATAATATAGGTGCCCGATATTCAGTTTTCCGCACATTTTAAAGTAGTGAACATTTCCCAGTTCTCTTAAAAAACTTCCGCTACTGGGAGGTGTTACTGTATAATACAATTATACACTACTAAGATTCACGTCAATCCTCGAAAAATCATATTAACTCGTGCGAATAAATATTAATATACATCGTTTGGCCATTTTAGAGAAGTACTCTTTCCCGCACTTGAATCGATATAGTTTCACATCGCGCACAATATATGCGGAATGGATGTGATATTTTTATGACGAAAACGTCGTAAACGCAAACACGCGTGCCTGGGGTTTAGGTGTATAAAATGCAAAAAATTGCATTTTAAAACGCAACAACTGCGTTTAAACAGTTTTTATAAATAATTACGTACATGTGAGTACGTATATTATTTCGTAGAACAAAAATACAATCGATGTGTTACATTAGAATACCGCCCGGACACAACGCCTTATGGCTATAGACAATGTTTATTCTCCGATACGATTTTATTGAATCGTTTGAATCCAATTGACACACACGCCACGACAATAGAACCGTTGGTCAATTTATTATTGGTACCATCTGATTGTTGTTTATTGCTTCTGGTGCTTCTTCGACCACTGATTGGAATTTCGTACAGTTAATAACAATTATTGCTCGTAGAATGTAAATACACCAAGTATATATACTACATTATGACCAGTAGATATATTGTATTGTAATGTATACGTCGTATAATATGGTATGAACTCTGTGTGTGTGTGAAGTGTACGTACAGGAATAATAATTATATATGGTTTAATCGGAGTCGAATTCGATTCGACCGACTTTAAATTGAAAAAATACCGCCTATCTAACCTACATGGGTTATACCGATAATTTTCAATCGAAAATTGGCTCAGAAATATTCATTATAAGAAAGCAAATTGTTTTTGTATAATTGTTTCGTTTTGATTGTCTTATGTTATAATTAGTTCAAACGGTTTTGTATGAGTAATTATTTTTCTTTGTCCTTATGATATTATGCTAGTGGAACAAACGTAATGAGAAATTGAGAAAGTAGCATATACGTTCGTTCTGCACGGAAAATAAAGGAATCGACGTAGATAATATGGTTTTGGGTATTAATACCGATTATCATAATAATAATTGTGTATAATTGATTTGCGTTTCTTTAGTGTTCGTTGCGTGACGCTAATCGTTTATCCGAGATTGGTAGAAGAAAAAAATGTTGTATCCAGCACAAAAACCTATCTATGTTAACTTGAACAGAATTATGTAAAAACCAAAAAAAATGTTTAAGTCTATAATAGAAAATGAATGTAGTCGCACACACACGTATACATTTTTATTTAACAATAACAAAAATTGTATGTAAGTACTTCTGAGTTAATCCATATTTTAATTTTTGAACAGTATACTATAATATGTAAACATGTACACAATAGATGAAACTTCAATTCGATATACTTATACGTTTAAAAATGAAAAAATAAAACTATAAAATATTCGATTTTGAGAGTTATTATTATTATTTCATTCGAGTATGTAGTGAGTATTTACATATTTACCTATTGTAAATTTGTGAGAAATGACGACTGTTGTAATTCCTTTTAAAATATTAAAATAATTAACCGTGTTCTGAAACGTCCTTGTACAATCGTGGTATATTTCTTATGGTAACGTGTTACGTAAAAAATGTTAGATATCATTTCCACGAAATCAATCGTATTTTTTACATTCGTTTGAAAAAAAACATTACCACATTTATTTACGGTCTTCGTTTAATTTTAACGATATCTCATATTTTACATGAGATGTTGTCGTCTAAATTGTGTTTTTTTCACGATTAAACGATGATTGGTGCGATTTACAGAGCTTGAATATATTTAATCGGTCGTTGTGTAATAGACGACATTACTGTAAACACTGTTAACGGACAGTTTAAAACTAGATTGGTTTCGTTTCCTAACCGTTACGCGGAGAGCGGAAACAATCGATACTGTTTACGTACAAGGTATACAGTCTCGATGCACACGACACAAACATAAACGTACGTCGCACGTGTCTTAGGCATAATATAATATTAGTGCGCGTACAATATCGTACTTTTCTCGACCAGTACCACGGTAACACACGCGTGCTATTCGATTAGCGTTACGCCAAACGCCTTTCACGTGCACGTCGTCATCACGAGCGTGCGCAATGCGTACGAGTAGAAAAAAAAAAATGGAAAACTTTGGAAAACATCACGGAACACGCGGACCGCTGCGGGATATGCCCCGACTCGGACGATCAAAAATACATCGGTTCGTGATCAGAATGTCGGAGGAGCGTGGTGTGCCCAGTCGTCGTCGGCCGGTCGGTCGGTCGGTCGGTCGGCAGGTCGGTCGTCGGTGTTTTGATCGTGAACGGGTTTTAAATATTTTACAGAAGAAAAAAAAGACCGTATACGTGTACTATGTACGAAAATAATATTATATAGAAATTATTTATACACGCGCGCCCGCCCGCCAACAAGAACCTACGTCATGTCGCTCGTATAATCGCTTTAGATTTCCTGGAGATTTCTCATAATATGTACAGTATATTATTATATATTCTTTTTATTATTATTATTATTTTATTCTTGTGGTCTGCCGGTAGGGAAAAAAAACGGACGGGCGATAAATCTCGCCGACTGTTTTTCGTTTGTTTTTTTCCCCCCCGGTCCGAAATTTGACTGGATACCGCGCCGCAATAGAAATTATTTTCGGTGCGTTAAAACTTTAAAGAGAGACTACCGAGCCAACGGACCCGGGATACGAACACGATGGTTCGCTGAGCGAAACGGTGAAAAAAAAAAAACAAAACCCGTCCTCGGATTATTACGGACCTTGGTGGGGAAAAAAATAAACGTAAAAAAATTCCCGCGAATCCTATAAATATATTCTCCTCCCGCGGTCCCGGGCCCGCGCGCTCGCACGACAGGTCGCAATTAGAGTGCGAACCCGCGGGCATTAGCGCAGTAATTATCATAAACGCTGCATCCGACGCCACTGCCGCCGCAATGTATACATATATTAAACACATCAATAAATTGTCACACGAAATTTTATCGCGAAAAGGATGAACGGCGGCGGCGGATAGCGCAAATTCTGTGTGTTCGCATATAATTATACGCACGTGAGCGGAAAATAATAATAACAAATTTACGCGTAAAATATAATGACTCGACACCGTGAACGTCGATGAGTTTTTTGTTGTTATCTGCAGTGCGATGTGTGTCGGAGTGGTGGGGGGTTATTGAGGGTCGTCGTACCACCCCGTGACCTTTTTTGCTTATTGCGTTCGCTTTCTATAATGTGATAACGAAAATAATTGTTTACGCATATTGGTGCGAACCGACGTCAACACAAGAAAATCACTTACGCGTGTAATGTTCGGGCTGCATAATACATATGCTAGTATAAATAATATCCCGGCACAAACCGTAAACATTGAGGAGAACGAGTCGCTATAAAATTGGATTGATGAGCAAACTTTACTGTGCGTCTCCTCCCGAAATGTCGAGTTGCAAATCACGTCGCACGGTGGTACTACTATTATAATAATTATACTACCGTATACCGAACGATAATTTCGTAAATTCTCGAAGGTCTATTCCAAGCGATGTAACAGCATAATCCTTTGCAGTCGCAGTGCCGAACGTTTCATGACGAGCGTATGTGTAATAAACGAAGAAAAAATCTAAAAACCGGTAACTATATGGTTACCGTGTAGATTTAATCGTGTTTTATTTACCGCATTAGCTTCACTGTGTTCAGAAAAAGTCTTCGCGTTTGTACCCGAACCGAAATCCTGGCAATGTTAAAAAATGTCCTCTTCGTCGCAACATCGATCGTGAAACCTAACCAACCCACACGCCAACACCGACATTTTCACAATTTTTTTTTTAAAAACTCATGCCGTCCTCGTTTGCAGTACGCCGTATTATAGTATGTATACATCTATAATGTATCACGTGTGCATGCATTAGTACGTCTCGCGTCGCGTCGGTCGTGCGCGTTTTCGACCACTTGCTCGTTCACGACCAGCCCGGCATTCGGTATAATATAATACAAAATACGCGTGCTATAATAATAATACGTATACAATACACTTAAGCTGAATACGCTACGTGCACATATATTTATATATAATGCGTGTATATATGGATACGTGAAAACAGTAGTCGTTGCAGCCCGTCCAACCCTTGTGTGAAGAAAAAAAAAAAACGGTTTTTTTTTCTTCTGTCCTCACAATATATTATGAGCGTGCACCACGTATATAAGACGCTGCACGAAGTCCGTACATACACCTTTGCATAGCTGCATAGGTTAGCTACCTGTATAGGTACCCGGCGTGACGTCACCGAGGCGCTCATTGTTGTGTACACGCATGCAATGCGCGTGTGCCTATACGTGTGTGTTCCCTTTCGTTTTATTACTATTTTTATCATTATAATCGTGTGTAAAGAATCCCCACACATGCGCACGTTTGCTATAGCCGAGGCGCACACGCACCGCAAGAGGGTCAGCGGCGACGGTGGAACGACCGGTTACACGGGGTATAAATCAAGTTGAACCGGACAGACGGGGGACACGCCTACGACCTTACGAAACAGGACACTGAATTCCCATATTGGTCGGCGACACGACTCCGGCCGGCATTTCTACAATCATACGTATATAAATGTGTACGTGTATTATACGCACCATATTATAACGACGTGGATATAGGTACAATACATATTGCGCGCCGACGCGCGTGTGTCCTTTGGAATCCGTTTTCCCTTTCCAACGCTGCTGCACCCTTTTAGCTGCGCCTAAAAAGCGAAATTAAAAAATAAAATAAACGCACCGAAACGATAATATTACAGTGTGTACTGACTCGACGACCGCTTCAGCTTCAAACTTCATTTTGCGTACTTGTGCAGTTTACACTATCGAATAATAATATATCTTTTACCTACTCGTACATACGTACAGAACAGAACGCACATCGAATGCGCGGCCGTATACATGCGCGCAGCCAACTATTGAAGTTGTACCCACTGCAGTCTTCAGTGCACCTTTTTTGCCGTTCCGACGTCAGCCATTGCACATAATATCATATGATAAGGGAACTTTGTTATTATTATTATATTATCGACAGCGATATGGTTAGAAATAATATATGTTTATATTATACGCGCGTGCGTAAGGATATCGGAATCGCGTAACGGACGCACTACGGATGTAAATAACACATCTTAAACGGAATGTTCGAGCGGTTCGGGTCGCACGTATATTCATTCGCTGACCTTTGCTCCTATATATATATATTTTATTATTTTATGGTTAAGAATTTGTATACAAAAGCATATGATTGTGGAAAAGTAGCTGCACGCATAGAGCTGTAGCATTTATATTATAGTACCACGAGTGCGCCGCGATACAGAGAATTATATTGCACGATATGCATATAATATATTACGTTAGTATTTATAATATGTATAGATTGTTTGCATTATTCAAAGTACAATGACACCTTGCGTAGTGAAATCGTGCAAATGTATAATCCGGTAACTCCCCGATACAATTAAATACCTCATAGATGTACTTAGCGATTGTTTTACTTTCGTGTAGAAATCGCTCTAAGCCGGCGGCACTATACATTTTATGGTACAGTTTCGGTATAGGTCACGAGAGACGATCGTCCACGATTTATGAATATACATAATTATTTACGTAGGTATAGATAACGTGCAACCGTGTGCGGGTAATCGAATACACTTTAACCGATCGTAATGTAAGGAATTTGAAGTTTTTTTTGAGGATTTTGAAATTTCCAGAAGAAAAATATCCACTAATAGGTATATATATAAATCGTTCCGCTGTGGTAAGACCCTACGGGGAAATTGTGTTTTATACGAAGACGTTCGTTTCTGCTTTTTCCAAAGACGTATTAAACAAAACGAGGACGTTAGAGGAGATAAAAGAGGCAATATAATTCCGCAATGCGGGCGTTATATAAAGTATATATATATATAAATTGCACGTGGAAGAGAGAAAATGGGAAAGAGTTGGAGGAGAAGAGTCGTGCGGCGGCGGAGGAAGAAGAAAACTCTGATAAAGCAATAACCGTAGATCTGTGTCTGGGGGCAAGGTTTACCTAACTAACTCCCGGGGCATTATCTCTGAGAAAACTTTCAGCTAAATTGACTATTTTCAAAGGTCTTCTTCGTTTTACTTTATGCGGCACCAAGCGATTCCGATTTTTATCAGGCCGTAAACTTTTATCGCCCCCCGTGCTCATGCCGACGTTACATTTATTTGTGGCTGTCATAAATTTGCCGGGACGGAAAAAATGGATATTACTGTACCGTTAAAACAAGTCGAGAACAACTCACCCCATTTAATGGCGCTCATCTATACACGAGCGGCTAAGTTTAATCAATCCATTAACAAGACCTTTATACCCTCTTATTTTTTACTTTATTATTTTTTAACTACTCCATTGGTGTGCCTGAGTACTGATTTACCGCGAAATTGGCCAACTATACGAATTGAATTGATCGCAATTAGATTTTACGCGTTTCCCCATCGATTACATCGCGCGTATTTGAACGGTGCACAGAGTAATACGTATCGGAGAGCGACTCGAGTACCAGCTATATAGTGCATAAACACGGGCTTTATTATAATAAGACGATCGGCCATTATTCGGTCTGCGATAAGCTTTTTTATCCTGACAAAGTTCGCGCTGATGCGCTTTTTGGGCGTTGGCGGTCGATTATATACCATAATCTACCGATATATACTTTCTAGAAGTGATAAGCTCTTAATATTTATTACAAATTATTTTCACATAAAATCGAATAGAGAAAATAGTATAACAGTACATCATTGAACTATCACACTGAACTTTTATGTATATACAAATAACGTGGGTGTATAAAATGTACGATGAAATATATGAAAATAATGCGTTGTACGGCGATGCAGTTTGACGCGGAGCGAAAAACGCTTGAATTCAATGAGCAGTGTCGCTTCCATGCACGCGGACTACACGTAAAAAACCATAAGTCAAATGAAATCGCCGGCTACGTTATAGAGCTATAATAATTGTCGAAAATATTTCTTACGTTATGGTACGTACCTATATCTACATAACGGTGTGTGTAATATCGGATGTAATTAATTTTGTCGGATTCGCGATAGATTTTCTAATCGTTTTCCTTTACTATTGAGTCGTTTAATTGGGTTATTACAGTGGCTGTCGCGTTATTATTGCAGCAACCTATTTCTCCGAGTCCTGTACTTGTCGTTATAAGTAGTGCGTCGATTGTTTCGTACGCGACGTCGAACAATACTGCGAAACAAAGTTAAACAAAATACATTTTTAAAGTTTTTCATTTGTTCCGGCGGCGAAACAAAAGAATTGTTCGGAATAAAGTTACGCGATAGCAATACAAACAGCGTGAGGAAAAAAAACCCATTTAAAAAGCCAATTCAAAACGAAATGGTAAACGCGAAGATATTAGATCAACGTGATGGTGGCGAATAATGGACCGAATAAAAGAGAGAAAGGCGGCGAGAGGGACCGTAAAACGGTTTAAACTCCATTGCTACGGACGCGATCACGTCGAATAATAACATTTGATCGTCATCAATATGCGCGTTGCACAGGAGCGTGTTTTCGAACGAAATCCGTGCAACAGTATTGCACTACGATCAAACAACAATCGACTGCTGCTGTGTGCCTATTATAATACCAATAAATATCAGGACAAGCTCGTCCCGAACGACAGCAAACGGTTTGAAGGTTATTATCCTGTGTAGAGTTCGAACAACGAGATGTTGTATAATTAGTCCATTGCGTGTACGTACCCTACACGGTTGTATACCGATGATACGCATTTTTTCGGTACCCAAACAGTTACTTGTGCACCGGCGTCTGCGCGTGTAAAATATGCGCAGGTGCGACGGAAATAAACCGAACAAACGATGACGTTAAGTGTCGTTTTGTATGTTAATTATTGAAGTCGTCCCGAACGTTTGTACACATTCGATTGCTGCTCGTAAACGCGCGCGCATTACCCTAGTGGTGATTTGTGTCCGAGTGTATGATATGCGCACGCGCACGCGGTAGACCGACGTCCGTGTACATGTAGGTCCTGTACGTCAGTAGCTGTGACGTAACAATAATATTATAGCGCTGTGCGGCCAGCAAAGTCGTAAAGAACCGTTTAATGCGTGTAACAGAGGTGCCACGCGGGTGCTATGTGCACATATATAGTGATTTGGTCGTATATTTGTCATATAATATTATCAACACGATATACAGACGTAATATAACAACGTATAATTCCGACGCGCAGTGGTCGATTCGACAAACCATGTACTCTCCTTATCCCTGCACCCCCCGTGGCCATAGTTAAATACAAACTAGGTGCCTAAAAACCTTATAACTTTTTCACCCCCCCCCCCTGCGCGCGAGCTCGTCCTTTATGTAAATACAGCGTGATCGACGTTCTATACCGGTGGAATGTCGGATTTCACGCGACCGTGTTCATGTACATTTATAGGTTATATCGTATAATATCGCGTATACAATAACGCTCCTACCTATTAAAATATATCTTATTAATCATCTACGAGTATAAGGTAGGTAGGAGTCCCGGCCGTACGTTGTAATTATAAAATGCTGTCAAAAACGTGATTTTGAATAATAATCCAGCGGCCAACGACATATTATATACTCTGCGCGCAGTCATATTATATTTAATCGGTCGTTGATTTTATTTTCGTCTCCCCGTCACCGGCTCGCACTACGTCTTGTACACAAGCTACTAATAACAATTAATACTACACGCATATTATTATTTTTTAATATACGTAAAGGTATGCGTAAACAGTTTTTAATAGAGCACCGGCCGCGATTATAATGCGCCTACGAAATACGAACAACAACGATAACGATATATTATATATGCGTAATAATATTATATTACGTACAACCTTGTCGGGCGGGTAACCACGAAAACCCCGGTGAAGTGCGTATGCCTACTACGCATATTGCGTATAGAGTATATTATGACCCTGCGATTAGGCGACGAAAACAGTGGCGCACGATCGACGGGGGAGGCGGAGTTAGCCTCCGAAATGTGTTCGAGCCCGTATTGCAGGTAACTTATGTTAAGTGAGTTCCAATTTTTTAGACGTCCGACTAGTCTTGGTATTTTGTTTTTGATGCTTTGATGAATTCAGATAAAATTGTACTTGTTAACATAAAATATTTTATCAATATCACGCAATAACAATTAATCAGCTAAAGGCATGCGCACTTTCCCACGAATTCACTGCCCCGTTCATAAAATACGTACAAGACTTATAACAAACATAATATGTAACATAAAGAACATGTTATGTGTAGAGGTGTTAATTGATGGAAATTGTTGAAAAATACCGTGAAATTAACTATAAAAGGAAAAATTACCTAAAAATTTAAAAAACGTCAAGAAATCAAGAAATGCACTTTCCTACAAATACACAACCCTAATAATAAGTATGAAAATTTACACAACATAAAATTATTCCTAATACAAAAATCGATGGTCAATATAATATGTATTCACTACTAAAATTGTTCTAGTTTTAATTTGAAAAAAATCTGGTGGTGGTGGAGGGACTGTTCCCCAAGTTACGGCCTTGGGTACCTATACCTGTAATGAACATTCGTGTTCACTGACATCGCTTCCCGTTCCCGTACATCCTTACATGTGCCGCAACTCGCGACGACAAAAACATAAGTCCCGTAATACGACGAATGGGTCGACGAATTATAACATGGCACCGCGGGCATTAGTGCGGGGGCGAATTAATTATAAATACCTAACGAAATTACGTTTATTATTTATACGCGTGCTGCGAGCAGTAGTGTTTTGTTGGTGTAAATTAAAAAAAAAAAAAAGGAAAAAACCGACAGCAGATCGTGTTTTCCCAGTATGTTCATAGGTGTACCTATGCAGTGCACGCGGTGTATTCGTGAGATATAATATAATAAATATTGGATAAAATTGTGTGTGCGCGTCACGAGTGAATAATAATTATCATAAATCCGTAAGTTGCCTTGAGTTGTTTTTTTTTTTTTGTTACGTTTTCGTTTTTGTTTTTAATTAACGCCTCGCGATACGCGACCAGCAATTAACCGGGTGCGTGTTACGCCGTGCTTAATCGATGTAGTAAATATTAAACGTGAAACTTTACCCAAAAAATAGAAGCTATAGAACTATCGTGTCGCCGCCGCCGCTGCGGAAGACCGATAGTGGACGAAAAAATACGACCCGTCATTGGTACAAACATTGTTGTAACTCCAGAGCCGATAAAAAACATAAAAAAAAAAACAATAGCAATTATGATAATAGCAGTGAATAACGCGACGTGGTTGAAAATTCTAATTTCAATTTAGGAGGTGCCAAAAAATGGATAGTATTTTTTTCTAAATGGGTTATTATTTTATTTGACTATACGAGTATACTCGAAAACGTGCGTACGAAAACGTTACCATGGTAATTGTTAAAAATCCTGTTACACGGTCATTGTGCAGCAATATAATATTAGTACAAGTTGGTTACATAACGCGAATGATGTACACTATGTATACCTACATAATATTCAAGGTTTTTACGCAGGACATAGGTTAACAATAGCTTTCGTTGTAATACATAATATTATTTCGATGTAGATGTTACTCCTCAGCGATGTACCTGCGGTTTTTCTTTCGATTTTCCTTGAAATCTACATAACATATTATAATATGCGACATTATTTATAGGTGCCAACGCTTTACAGAATACAAGATTAATTGTTTTATCGCCACAGACCGCAGTTATATTACAATAAAAATACGGTCGTGATTTGCCTATTTCATGAGTCGTGACCAATTTTTCAATCATTAATCATCAATTATAACTGTAAATAATGTTCATTATTCTTAATATAGTTTTCACTTACTCTTGCGCGTTTAACTATAAAGCTTCTGTGTACCTAATCTAAAGATTAAAATAACGATTATACTGAATACAGATTTATATACGTATACGTTTTTAATTACAGACAAACATTATTATTTTTATGTTTAAATTGTCTGCAGGTCAAAACTCGAAACTCACTAAAGGTGAGGCTTTCGATTGCTCATGCATTTCTCCTTTCTCGTACTTGGAAAATAATTATACAAGACTTTATGTGTCAGCTGTCGTGTAAGCTTATACGAGTTTTATAATAAACTATTCAGATATTATATTGTGTGTTTTGAACTGACGATGTTGAGGGTAATGCCAAAAGTAGTTTATACAATAAACTAAAAACAAATTTACAAATATATAGCATAGTTTTTATTTGTGGATAATTTAAACACGTAGTTCCATTGAACGCATTTTACCCATGAAATATATCAAATTATACTTTAAACAATTTGCGCATTAATTTTTGTCTAGGCATTGGTCCATTAAATCAGCTCGTTCTAACAATAAAATAAATAAATCAACACAATATATCATAATAATTCAAAACATTTCAACACTCGGAATAATAAATAATAATAGGTTTAACATTATATTTATGACTTAATTATGGTTGTTATTAAATTATTATTATATATTTAATATCTTTATTATACAATCTTTTTTTTTTTATAGTGCCTAATGTTTTTGTTCATTATAGGCCTGTATTGTATTTATTTATAGCTTTATAAGTATCGCTACATATTATAGTTTCTGGGTAACGATTTATTATGACACAAAGGGAATTGAATGAAACAAAATCATTAGGCACAATAACATAAATTACACACATGTAGTTTTTTCATACCTACAATGACTTACGAAAACATTTTGTTAAATCATCTGTAAAACCTCATTCTAGACAATATTCTGCACTTAGCGAGCTTATGCGTGAGCGAGCTACATAGAATTTCCCATGTGAGAAATAGTTTTCTCTAAGGTCTGAGAGTCTGCTCTTGAGACTTGTTTATAGTTTTTGTAAAGCAGAATTTGAGGAGAGAAACTGTAATCGTTTAAATTCCAACGGAAAATTCGATCGTTAGAAATAAATGGAATTCGTGGTCCAAGTATACAGTAACCCCTTGCGCACACCCAGTTGAAAATTGTGGTTTATATAGTATAATATATTGCGATATAAGGCTTTGAATTTTAGTCTGGTCCCGTCGCAAAGTTTAGGTGGTTTCAAAAATTGCAACAACATAGTTATAGGTTGATTAAAGTATACGTTCAGCTCAAAGCCTGTAAAACCTCAAAACTGTTAGGACTATTAAAAATGAGATTTTCGAAAACTGCTTTCTTTACGGCATAGTATAGTATGCCAAATGTCAGCCAGTTACATTTAATATTCTAGTGGTTTGAGTTGTGCAAATATGAATCAGTCAGTAAGTCAGGACAAGTTTTTTATGTATATATACATATTTGATGAGGATGTATCAGATCATGATTGAAATGTCGGTAAGTTCTACCACGTTATAGTCAGAAAGGTATTTTTTTACGTACATTATACCTATATTATAATTTTTAAATATATACGAAATATCATAATAATGTACTATCGTTTGCTGAGTAGACAACATTGATGTTACGAGTACACTATACCATAATATATTCTTAAATCATCTGTAGGTATTTTATGATTTTACATATTATGACTTATTTTATTTTTTATAATATCAACACTCTAATTAAGTATGAGTATTATGTCTAACGTATGTTATGTGGACCTGTGTAGTGGCTATAGTGGGTATAAAAAAAATGATAAGAAATAATATTCCATATAGTATCGTTATAACAACGGATCGCCGCCTCCGTAAATAAAACGCAATTATTTAAATTGTTTAACATTTAATTAAAATTAATAAGAAATAATGATCACCGTCAATGTGTGAATGTGTGTGTGTGTGTATTATATAGATATCCACGTGTTTAAGATGGATATCAAGCAGGAAAAAACCCGTCCGAAAGAATATATTAAACAGACGCGTTCACTTATTTAAATCGTGCGGTCACGTACCTATATTACCACTTTTATATATATTATATATATATATATATATATATATATATATATATATATATATATATATATATATATATATTGTCTTGGATATATACCAGATTATACTGTGCATAAATACAATACACTGAAGTGGTAAAATGGTAACATGGTAAAATTAGAAAAGTTCAAAAATAAAAAAATTTGGATGATACTCGTTATGCACAATGCACATTGTAGCATATCACTATGACTATATTATATATTCCTACGCTTACGAGATGAGAAAAATGTGTTTTTATAAAATTAAGTGTTAAGTGATGCGAACGAATATCGTAAGATCTTCTCACTTTTTTCCTTTTGTAGATATGTAATGTGTGTCAATATAGATTTAACATTACATAAACGTAAAGTTTGTTGAGTGCATTTCGAAACCATTTCGCAAGATAAAAATTTAACTAATTAGGAATATACAACATAAACCTATACGTATATGACGTATACTCGTGAGTATAATTAAAGGAGCAACATCAAATATTAATATAACCAGCAATATTGTATTATAAGTAGAATGTAGATAATATCATGATGATAACAAGTAATAAAAGGGACTATTGTTTCCTGATAATATATAATATACGTAGGTATCTGGTATACATATAATATAATTCTATACATTTTGTATTATACCTATACATACTATGTATGCATGTATTCGATGATCTTAAATATTGTTGTTATGATCATACAGTTTTTTATTTTTGTGATATACGATTTATACACACTTAAAAAAAATAATTGGTAAGATTTGGAAAATGTAAAGGTTAGAAAAACTTTGCAAAAGTTCAGAAGGTAACTTAGTGCATACAATATACATATATGTATATTTCGTCTTGTATTATATGATACAAACAGTGAATAAATATTACATGGATAAAATATTTTGCCCATTTAATAAAACGCTTTCAAAAGTCAATGATGTCTACGGGTTTAATTTAAAAAAAAAAATATATATACACAATAAAATGAAAAGAAAGAAGAGAAACAGAAAGAGGAAGAGTGTTATTTGTATGTAAATAAAACGCCACCAATGGGTCTGAGTCGTACTAATTTTATACATTAAAAAAGCTAATTAAAGTAGTTTTAAACTGCAAATGTTCTCGTTATTTCTGCTCTCGTCCATTTTAAGTCTCGTCGTCGTCGTATATATGTAGTGTGTAATGTGTATACTATATATATTTTATAATGACCAATTTGAACAAGCGGTAAAAACATTTTATTCGACTTTTGAATTAACATTTATTTCTTTTCTTTCGAAAACGTTTTAGTAATACATAGCACTGGCTGTGTACTCACTGAACGCGTGTTTCCGGTGAGTCCCGCGCAATCGATTATTTTCAACGCGTCTCAT
This sequence comes from Periphyllus acericola, assembly GCA_949715065.1. Lineage (NCBI taxonomy): Eukaryota > Metazoa > Arthropoda > Insecta > Hemiptera > Aphididae > Periphyllus > Periphyllus acericola. The sequence goes on from OX454268.1 coordinate 11,485,466, forward strand.
TATAGACGTACACATAATGCACGAAATAAATCAATACGTGTCGTCGGGTGACCAATAACCTCACACACACACACACACACACAACATTATACTTTGCATTACATCAGATTTATGTCCGTTAAAACGTATTCGTAATGGATTCTAAAATTGGAAAAATGTGTACAAACGTCGATAGCGCCTGGCAGAGATTACGCGGCGTTCTCATTGCACGCTTGTAAAATGTATATGCTCTCGTACATCTTACACGTATATTGCTAAGCATGTACGTTTTGTACATAATTGTATTTTCTGTATAAATACATGTATAGCGGTCGGGATTAGCTTGTGAATTTATCGCGTGTATGTGTTCTCTAACGTTTGATGTATACGAGGTGTATACGTTTATCCACATTTATAATACCTATATAGGTACAGGTACGGTACACGCAACGGCTAACATGATATAAATCTTATGCACACACAATCTATATGTTCGATGTACGTCGTGTGTACCTCCTCGCGCTGGTGTGTGTGTGTGTGTGCCGGTAAAACGGGGTGATACCTACTTTATAAGCTGTACACGGCGGATCACATATATAAATGTATACAATAATTTATAATGTCCATTGGAAAAGGAAAGGATGAGTGATCCGCTAGTAAATATATATATGTATTTTTATATGTATCAAGGAGAACTGGTGTAGCAGTGTGTGTGAGTTAGGGTGTGAGTGTGTGTGTGAGTTAGGGTGTGAGTGTGCGTGTGTACGCAGCTGGCGGGATAAGTTTTCTCGGTGGCGGCAGCTCAAGTTATTTGGGCGATTAAAAAAGAAATATGGCCGGCAGCGGAACCCTCGGGAAGACGTCTTCCTATATCAACCTCCTTCGTTCCCCTCGACCCTGGCTTCCATGCCCCGACGCTCCGACTTCCACCGGCTTCCACCGGCTGCGTGCGCTGAGTAACGATGTTGATTCAACGTTAGCGCGCCGCCGTTCCCCTCGACCAGCCGCCGCGCTAGAAACTTTCCTTACGCGGAAGGAAATGTGTACATGTATATATACGACAAGCGCGCTTTTCCCTCTGAATATATAGTGTATTACTATTATTAGAAACGCGGAGCGTGTAGCGCACGTGGTGTGCTCTCCTCGCCCTCCGCACAGCAGCCCTTCAGCAGCAGCGCACAATCCCTTTCTTATATAATTTATACATATATACATATATATATATATATATATATGTGTATGTGCGTGTGCGTGTACACCATGGCCGTATGATTTATTCGACGCGCGTATATATAGCTCCTCGCAGAAAGGGCGCGATACACCAGAAATGCAATAATTAATAGCAAGCCTCAAAGACATAAATTATAGTCGTACATGACGTATATAGTCTCCTCGAGACTTAATACTCCATTATATTATACACTTATACATTTTACGTACGTTATTAAAAAGGTTATACACGCCATTGTACCGTAGTTCGCGTTAAAGCTGCATAAATTAGGACGGATACACGAGATGTGCAGTAATAGACTATGCGTGCGATAGGTTGAAGAATTCATTTCAGTCAAAAGGATTTTAACGCATTATACCTGTATAGGATATAGCTGCGTACTTAAATACGAACACGTTTCATATCATATTGTTCATACGTAGTACGCACTCTATAACGAACTTGTACAATAAATGTACTATCTACCATATTTTACAAAGCTCAAGGGTCATTGGATACAGCTAAAATATTCTACGGTATATAGAGTATACCTATGGTTTTGTAACGTGTTATACGTATTACTGTTGAATTTGAACGACCATGCGCTATTTATATGTAATTATTGTTAAACCAATTTAGTATTTTACTAGAGACGTGTTACAATTACGCGACAAGAAAATGCCAAATTTTTTAGAAATTACACATAATGCATATTATTTTCAAGTCTAATGTATATTTATTCGAGATGTTTTTTAGTATTTAAGTACTTAAGTATAATATTTTCGATAGTGCGCTACACAGTTATATAATCGCATCTCTGGAATAAAAGTAAAACCGAATCTATGGGTGGTGTTAGGGATGAAATTTCATCCTCTCATGATGTGTTAGTACAACATATTTTGGTTCAATACAATTAAAATCGAAAAGATTAAAAATAAAAGTGTATTTCTATCGTTTAAAACCCGCACCCAATGTTTGTTTTCAATTACATCTCTTTCGCAATACCTTGGTTATATGCAGTATAATGTAATACAAGTAAGTAATAATAAAGAAAACGAAATAATATTTTAAAGAAAATGTTCAGCAGATTATCTACCTAATATAATCTTATTCGCCATATTGTGTACTTACTCGACTGTTCATACGTATAAGAAAACTTACTGCGTGTGCTTGACCGTGTGCTTGACTGCAGCGACCTGATCGTATTCGACAAAATTCGTTTTTCGACGTGGTCGCGTGTAACAAATAAACCGAAACGGTACAGCCGCATTTTTATTACAAGGGCCTATAATATATCACTGTATACAGTGTGTGGCGGCGAAAGACTGTACGAGATCTTAGGTAGATATACCGTTCGTACATGTATGTGCCTGTGTATATATATAGTGAACGCTATATGTGCGGGGTCTCCGAATTCGAAGGCCTGGACCGTAATTTTCTAAACAATTTGTTACACACCGCCTCGGCGGATAGACGCGTACAAACATAATAACCGTGTGTCCTATTATGTAACAATAATGTATACGTTAGCGTGGACCCACACACGTGTGTATCGTTTGTACACTCTGTGTACGGACAACATTGCATTTGTTTGGACGTGCGGATGACAATGGGGCTCCGACCTAGATACGAGAATGCCTTTGCGGCCGTACAATGTAGTACTAGCGCGTATTCGGCGGATCCTTTTGATTTACGGACGGCACATATATCATCGGCAAACGCGTTTACCCGAACCGTAACGGTATACATTTTTTCTCTCTCGGTACCCATCGTTTACGTGCACCACGCTCAACCACGCCCGTGTTTAGACTTTGTTCGGTCACCGAGACGCATACGACTGCGGTACACCGTACGGCGTTTGTCCTTTTTAGTGCCGCGCCAAAATCACTCGAAGAACGATAACCTCTGCGGCCGAACAACGATATAATAGTTATGTTAGTACACGCACCCGTACTCCGCGCGACGACAACTGCCACGGCAACAGTGTGTAGGTGCATGGATGCAACACGTAAGTCGACTTTTTTCGTTTGTATACGCTGTGTGCCTTTTTTTTTAAAAAATATTTTCTTAAAAAGTATGCGCTTCAGACGTGCAGGGTTCGCGGTTAGCAAATTTGCACCTTGCAACGAAGACGCCATTACATAGAGAAATAGTGTTTATGTATAGTATGTAATTGTAGAGCGAAAAGGCCACAACCCGTTTCTCGATAGCGTCTGTAAAGGGTTGCCGGGGTATTTTTCGGAGATGAGGATAATTAACACACATACATATTCTGGCAATAGTTTGATTCAGCGAATATATTAGATTTTTGAATTGCGACATGATACGATTGCGGTTCTATTGCAATACACGTATATTATATACCGAGTTCTCAATATATATGCGCTCTGCAGATCGCGGCCGAGCAAAAAAATGAATGAGGTGATGATGCGAGCATCTCTATCGGCGGAGTCGAGCATTATTTTAGTTTTTTTTTCTAACCGTTATTATATAGGTACCCAACTGCGACTTATGGAAACGCCTTCGTTTTGGCGAAGGAAAACCGTCAGCACAAATAATCATACTTTTAATCAGATACATAGGTTCGTGGTTGTAAATAAATCGCACTACCTGTATACGAGTAATTATGTGTGCAGTGTGTGTGTGTGTGTGTGTGTGTGCATGTGTGTGTGTGAGTAAAAACGGCATGCATAATTTTTATCAACGATTATCGCGTACAATAAACTACTGGAAATATATTACTAGCCGCAAGGGTTTTTAAATATATATAATTTAAAATAGGTTGTATAGTATACGTGTGCAATGTATTATTTATATCAGATTTGTTATTAATTTCGTACGCATTTATTTTTCGTTCTGCATTAAGTACACATATTATACCATTAAGGATGCACGACCACCTAATAAATCATTATGCATTATGCACTGTATACTTATAGTCTATAGACTTGTAGTATTAATAATCGCCGGTTGATGAGTAAATATAGCCACGAAGAATGCATGTGATGTAGATCATATTTATATGAGTTATATATGAAAAATTGTGAAAATACTTGAAATTATTATGGTTTACGATTTTTCATTATTATCTACCGATTTAACTACCGCACACTTATGTCCATTATCGCTTGTAAATATATAATTATTTTGCATACTATATAATAATACTTGCAGAATGCATAATGTATATTGAAGTGTTTGCTGCTGTATAGGTACGAGAACGCATATTGAGTGCAATCATATAAACTGACTTGGTATTTTCTATCTCTGAATAGGCTTCAATAATAGAGGTATGTTAAGCTTTGTAAATTTAGGGTTACCATAGTGTATTTGGCAAAACCGGGACAATAATTTTTTTTCATAATTTTTATGGCAAATGTATAGTCGTATCGTTATATTGTTATTATCTCCTTAAGTCTTAATATCTTATAACATGCAATAAAGCTTGATAAATCTAAAGTTATTTTTAATTCGTTTTATTTATACCCACTTTTTAAAAATAAAAATTATCAATATGTGTCCGATGAGTTTTCAGAGTTTTCCGTCGACCGAAAAGTCTGAGTATTGTTTACTATACCTACTTGGCTGAACTAATGGTCTTTTTGTAGCAATATTTCGCTGTCAAGTATTATTGTCTCATAAAAATGGCCACAAGACACGCGCTATCAAAACTTGTTTTAATTATCATCCGAAACCTATACGTTTACTGTGTTTCAAACTTTCGACCAAGTGTTTCGATGAAAGACAAAATGTTTACATAAACTGTTCAAGTTTCGTTCCAGCGTACACTTAGCCGTCCCCAAACACTTTACATCGGGACACCGGGACGCCATATTCAAACTGGTATATACTGCCGCGGTACAGCCATGACGCGTATGGATCTGCGCCTGCGAGTAGGTATATCCCGAAATTGTCGCGTACGCACGTGCATCGAACGCAATACGTGATCGGTCAAACATTCTCGAATCGTGATCGTAATACATACATATTTATGTTATATACTATTCGCATTGTCGCGCGTTATGATTCTCGGCTGTCGCGTAATACACCTGCGATTCGTTTTTTTTTATTCAAAGCTGCAGGCGTTACCGCGTCGTATCATAATAATCCGTCTGCATTCCGCGCGGACACGTGTAGGCATTATCAATATTGTAGTCCAACGAAGCGCGTGCTCGCAAAAAAACGAAAACGGCCACGAAACGTTTAAAAAACCATCAAAGCGCGTTACGCACGCTTAGTGCATACATATACATAGCTCGGTCGATCTCGTCGTCGTCGGCTACGTCGTTTTTGATGTTCTTTCCCCCTTTATATATTTATACAGACACATAGGTATACACACACACACACACACACATTTATACTGTTATGGCGTTTTAATTGGTAATAACACGAAGCCCACAGGTCGTTCGTAGACTTGAAGTCTGCAACAAGCACACGCGCCCCGTGTTTGTGTACACTACATACTATACGTGTGTGCGTACACCTATACACGAGAAGTTGTATACGTGCGCGCGTGTGTGAGTGAAGGAAATGAGTAGCGCAATAATCGTAAAATACGTTTTTATTATCTGGGCCGAATTGCCACTTCTCGCCGTTCCCCCGGTCATCATGATGGTTCTCCCCTCTCGCTCCGTGTACATTATGCTAGTCGTATACCGCGGTATAAACGCACCACCGCGCGTGCATTCGTCGATCGAGCAGACGGGCTTGTATATATTGTATATTATTATAAACGTGTCATTTTTATTACGCATTAATGACGGCGGGCTATAAAAATAAATAAAAAAACATTTTTACGTCCAATTTTATTGCTCGCCGACGACGACGTCTCGGTTTATAAACACACTTGTTTAATATATACCGTGTTATATATATGTACACACACAAAGTATATTATCGCCATGACCTACGGCACGTCCGACGCGGGTTGAGGTTGGTCGTCGTCGTCGGTCGGCCGCGTGATACTTAATGCTTTAACGCGGTCGTAAACAATATAATATTATATAATCATTCGAGTTACAAATTTATCCTCATAATATGATGTTTATAAACACTCTGTTTGTTTACAAAGAGTAATATTATCATTCCACTATGTTAATATATGGCGAAAAGGGTTTTTTTCACTTGTTAACTTCATATATACGATTTGTAACCCCTTAAGCGGGATTAATTACAATCGCTCGCGCAAAATAAATCCAATAAATATATATTTGTATGTAAATGTACAAATCACACACTAAATTATATACAGGGTAACTTTTAAAGCGGGCTCACCCCTTTGTTGTGCTCAAATTATGCATTTTTTTTTTATATCAGAAATGGAAAATGTAAATGGACTTTTAGACTATACTATTTTCTATAACATAGCTCATTTAGTACAATCCTACAGTGACAATATTATGAACATCTACTTTTGTTTTTCAAACTAAAAAACCATTTTTTCATTAATCAGTAAATTTTTCTGGAATTGTTGGTGTGAATTTGGTGGACCACGTTCGGAATCATTCAAATTTCAAACTAAGTCTATAAAAAAAACGCTGATCTTGCATTTGAAAAACAAAATTTGATATTGCAACAGGATATCTGCAGCTTATATGCAGGTACAACAAATCTACGCGTAACTGCAGCCTATCGGAAAAAACAGCCTTATATGTGTAGTGTGTAGCACACGTACATAATAATGTACCATATTGTGTCAGAATTGTAATAAATGCATCATTTAAGCATAAAAAAGAAGCGAGCAAGGTTGAAAGGTTACCCGCTGTGTATGATTCGTATGGGGGGTTAATATATAATTATAGAATCTGCAAAATAAATAAATGCGCTTACCAATTGCACCGCGTGATGTACTGCGGACGGTGCACGACTGCATCAAAACTCATATTATATTATATCATTATTTATGCAATTTGTACATTAAACGGTATACGAGTACACTATACTATACTGCCGGCCGGCGCACAGCTTGTAATGACGCGCGGATTGTTTTTTATACGCGATCGTGCTTCCCTTGCTTTAATGTACATCAGTACATCATATAACATACTATGTATACATGTATAATACGAAACGTTTGTTCGGGCAATTAATAATGCACGCGTATATGCACGGATGAAAAACGGAAATAATTCACGTAAACTTGTAATATATCTTACATAGGTATACACGTGCACGCACACCGATAATATTTACTGCATAAATAATTTAAATGAAAATAATAATTGCACCGTTGCGGTACATATGTATAATAATATATATATACTGTACTTGTATTAATTATATTATCCAATACTCGTAAAGTCACGCGTTTATGAACGATGTGTATAAATATTATGCATTTATTATAATTTATAATCTATAGGTGCACGCGCGTCAGGTTAGTATACACTATACACCGTATATACTATTATTATTTGCCGCCAACCGAAATATTTTCAAATTTTTGTCGTGTGAAACTCCACGATTCTTGGAGCATAAATAATTATTTAATAATCCGATTTAAACACAGGCTATTCTTATATATATATACTATATAGTAATAATTCACGTTTTTTTATTTATATAGAAGACCTGCAACACTATATCCGTGGTATAATATGAAATACAAATTTTTAATATGTATTTTTGGTTTAGAACTTGATTATATACTTGAGGATATAGAGCAGTATTGAGCATGAAAAAATGATTTTATACAATCCAACGATTTTGGAATTATTTATTATACATTTTATGTATACACGTACATATAATTCAGTTCATATAAATATATAATAACTATATTTATAAGTATAATATGCATATATTACGACCCAACGAGTTTAAATCTGTGGTGATAATAATACATAGTATAGAATTATAATTTATAGCTACGTAATCTGCTTCTCAAATTTCAAGACTTAGGGGTGTATCTTGTATGTGTGGGAGACGAATAGCATGAAATTCTAACTCTGTAGTTTTAAATATATCCTCGCTGTACCTATTAATAGTTATATAGTATATACCCACAAAAAATGTTTAATGAGTTTCTGTGCCAAATTCCGAGTGGAAGGTTATAACTTATGGTATCGAGATATTTTAGGATCGTTTTACTCCAGCTAATGATAATTATAATAGATCCCTACATACTAATAGTATTGGTACTTATATAGTTTCTGCAGTGTATACGGAATGACCAAAATTGCATATAACAGCAGTTTTCTCGTATGCAAAATACAGAAAATTGTGTGACAGTATACAATTTTATAAAATAATATACGATTACAACATCATCACGTAAGAATTTTTTTTTTTGCAAATTTTGAATCTTCTTTATAGAGTTCAGATAATTTATTTTAACGCAAAACCTATTATACTTGAGACCAATAATCAACATTAAGGATCTTAATAATTGCATCAAA